>PISX010001769.1:132444-182563 GCA_004024625.1 Mellivora capensis
AGATCATCCATGCAGAAAATCAATAAAGAAACAAAAGCATTGAATGACACATTGGACCAGATGGACCTCATAGATATATACAGAACATTCCACCCTAAAACAACAGAATACTCATTCTTCTCAAGTGCACATGGAACCTTTTCCAGAATAGACCACATACTGGGTCACAAATCAGGACTCAACTGATACCAAAAGACTGAGATTATTCCCTGCATTTCCTCAGATCACAATGCTTTGAAACTGGAGCTCAATCACAAGGAAAATTTGGAAGGAACTCAAACACCTGGAAGCTAAAGACCACCTTGCATAAGAATGCTTGGATCAACCAGGAGATCAAAGAAGAACTTAAACAATTCATGGAAACCAATGAGAATGAAAACACTTTGGTCCAAACCTATGGGATACACCAAAGGCGGTCCTAAGGGGGAAATACATAGCCATCCAAGCCTCCCTCAAAAAAATTGAAAAATCCAGAATACAACAGCTGTCTCTACACCTTAAAGAACTGGAGAATCAACAACAAATTAAACCAACTCCACACATAAGAAGGAAAATAATCAAGATTAGAAGAGAGATCAATGAGGTAGAAACTAGAGATACAGTAGAATGTACCAATGAAACTAGAAGCTGGTTTTTTGAAAGAATCAATAAGATTGATAAGCCATTGGCCACGCTAATCCAAAAGAAAAGAGAGAAAGCTCATATTAATAAAATTATGAATGAAAAGGGAGAGATCACAACTAACACCAAGGAAGTAGAAACAATCATCAGAAGTTATTATCAACAATTATATGCCAATAAGTTAAGCAACCTAGATGAAATGGGTGCATTCCTGGAAAACTATAAACTCCCAAAATTGAACCAGGAAGAAATTGACAACCTGAATAGACTGATATCTAGTAACGAGATTGAAGCAGTCATCAAAAACCTCCCAAGAAAACAAGAGCCCAGGACCTGATGGATTCCCTGGGGGAATTATACCAAACTTTCAAAGAAGAAATAACACCTATTCTCCTGAAGCTGTTTCAAAAAAATTAAAGCAGAAGGAAAACTTCCAGACTCCTTTTATGAAGCCAGCATTACCCTGATCCCCAAACCAGGCAAAGACCACACCAAAAAGGGGAATTTCAGACCAATATCACTGATGAATATGGATGCTAAGATTCTCAACAAGATCCTAGCAAACAGGATCCAACAGCACATTAAAAAGATTATCCACCATGACCAGGTGGGATTCATCCCTGGGTTACAAGGATGGTTCAACATTAGCAAATCAATCAATGTAATAAGACAAATCAATAAGAGAAGTGAGAAGAACCACATGGTCCTCTCAATTGATGCAGAAAAAGCATTAGACAAAATCCAGTTCCTGATTAAAATGCTTCAAAGTATAGGGATAGAGGGAACATTCCTGAACTTCATAAAATCTATCTATGAATGACCCATAGCAAATATCATCCTCAATGGGAAAAAGCTCACAGCCTTTCTGTTGAGATCAGGAACATGACAAGGATGCCCACTCTCACCACTATTATTCAACATAGTACTAGAAGTCCTTGCCACAGCAATCAGAAAACAAAGAGAAATAAAATGTATCCAAATTGGCAGTGAAGAAGTCAAACTCTCTCTCTTCGCAGATGACATGATACTTTATATGGAAACCCCAAAAGACTCTACCCCTAAACTACTAGAACTCATACAGCAATTCAGTAACGTGGCA
This sequence comes from Mellivora capensis, assembly GCA_004024625.1. Classification (NCBI taxonomy): domain Eukaryota; kingdom Metazoa; phylum Chordata; class Mammalia; order Carnivora; family Mustelidae; genus Mellivora; species Mellivora capensis. The sequence continues at coordinate 134,165 of PISX010001769.1, forward strand.
GGATACAAAGTCAATGTACAGAAATCAGTGGCTTTCTTATACACTAACAATGAAAATACAGAAAGGGAAATTACTGTATTCGAGGAACTACAGAACACGCATGAAGGAAATTGAAGAAGACACAAAAAGATGGAAGACCATTCCATGCTCTTGGATGGGAAGAATAAACATTGTTAAAATGTCTATACTGCCTAGAGCAATCTATACTTTTAATGCCATTCTCATCAAAATTCCACCGGTATTTTTCAAAGAGCTGGAGCAAATAATCCTAAAATTTGCATGGAATCAAAAGAGACCCCGAATTGCTAAGGAAATGTTGAAAAACAAAAATAAAACTGGTGGCATCACGTTACCTGATTTCAAGCTTTACTACAAAGCTGTGGTCACCAAGACAGCATGGTACTGGCATCAAAACAGACACATACACCACTGGAACAGAGTAGAGAGCCCAGATATGGACCCTCAACTCTATGGTCAAATAATCTTTGACAAAGCAGGAAAAAATATACAGTGGAAAAAAGTCTCTTCATTAAATGGTACTGGGAAAATTGGACAGCTATATGTAGAAGAATGAAACTCAACCATTCTCTTACACCATACACAAAGGCAAACTCGAAATGGATAAAAGACCTCAACGTGAGACAGGAATCCATCAGAATCCTAGAGGAGAACATAGACAGTAACCTCTTTGATATCAGCCACAGCAACTTCTTTCAAGATATGTCTCCAAAGGCAAAGGAAACAAAAGCAAAAATGAACTTTTGGGACTTCATCAAGATCAAAAGCTTCTGCACAGCACAGGAAACAGTCAACAAAACAAAGAGGCAACCCACATGATAGGAGAAGATATTTGCAAATGACAGTACAGACAAAAGGTTGATATCCAGGATCTATAAAGAACTTCTCAAACTCAACATATGCAAAACAGATAATCATATCAAGAAATGGGCAGAAGATATGAACAGACACTTCTCCAATGAAGACACACAAATGGCTATCAGACACATGAAAAAATGTTCATCATCACTAGCCATCAGGGAGATAGATTCAAATTAAAACCACATTGAGATACCACCTTACACCAGTTATAATGGCCAAAATTAGCAAGACAGGAAACGACGTGTGTTGGAGAGGATGTGGAGAAAGGGGAACCCTCTTCCACTGTTGGTGGGAATGCAAGTTGGTGCAGCCACTTTGGAGAACAGTGTGAGATTCCTTTAGAAATTAAAAATAGAGCTTCCCTATGACCCTGCAATTGCACTACTGGGTATTTATCCCAAAGATACAGATGTAATGAAAAGAAGGGCCATCTGTACCCCAATGTTTATAGCAGCAATGGCCATGGTCGCCAAACTGTGGAAAGAACCAAGATGCCCTTCAAGGGACGAATGGATAAGGAAGATGTGGTCCATATACATTATGGAGTATTATGCCTCCGTAAGAAAGGATGAATATCCAACTTTTGTAGCAACATGGACAGGACTGGAAGAGATTATGCTGAGTGAAATAAGTCAAGCAGAGAGAGTCAATTATCATATGGTTTCACTTATTTGCGGAGCATAACAAATAACACGGTGGACATGGGGAGATGGAGAGGAGAAAGGAGTTGAGGGAAATTGGGGGAGAGATGAACCATGAGAGTCTGAAAAACAACCTGAGGGTTTTGAAGGGGTGGGGGGTGGGAGGTTGGGGGAGCCAGGTGGTGGGTATTATGGAGGGCACGAATTGCATGGAGCCCTGGGTGTGGTGCAAAAACTATGAATTCTGCTACGCTGAAAGGAAATAAAAAAAATAAAGTGACAAAAAAAGAAAAAAGAATATGGGATGGAATTAAAACATGGGAGTCATCATTATATTGATAGAACTTTAAAACCTTGGAATTAGAAATGACTACCAAGACAGTAATATAAATGAAGACTGTATAAAGAGTTAAACTCTGGCAAATTCCAACATTAAAGATAAGAGAAAGAGATTGGGCAAGAATGACTAAGAAGGATAGGCCATATGCTATATATTTCTGTGTTATCTAGAAGTGAATTGCAGAACGTGTTTCAAGGAAGAATTGCTGAATGTGAGAGTAAGCTGAGAATTCTCAGTGTATCCAAGATGAAGGTCATTGTTGTCTTTGACAAAGGACATTCTGGTAGAATTGTAAGGATAAAACCCAGCTGAAGAAAAAAGGTTGTAAATAGAGGGCACAGAAATTTCAGGATGAAAATTAAAATGGAAACAACAACAACTTTTGAGTTCTTTGTCTACAAGAAGGCACAGAAATATGAATCAGAAACTTGGGGAAAGAAGAGTTTGTAGAAAAATAGACTGATATTTTTGTTCCTAAGATGGAAGCTCTTTTACCAATGAGGATTTTGATAGGAAGTTAACTTGAATGCAGCTGACTACTCCTCTTTAGCTCCATGATGGCAAAACATGCCCTCTCTGGTTTCCATTTACTTCCTATGGTTCCACAGATGGATCACTGCAGATCAGACAGTAAATGAAAACGAGCTGGTTGCAGTTGGGGACATAAAAACTTGAAGCCATGGTTCTATCACTCATGAAAGTATCTTCAGTTTCAGAGTCAACTGTAGCTACCCTGTAAGGAGCAACATCTTCCCAGTTAATGTACTGGTTCTCACTCTCCCTCGACCCTTCCAGACACCTTGCCTGAATCCCTCACTCCAGGACTTCAGACTGCTGAAGATGAAAACAACAGCTCCATCCACACTGCTGATGACTACCGAGTGATGGTTACTTCCGGATACCTTTAATGTGGAGGTCTCCTTCTGTCACAGAACAGGCTCTTACTTAAGGCTGATCCTGGGTCAGTGTTGGGCCATTCCCAGTACAAATCTTCTGCATCAGCTACAATGGCTCATGTCAGAGATAATTAACCAACCCAACAGGTCCTTGTACAGAAAGCTTGGCTCTACCATTTCCTTCTCACCACCAGCACTTCAGCATTTTCATTTCCATCATTGCAGACTCCATGGCAAAGCTAGGACTTAGGACACTGGTGTAGCTGCACTGCATGGCACTGGTTTGTCAGCCTACTGGGACACCATCCTGTGTGATGACTTGTCTTGAAGGTGAAGCGCTGAAGTCCATTTTTAGAACAGTACTTTTAACATTTCTAGTAAGAATCCCATAATTCTACTCCAAGCCACTAAGGACTCTTGAGAGAAACCCCACAAATATTCAAGTTCTCCTATAGCCTCCATAGCTCTGAAAGTGTGGAGCCTTGTAAGTGCCCTACTTCATGATCAGGAAATAGATAGGAATTACTCAGAGCCAATCTATTAATGAAACCAGATTGCATTTAAAAAGATAGGGTTAGCCCTCTAGGGAATGCCATTTTTAGCTGTCTGCCTGCATCAGTGGCTGCTGGGATTGAAAGTGAGGTTTTAGTTTTTGGGTACTGTTGGAATGAAGCATATTTGCATGAGTTTTACCTTCTTGAACTGATAAGAAGCTTGAGTACCAGGAAAAAATAGTCTTGAAGCTAGGATGTAAACATAGCAGATGGAGCTTGCTCCCTAGAGATTCTTGACATTTGTAGAAAGTACAAAATGACCCCATGGAATTTTTCTTAAGCTCCTTAATTAAAAAAACAAAACAAAACAAAAAACTAAATATTTGGAATTGCTTACTGACCATCTTATTCCTGAAATTTGGAACTTATAGAGAGAGCTGGCAGAATGAGGGCTTCCTGAAAGCACATTTGCAGGTGGAAGATGGTTAAGCTACCCTTCTGCCAACCAACGGGAAACAGTAGCTTCCTTACTACCTTGTTGTAGTGCCACCACACTTGTGGTATTCCAATAGTTAGCTGAATAATAAAAGTGTTCAATGAGCTGAAAAATAAAAGTAACCACTGACAAAGACTACCAGCCAGAATAAGAACATAAACTTGCTCGTTTGGAGCACCTGAAGAAGTCAGAAGACAGTCTTATTAAACAAATAAACATAAACATTAAAACATTTAAGACTATGTATTAGCTGTCTATTGTTGCATAACCAGTATCATAAACTTATATCATAAAAAATAAATGCTTGTTATCCCAAAACTTCTGGGCATCAAAACTTGGCCGTAACTTACCTAGGTTCTCTGCAAGGCTACAAGCAATGTGTTTTCCAGAGATGGATTCTTACGTAGAGGCTCAGCTGAGCCTCCTCCTCCTCTCCCTCCTTCTTCTCCTTCCTCTCCTTCTTCTCCATCTTCTTCTCCTTGTCTTTCTCCTCCTTCTCCTCTTCCTCCTCATCTTTCTTCTACTTGTTTTTTTGGTAAAACTGAGGATCCTGGCTTTTTCCTACCTATAGGCAGCTCTCAGTTCCTAGAGGCTACCTGCTATTTCTTACCACATGGTGGCTTACTTCATCAAAAGAATAAGGAGAATCACTAGAGAGACACTGCTAGCAAGACAGAATGCTACTTAACATGGCATAATGAAGGGTGCAATGTCCCTTAGATTAGCAAAGAAAGTTGCAGGTCCAGGAAGGAGAAAGAAATTACTTAAAGGCACGATCACCACGCGACAGGGATCATGGGTGACATTTTATAGTGTCCTGTACACAAAAGATAAATACAGCAAGTGTTTTGAAGCTAAAATAAGAACAGGAATGCACATCAAAATTATTCAGTGGCTGAAGGAGAGTATGTTTTTAAGGACTTTGCATATTATGATGTTATCTGTCTCTAGAGAGGGCTCACTCTTTTCACTGCTAGCCAGAGAAAAGTGGGGTGGATCATCTTAATCCAGTCAGGGATTGAGATAAATTGAAGCTGGGTTGCAGTTAGTGTGAGACTCATTTTATATCTGCTTTGCTCCTTTTCACAGGGTATAGTTCAGGGCTTTCAACTAAGAGCCTGATGTTTCACCAGGGACCCTTTCTAGAAGGGTTCTGTATTTTAATCTTTCTTCCTAGAACTGTAAGACTGAAAAAAAATCCCTTCTCCACTTACTCAGAATTTTCAGGCTTATATTAAATCTCCCACTCTATACAGCTTCTGCATCACCAACTGTTTCCAGGTAAAAAGCTGCAGATCATTAGCTGGCCTTTCCAGATCTGGCCTATCCAGAGATAATCTGAATTATCTCTTCCTTGTAATCTTTGCCCCTTCAATTCTGTTAGTTCCAGGCTTCTGATACCACCACATACTGTTTTTAAATATTATCTCAATTTTGAAGTGGTTTCTAGAAATATTGGTATTTCAAAAACTTTTTTTTATCTTGTAGTAAATCAGAAGACCTTAATTCTGTATCTAAAAAAATAATTATACACCTCATTTCCCCATTCTTCCTGTCATTTTATTACCTCATATTTCTCCCTTTATTCTGAGTCCATTTTCCCCTGAGAGTATAGAGAAGTATGTTCTTTATTTTGTTTGTGTTTTTTCTTTTTGTTTTATTTACTATATGCTACTTGCTTCTATCATTTCTTCTCATTTTAGTGCCTATTTACTCTTCTTTTGAGAATAATGTGGAAAAGTCTATTTGGAATAAACTGGAAAACTAACACTCGATCTTGCATGTGGTGCCTTAAAAAAAAAACTCATAGAAATTCCAAATATCTCTGATCCTACGTAGATCTGTCCCACTATCTGTTGCTACATAACAAACTATCCCAAAATTTATTGGCTTGAAACAATGACTATTGTATTCTACCTCATCAGTTTGTGGGTCAGGGTTTCGGGCAGGCTGATTTTCCATTCCACACATTGCTAAGTGGTTTTCAGCTGGCAGACGGGCTGCCTTGGATGATCCATGATATCTGGCCTTCCATGTTTTGTGCCTTGGCATTGATAGTTCCAAGGCTGGGCTTAGCTGGGACTCTCTATCAGAAAATCTACAGTAAGCCTCACCTGTGTTGTAATCAGACTTCTGCCATGGCAACTCAGAAATCCCTGAGACAGTGGCCCAGGTGGAGACTGGAGAGATTCTTTATGTCCTTGCTTCAAATGTCCCAGAATGCATTGTCACTGCATTGGATTGGTCAAATCGTTAAGACCAGCCTAGGTTCAAGGGACAGGAATTAGAATCTGCCTATGAGTGGAGGAGTAGCAAACAGTATGTGATCATCCTTAATACATCACATGTATTAAACTGTTAATTAATGTATAAAAACTGTTCCATTTTTAGTGTTTGTCTCTGCCCACCTCCTATCCATTCCAGGGAGAACTAGTTATAAAGTGGGCTTATAAAATAGCTCATGGTAATGTAATAAGTTAATTATTATATCACATTATTTAGTGCTTAATTATCACTACTTAGCTTACTCTCTATGCAGCTATAAAGCCAGGGTGCTTTATCTCTATCACACACTGATCCATAAAGCTAGGATATTTCTCAGGGTTAGGAGTCCTAATTAGACTTTAAAATTATGTGTCTTATTCATGCTGGTTATAAAACTATTTGAATGTCAGCTTTAAATCTGTACTTTTATACTTTGTTTTTGATGCTGCAATGGGGATTCTGAAATGTATAATTCTTTGTCATGTGGATTCCTCTTATGCTTTTTCTCCCTCCAGGCACTGGAGGGAGACTGAGGCAAAAGGAGGAAAGAAGGGACTTGTAGATGCCCATTGTTGTTCCTATCAGTGTCACTTTACCAATGTTGCTTTCCCCTGGTTGCAGTAGTGGTTTTGAATTCCTAGCATAGTTTGGCTTTTTCTGAACCATCCTCATCACCACCCCTCCCCTCTGGGGAGTTAACCAGAATTGAGCTGACTTCCAGCTCTACATGACTGACCCACCATCTGAAGAAATGTGATGCTAGCACATACAGATGATGCTATCTCCTGAATTTTGTCTCAGCCCTGGTTCTTTGGGACCTTGCTTTGAGCTTCTAAAGTACTAGGCATTACTCCTTGCCTTGAGATCTTAGTTATTATCTATAGGACCCCTCCTGGCCCCATCCAGTTTACCAGACTAGCTTGGCAACTTCTCTTCACATGCCTGATTCCTAAATCTGAGTAGATGCTACTCTTGGCCTCTAGGTTCTGAGAACTCCATAGCTTTTTCCCATTTCTAAAGGCAATACTTATTCTCTCATTTATTCCTTCTGCCTTATTTCATTTTTTCCTCTTCTGCCATTTAAGTTCTCCAATATCTGCTTAACCACTTTCTTATATTAAATTTTCTCTGTTGAGATAGCTAATGTAGTTTTTATTTTTCTAACTGAATTCTCACTGATAACTTGTACTGATCCTCTTTCCTTCTTCATTCCCTTATCAGTTGCCTTGGGAAAATACAAGTCAAAATTCTGACACATTTGTGGTGGCTCACTCAACTTTCTTCAATCCACTTGATAATTCTGAAAGAACCCAATTCATGTATAAAGTCCTTTTCTCCTTAGAAGAACTTCTGTACTAAACCCAGCCTAATACAGAATACTTGAGCAGGAGAAAATAACTAAGATCAAGGCCTAAGAGTAAACACCCAATAGTAAGTCATTTTTACTCTGTATCTGTTTCCTTTCTGTTACTAATAACATTTTCTAGAAGTACTTGCATAATAGTTTCTCTCCTTTCAGGAGTGATTCTTCACTCCTGACCTGGCTACTCAACTTCAACTTCAACTGCAGAGTAAACTTACTCTGGGTGTGTATCTTCTGTCCTCCCTTGTCTAGGTGACAAATACATTAAATTGACCATGTACAAAGTACTGTAAAACATTTTATTGAATTTTTAGATAACAGATAAGCAATTCTGTACAAGGGGCTTCAGATAAAGCTTTGTAGGCACAAGGATAATTCATTGAAGGGCTGTGTTGGAATTCCTAGAATTAAGGGGATAGAGAATGTGGATGCTGAAAAAACTGCATGTGAAAACCATATTATTGGATCAATCCTTGGTTTATTCATATAGATTTTGAACAAGGCTTTTATCAGTAAGTAATAAATTCAGAATTTATTCAGATTTGATCAGATTTACTTATCATAGTACTCTGACATTGGACTCTAATTATGTGCCTCCCCCCCAAAAAGTATTTTGTTCTTTTTGCTTATGGCTTTGCACAGTCTTCTTCTTCTACAGCCAATATTTCTGTTTTATCTCCCTCAAACAGTTGATTGTCTCCTTAACTTAATCTTATTAATCTACATCTCATACTAAATATGGCTGCCAAAGTTACCAATTTCCCTGTATACTTTATCTTCTTATTGATGGCTCCTCTTACAAGGCCTCCATGACTGTACTGCCAAACTTCTTCAAGGTCTTCTTACCTGTACTATTGTGCCTATTGTTCACTCTTCAGATTTTTGTATATTGGATCATTATCATCTTTGTGTGTGAGTATTCCTTATCTAAGCTAGAGTAAAAAAGGGAATGAATAAAACTAGAAACATTTTTTCATTTCTCATTAATAACTAATAATTCATTTTAATTCTACAGGACTAAAACATAAGGACCATAGGTAGAGAAATAGTGAGAAACAACTGAAGGAGGACAATTTCTGGCTACTGTGAGAGGACTATAGGAGAAAAATGAGGATTCAATGTGAAACTTAAAGGGCTATTAATGGCAGTGCATTAAAAAATCTGCTTGTGATTTTATTATCTGAGCAATGAGAAATACTGACAAAAGTTCTAGCCTCTGGGGCGCCTGGGTGGCTCAGTGGGTTGGAGCCTCTGCTTTCGGCTCGGGTCATGATCCCAGGGTCCTGGGATCGAGTCCCACATCGGGCTCTCTGCTCCGCGGAGAGCCTGCTTCCTCCTCTCTCTCCCTGCCTGCCTCTCTTGCCTACTTGTGATCTCTGTCTGTCAAATAAATAAATAAAATCTTAAAAAAAAAAAAAAGTCTTCTAGCCTCTATTTTCTAAAAGGCAGCTATTCAGGACAGTGGTTTTCTAATCTTCTATGTGAATGTAAGTTAGGGACATACTACAGAGGCCACAGCTTTAGCACCCCTTATAAATTCTTCTGGATACTGCATTTAAAATGGAATCATTAAATTGTCCTTGTAAGTCCACCAGGATTACATGCCTGCCCAGTATAACTATGTTGACCTGACAATGAGAATAGAGTAAATCAAACCCAGGTACCCCTTATTCCAAATTCCTTGGTACTCTCCCCACTAAATCCTACTTCTTAATATAGAGTATGTTGACACACCTCATATAATAGTATATTCAAAGTGAGAGAAAGAATAAATGTACTATTCAGATACATTCCAGTTTTAAATTTCATAAGACAAATACCTTTAGTATGGTTTAGTTTCAGTATCCCAACTCACTTATTATTCAATTCACTATGCAGTGATATGAATAGAAAAAATGAAGTTAATACCATCTACTGATCTGGCTTTCCCACTAGAGACCAGCTTTCTTACTAATTCAGTCATCTTCCTCTTACTAGATAAATTTGTGCAGCCACTCAGTCTTTTACACTAATTGAAAAAATGCTGATTTTGTGCACTGATGGACTACAAAACTTCATTGGAGAGTTTCTGTGATCACAAGTACATTTGATCATTTTAAATAGCGCTCAGGGACCAGATAGCAGAGAGACTAATTCATCTCTGTTTGGATGGTCTGTACCCAGCATAAAGAGGCATTTCTAATTCTCCTCATTACTTCTTCTGAGAAAAAGAATTTTAAGTATTTTATCAGAGTTCTGTAAGAAAAAAATTCATTTAAATAATATAATCTAAAATCCATATCTGATTTTTGGACATCATAATTAGAATGCACAAAAACTATCAGTGGATAAAATCACTAATGGCCCTTAAAGTTATCCTATTTTTATTTAAATTAGATGTCAAAATTAATTTTTAAGAGGATGCAATTCATGCCTTCCTATCTCCCCAATCTGTGGGTACAAATAATGTTAGGATTATGTTAACATCAATAGTATATTTTTTTGTCCTCACAGCTGTGGTTCAGCTTGTAGATCCTTGTTCTATTTCCCACTTAAAAGAGCCATACTGTCACTAACTAAATACATTTGGATACTCTTCAAGCAGATAATACTTAAGATTTTTTGTCCCAAAATATAAGCCTGGATTGGTAATAATTGCCATTCTCCAAACACTGTATTTACTTGTATTCTGAAGCATTATTGTTTTCCTTGAAAAATGATTATGTGGCAGGCTTTACTTTTTAGATGCTAGGAGTTTAATTATAAATAAGAACATAAATGAAAGACTCTGCTCTTATGAACTGTGCATCTTCAGAAAATGATAAGAGATGAATAATAAGGAGACATAAAAAGAAAAGGAAGGAAATTGTAAATGAGATGAGAAAATGAACAGGTGGATGTAGTAGAGAGTGGGGACAGATGCTTTTTTATACAGGAGAATCAGGGAAAGACTTCCTGAAAAAATGATTTGTAGTGAAACCTAAGGAATGAAGAGAAGCTAGCCATCAAACACAAACAAAATAAACAAATGAACCAAAACTAGAGAAAAAGTGAAGGTAGCAGGTACTGCTAATGAAAATCACGTACGAGAGAATAAATGGGTTGAATTAAAAAAAAAAACCAACAACCAAAAAAACCATAAAGGTGATGAGTGAACTGTAACCAGAACTTCTGAATCACTCAAGGAAACAGTTAACTATGTGGTTTTCTCCCATAGCTCCCTGACATAGCGTCCTTTATCTAGGTCTGTGAAAGATAAACTGCTTTCCTACTCCTTTTAAAAACAGAATCTTATATGATGTATAAGTATCTGTCATGGTCCCATTAAAAAATAGAAACCAGTTCAAAAAATTCCAGAGAAAATAATAAAAGGACAATTTTTAGACATGTGGGGAAAGTTGATACCCAATAGGGGTATTAAAGTAACCAGACTAACAATATCTAAAATTGCTATCACCACTAAGATAAAGAGATAGACTTGGAATCCAGAGAGAGTTAGAATTTTTGAGTAATGGGGAAAAGGAAATAAAATTAGTCCTAGAGAGATTCAGCAGCTGCCAAACACAGCCTGGAGCAGAGGGCAAGAGGGGAATACTATCCCAAGCACTCTATATCTCTCACCTCCCATCTCCTGTCAATATCTCCCATTGGCTGAACACAATAGCATTCTAGCTTAATGGAGGAGCACAAGAAATACAATGTCTTGAGGTAAGCTTCTGGGGTGTCAAGCAATAATAGAAGAAATAAGAATATATCTGAGGTGTGGAAGGTGCTAATTGAAAAGAAAATGCACAGCATACAGATAGATACTTGTGGATAAGATAAGGAAATATATATTCTTTTTTTTCATCAATTAGAATTATTTATTTTATTTTTTTAAAGTTTCTTTGTTGTTTATTTACTTGTATGTTTATTTATTTATTTTTATTGTGTTATGTTACTCACCATACAGTACATCATTAGTTTTTGATGTAGTGCTCCATGATTCATTGTTTGCATATAACACCCAGTGCTCCAGGCAATCCATGCCCTCCTCAATACCCATCACCAGGTTCACCCATACTCCCAAGAAATATATATTCTAAAAATGTGATATATGAGAATCAAATTCAGATAAGCAAATTTTCCTTGTCCATATCAATGAAATTCATAAAAAAAAGTAGTCAAATAAGTTTCCCTGCTTTGGGAATATGTCTTTATAAAATTTAAAATTATAAAAGCACTTTATTGGTTGAAATTAGTCATTTGTCTAAATCTAGTCCTAAGAGATAATTTGCAACATTCTTAATAAATGAGTTAGGGAGGGGACTTCAGTTTTATTTTGGGAAGAAATTTGGGAGGTTGATAACAAAACAAAAACAAACAAACAAAAAAACTGTGGCAACCATACATAAAGTTTATTTGATGACTGATTAATGGTTATTATTTTTTTTTAAGATTTTATTTATTTGACAGACAGAAATCACAAGTAGGCAGAGAGGCAGGCAGAGAGGCAGGCAGAGAGAGAGGAGGAAGCAGGCTCCCCGCTGAACAGAGAGCCCGATGTGGGGCTCGATCCCAGGACCCTGGGATCACGACCTGAGCCGAAGGCAGAGGCTTTAACCCACTGAGCCACCCAGGCGCCCCAATGGTTATTATTTTTTACAATGAATGAAAATATATAACTGATTATCCTGAAAACTCTTAGGGAAAAGTATATCTCCATCTGGTTGATTCAGAATGTATTTTAATAAGAAAAGAAATTGGGTCTTTTCACACACTCTGGTCTCAATAAACAAATTTCTTATTCATTGATTCAGTTTTGTTCCAGGATCCTACTAAATACTGAAATAGAGTGCATTTTTTGGCTCATCTAAAGAACTATAAGAGTGGTGGTGGTAGGGATCAAGATAAGAAGTAGTGAGTGGAGAGTTCTTTTGAACCATCATAAATAAACTGGTAGTATTAATCTTGAGCAGGAGGCTTCTGGCCCAGTTGTCTGAGAAAAATGAAATATGAAAAGAGCTGCTCCTGTTCTGCTCTTGCTTATCTACCATCTTTACTTGGGATGATCAAAGTTGTCTTCTATATTTGTAGATATTCAAACCAATGGAGCAGGGGACCTAAGGAGTAAAAATCAAGGTAGTGCAAAGATTTTCAAAGATGAAGAATGAGAAAAAGAGGGAAGGGATTTAACTTGCTAAAGGCAGTGATTTCCATATCCTTCTCTCTCAAGACCACTAGGGTAGATAGACTGAAATATATGGAGCGAAACTGTCACTGAATATAAACAGAAAGCCTCATAAAATATGTAAAATAACTGTCTTCAGAAATTGGATGAAGGCAACACAGAACTTGTGATCCCCGACAGAAGGAAAACAAGATGAATCTCAAGATATATAAGAACAAAGAAAGAATTGATAAACTGGACTTCATTAAAATTAAAAACATCTGCTCGGTGGAAAATATCCGGAGAATGAGAATGTAAGTCACAGATTAGGAGAAAGTATTTATGAAAGACACAGATGATAAAGGGCTGCTATAAAACATATAGCATATAAACATATAAAACATATAGCAGCCCTTTATCAAAATATGAAATATATATAATATACACACATATACATACACAAAGAACTCTTAAAAACTGAACAATAATTAAAAAATGGAACAAGGAGACCTCAACAAAGAAGATATACAGGTGGCAAGTAAGCATATAAAAAGATGTTCCACATCATTTGTTATCAGGGAAATACACATTAAAACAATGAGATACTAGTACACACTTATTAGAATGGTCAAAATCAGGAACATTGACAATACTAAATGTTGACAAGAATATTGAGCAATTCACATTTATTGTGGTGAGAATGCAAATGGTAATGCCACTTTGGAAGACAGTTTAATGGTTTCTTATAAAACTGAATATACTCTTGCCATGTGATCCAGGAAACATACTCCTTGATATTTACCCCAAGGAACTGAAAATGTATGGCCACACAAAACCCTGCATATGGATGCTGATAGCAGCTTTATTCATAATTGCCAAGACTTGGAAGCAATCAAGATGTTCTTCAGTAGATAATAGATAAATTAACTAGGGAACATTCAGGCAATGGAATATTATTTAATACTAAAAAGAAATGAGCAATTAAGCCATGAAAAGACAGGGAAGGGGGAGCCTGGGTGGCTCAGTGGGTTAAAGCCTCTGCCTTTAGCTCAGGTCATGGTCTCAGGGTCCTGTGATTAACCCCTGCTCAGCAGGGAGCCTGCTTCCTCCTCTCTCCCTGCCTGCTTTCTGACTACTTGTGCTCTCTGTCTATCAAATAAATAAATAAAATATTAAAAAAAAAGACAGGGAGGAACCTTAAGTGCATACTGCTAAAAGGAAAAAGCCAATATGAAAAGATAATATATACTTTATGATTTTAATTCTAAGGCATGTGGAAATGGCAAAAATATGTGGCCAGTAAAAAGGAGGAATGAATAAGTAAAGCACAGAGGATTTTTAGGACATCGAAATTATTTTGTATAATACTGCATTGTAGGGGCACCTGGGTGGCTCAGTGGGTTAAGCCTCTGCCTTTGGTTCATGATCTTAGGGTCCTGGTATCAAGCCCTGCATTGAGCTCTCTGCTCAGCAGGGAGCCTGCTTCCCCCTCCCCTGCCTGCCTGTCTGCCTACTTGTGATCTCTCTGTGTCAAATTAATAAATAAATAAAATCTTAAAAAAAATACTACAATGGTAGATACATGTCATCATAAATTTGTTCAAATGCATAGAATGTCCAACATCAGGAGTAAATTAATATAAACTATGGACTTCGGGTGATGATGATATGTCAATGTAGGTTTATCAGTTACAGCAAATGTATCACTCAAGTGGGGAGATGTTAATAATGGGGAGGTATGCATGTGTGGAAGCAGAGACTAGATGGGAAATATCACTACTTTTCTTTCAATTTTGTTGAAAGTTAATCTGCTCTAAAAAGTTGTCTTAATAAAAATAAAAAATCTGATAGTATATTTTCCTTGCTATATTTTAGACTTACTTGGCAGTTGTGATCCCTTTCTTTTTTATGATTTATCCCTTTTAGACTGGGTATGTCTAAACTATGCCTGCTTCACCATTTTATTTTAGAAGCACATACCTTGTCTGGTTTCACAAATTCACAGCTCAGGATAAGTCATAACTCAAGTTTCAACCTATCTGATTAATTAATATTTTAGATCAGATTTTGGTCTAAGCCTTGATGATAGAATGGCATAAGACTTTTTGGTGACTTTTGGAATTGGGTAAATATATTTTGGATGTGAGAAAGACGTGATTTGGGAGAGTAAGAACATAGAATGTTGTGGGCTAAATTATGCTCCCTCAATAATTCATATGTTGAAGTCCTAATCCATACTACCTCAGAATGTGACTGGTTTTTGGAGCTAGAATCTTTACACAGGTAATTAGGTTAAAATTAGGTAATTAGGGTGAGTCATAATCTAATCTGACTGGTGTCATTATAAGAAGAGAAAATTTGGATTCAGACATGAACAAAGGGAAGACAACATAAAGACAAAGGAAGAAGATGACCATCTACAAACAGTAATGGAAGCCTGGATGGATCCTTCCCTCTTGATCCTCAGTAGATAGCAACTCTGCTGATACCCTAATCTCAGACTTTTGGCTGCCAGAACTGTGAGAAAATAGATGTCCATTGTTTAATTCATCCAGTCTGTGGTACTTTCTTATAGCAACCTAACAGACTAATATAAATCCCAAGAATTTTAATCATGAGGGCTATTAAGTAAACTGCTATCACCCAAGAAGCAAAGAATGAGACAAATTTAATGTTTTTAAAAAAGATTTTATTTATTTATTTGAGAGGGAATGAGCAGGAAGAGGGAAAGAAGGAGAGGGAGCAGTAGACTCCCCATTGAGCAGGAAGACTGACATGAGGCTTGATCCCAGGACCCCGGGATTATGACCTGAGGCAAAGGCAGACGCTTAATCTACTTAGCCACCCAACCACCCTGATGTCTCTAGTTTTAATACTGCTTTTTTTTTTTTTTTAATTCCATTGTTCTTTTGTGAGTGCAATACTTGGTTGTTATTACTCTTGATTGGGTAAGCCATATAACGTAATCAACCAACTGTTGAGATTTTACTCAGAGGTACAAGTCAGCTTCTTTTGATATCACTTTCTTGTAAGAAATTATTATTTTACCTGAGTATTTGAAAGCAACCATAAAATGACTTGCAAAAATATGGCAATCATAGCTATAGCTCAGACAGAAAACTAAAGCCCTTCTAGCTAGTCTACAAGTTATTAGATTAGGGATGGGATCAGTTCTAGTAGTTATGTTAAGCATTCTTGGCTCTCTGTTTGGAAATCAATGGCAAACTATAATCATAATCTTTCCCTTAATACTGCTGTATTATATTACTTAAGTGTGCATCCTCTCCAGAATCTTTATTGCTGCTTTAGAGTCATTGTCCTCAAAATGATGCAATAAATCACCTTCCAAAGAAAAACAAGAAAATCTGTTTGGAACAGTACTGTCAAAAACTCCATGCATGACTCAGGCTTAACTGACAATGATATAAAACTATATTGATCACATTCTTTGACAGAAATGATCTACCATTCAGCTTAATCAATGAATGATCAAAAACAGACTGAGAACTTGAACCAACATATGAAACAATTTGTGGACCAATTATACTCTCTTTCTGTGCTAAACAATTCTGTGACCAAATAAACTCCTTTGTTTCTGTGCTCAATAATACTTGTAACTGATGAAATAATTTAGCTAGATGCTCCAGCAAATATTTGTTCCTGGAAGATTAGACTCTGGGAAAATTAAGTTAGCTTAGTTGCCCATATGAATATTTTTATTATTAAGGCATTTCCACCAATACAGTGCTACTTTGTTATAAACTCTGCTCAATTACAACTAGTCCTCTGCCAGGATGATCTGTTTTAAAATCACTGATCCTAGGTCATGAAACTCTGCATGTATTGTGTCATAAATTCTAATGGGAAAAAAAACATAAACTATTATTTGTTCCATGTGATATTCTCCATGAATACCATTAAGTCCAATAACTCAGCTTTGCTTGATCTATTGGTCAATGGTTTAGACCAATTTTTTTTTTTTTTAGAGCAATGAAGAATTTTAAGCAGGCCTAATATATGCAAATCTGCATTTAGAGAAGATTACTCTGAATACGATGTAGAGGCCAATGAATACGTTTAAGCTTCTAAATTAAGAACATTTATCTTAATTATTTTTCATGTAGACTTGCTTATAGTTAAAAAAATAGTTTTTAGATCAAATTCTAGACTTGCTTGATATTTTATGTATCAGTATCAATCAGTGCTTACATTATATAACCAGATCAACAGTAGGTTTTATGAAGTTTCTGTGTGATTAATATTAAGATTCAGCGCTATCAGAGCTAAGGACCAAACCCAGTTTCTAATAACTCTAAACAGGAATTGCCAACATGAAAGTCCAGGAATCAGCAATGTTAGGGTCAGTCAATCCAGTCATTCAGTTTTAAAGATAAAATATTAACATGAAAAATAATCAAATTATTTAATGGAAAATACACCTTCTTATTGCTCACTGAAAATTTTATATAGTTCACTAGTCAGGTGTTCCCATTAAATTCACACTCCTTTCAATGTACATGCGATTCCTACTGCATTTAGAAGCAGTCTCAGCACATTCTTATACACTGAACTATAATCTTAACACCAACCAGCTTCTGTTCACGTTCAGAATTTGTGATTACTAGGAGCATTTCTCCTACAATTGTTCAGCCCCTGAGGCTATTGATTGAGTGCCAAATCTTATTGCATTTCTCTATCTATTTTCTCCATTTATTTTCAACTGATGTTCTGGGTTTGACCTTTGCTTTGCTCTGTAATTTTGCTTATCTGTGCTTTCTTATAATGACTATGTCTATGACAATAAATCTTTCCTTGAACATAGTTCTTGAATTAACTATAATTTATAACAGAGTAGCTTATTTACCATGGCTTATTTTGGGTACTTCCAAATGATTATCTTAGAATTCTTAATCACTAACTGAAGTATTATTCATTTAAAAAGTCATGTGTAATCACGTATTATTTAAAGCTTTTGTGATTTACGGTCATGTGGACACAAGAAATTTTGAATTTGAAAGCTACGGAAATGTGTAAAACACTATATAAATTGCCACCTCCTGATGGCACCCAGGAGAAGAATGAGGCACAAACAGTCAGCTGTAAGAGAATGGAAGCAGGGGGTGACAGTAGAAAAGACTATCACCTCGAACAACTCGTTAGTCTCATATTTATTAGAAAGTGAGTAACAACCAACAAAGAAGCCGGAGTAGATTACACATTGACCACGAGTCTTGTAGATATGTAAGAAGAAAGGCAAAATATATTTGGTCACCTAGTACATGACCTATAGTGAGCAAGCCCAAACTAAAGGATTGTCTGACTAATTGCTGATGCTCTCTGGGGAAGGGGAGATAGGGGGAAAATGAGGCAGGCTGCATTCCACCCTGAGTGGGCCAGGCGTTCCCAGCTGCTCAACTTTAAGGACCTATATCATCCTCTCCCCCAGAAACCTGTTGCCAGTACATGTTTTTCTTAAAGCTATATTTAAGCATGCTTGGCAAATAGTATAAATTCTCAGAGTTATATTTTAAGCGGTACGTTGTTCTGAGGGACAGTCACAATAAATACTAGGTGTCATATTACCGTTTCACTATAGTATGAATTTTCATTATTTAGGTGAATTGTATTATATAACAAATTCTTTTGAAGAAACTCTTTCTAGAATCATAATGACAATAGATGTTTTTGTGTAGCTATGAATGAATCTACCGTTCATCTCTATGTTGCTATCCTACTCAGTTGATTTCTAAATACTTGACCCTAAATCCACTGCTTTTCTGGTTCAACCTTAAGCCATTAAAATTCCATTTACACCAATTTCAAATATTAAAAGCTTTTGTAATGTCAATTTCACTGAAAATTCTACTTCTAATGTATTATTTGAAGATAATATGGAGCCAACTTTAGGAATGTCGGTGGATTTTATAGAGAGATGCTTCTTCAACTTTTCAAAATAACCTTTGAGAGGAGTGCCTCAGTAGCTCAGTTGGTTAAGTGTCTACCTTCAGCTCCCCAGGATCCCAGGGTCCTGGGATCTAATCCAGCATCAGGATCCCTCCTTTACTGGGAGCCTGCTTCTCCCTCTGCCTCCGCCCCTCCCCCCTGCCCATATTCTGTCTGGCCCATGCTCTCTCTCTCTCAAATAAATAAAATCCTAAAACAAAACAAAACAAAACACAACAGCCTTGGAAAGATTAATCAAAACCTGAGCTACATGCATTTAATGAGTCTCTAATAGGCAAAAGTATTTTGAAACTCTCTTAAAGCTTAAGATATACAATTTAGGGGAAGTGGTAAACCTAATTTAGCTCAACAACACAGTTTTGATCTTCCTTGTTGGAGCCACAACAAATCTGGTATACTGTGGTCTCTGGTATCTATGTCATGGGAAAAATTGACCTTTCTCTTAGATAGGCATGCTCTAAATTATATTATCTAATGGTCCTTCCACATTTGGATGGCAATTCTGGACTCATTTGGAATCATCTCAGCCTTTAGATTAAAATTATATGGGATGATTTTTGAGTGCATTGCAAGAAAGGAAGTTTGAGGGTCAGCAGAGGGAGATCTAGTGGCCTTTGGTTATACTGTTTTAATAAAGCTGAAAATATGTTTATAAATTGTAGACATCATGCAACAGATATATCTGCCCCTCCTCTATCTATGTATCTTTTTAAAAAGGTATCCAAAGCCATGCTATGTAAACTGACCTGTGAAATGTCAGTGAAAGTAGAAACTTAAAAGCCTGTGCTAAACACCCATTCTTCTTTCTCTGCATTAACAAAAGTCAAGATAGAATCTCACTTTGCATCCCTGTGATGTATATGTACTTTGAATTATAGATTCACATACTTTTAATTATTTTATTTTAATTTATTTTAGTTAACATACAGTGTTATATTAATTTCAGGTATGCAATATAGTGGTTCAACCCTTCCATATATCATCCTGTGGTCGTTAAGATAAGTGCGCTACTTAATCTTCATCACTTATTTTGGTAACCATTAGCTTATTCTCTATAGTTAAGAGCCTTTCTCTTAATTTCTCTCTCTCTCTCTAATATTAAATATTTAATATGTAATCATTAATACACTATTGCACAAGTAATGGGCTAAATAAAAAAATCAAATGGAAAATCAATATATGCCTCAAAACAAAAGCAAAAGAAAACACAGTATTCCAAAGCCTATGAGATGCAGCAAAAGCAGGTGTTAGAGTGGACTTTATGCTATAAAAGTATGTATTGAGAAAAAAGTTCAAATAAACAACTTCATATTATGTCACAAGAAAAAGAAGAAATTTAGTAGAGGAAGGAAATAACAAAGAAAAATCAGAAATAAATAAAAGACCAGAATAAACAATAACATAACATTGAAATTAATGATGATTTTTTTTTAAAAATAAGCAAAATTAACAATGCTTTAACGACATTATCTAAGAAAAAAAGAAGAGAAGTCACAAAAATCAAAATGAGAAATGGAAAAAACAAACCACAACAGATAACCACAGAAATATATTGTGATAACAGATTACTATAAAAATTATACACTGATAAATCAGATAACTTAGGGAAAAAAAGTCAATAATTCCTAAAAATCCACTGGCTACCATGATTGAATCATGAATCTTGAATCCAAGAAATAGGAGATGTTAGGCCAATAACAAGATTGAAAGTTGAAATAGGAATCGAAAATCTCCCAGCACAGAAAACCTAAGACCTCATAGTTTCCCTGGTGAATTTTATCAAGCATTAAAAAAAAAAATTAATGACAATCTTTATAAAATCTTACAAATAAGAATAGAAAGAACATATTTAAAATCATCCTGTAAGGTCAATACTACTCTGATACCAGAGCAGGATAAAAAACAAAAAAAGATTTAAAAAAGTCTAGTTTGTTTGATAAATACAGGTATTGCTACTTCAACTTTCTTTTGACATCCATTTGCATGATAAATGTTTCTCCATTCCCTCACTTTCAGTCTGCAGGTGTCTTTGGGTCTAAAATGAGTTTCTTGTAGGCAGCATATATGTTGGTCTTTTTTCTTTTTTTTAAATCTATTCTGACACCCTATGTCTTTTTATTGGAGTTTTAGTCCATTTACATTCTAAGTAGTAATTGATATATATGTATATTGCCATTTTTTATTTGTTTTTATCATTGTTTCTGGAGATTTTCTCTGGTCCTTTCTGGTCTTTGTCACTTTTGGCTTCTCCTTTACACTTAAAGGTCCCCTTTAATATTTCTTGCAGGGTCAGTTTAGTGGTCACAAATTCCTTAGTTTTTGTCTGGGAATCTATTGCTCTTATTCTGGATGATTAGCCTGGCCAGATAGAGTATTCTTGGCTGCAGGTTTTTCCTATTCAGCCTTTTGAATAGATCATGCTACTCCATTCTGTCTTGCCAGGTTTTCATTGAGAAATTTCCAGCTAGCCTTGTGGGTTTTCCCCTGTAAGTTAAGTCTTGTTTAGTAAGTTTGTATTGCTGCTTTTAAGATATTTTTTCTTTGTTACCTGTATTTTGCTAATTTAATTACTGTATTTTTGGTGTTGGCCTTTTTTGGTGTTGGCCTTTTTTTTTTAAAGATTTTATTTATTTATTTGACACACAGAGAGATCACAAGTAGGCAGATAGGCAAGCAGAGAGAGAGGGAAAAGCAATCTCCCTGCTGAGCAGAGAACCCAATGCAGGGCCTGATGCCAGGACCTGAGATCATGACCTGACCCAAAGGCAGAGGCTTAACCCACTGAGTCACCCAGGAACCCATGTTGGCCTGTTTTGATGGGAATTGATTTGATAAGAGTTCTCTTCATCTCCTGTATTTGGATATGTGTTTCCTTTTCCAGATTAGGGAAGTTTTCTATTATTTCTTGAAATAAATTTTCTGCCTTCTTTTCTCTCTCCTCTTCTGGGACTCCTATAATATGAATTGTATTATGTTTGATGGAGTCACTGAGCTCCCTAAGTCTACTCTCATATTGAATATTTCTTTCTCTCTCTTGTTTAGCTCTATTATTTTCCATTATTTTGTCTTCTAGTTTATTAGTTAATTTACTCTGTTTCTTCTGGCCTGCTTTTTCATTGCTTAAGCCTGTTTCTAATCTCTTTTATTGTAATCTTCATCTCTGATTCTCTTTAAACTCTTTTATCTCTATGGTAAGGGTCTCACTGATATCTTCTATTCTTTTTGCAAGCCCAGTGAGGATCCTTATGATTGTTGTTTTAAATTCTCCATCAGACATGTTTCTTATATCTGTTTCACTTAGATCTCTGGGCTTGACCTTATCTTATTCTTTCATTTGGGATTTTTTTTAAGTATCAGCCTTCTTTTCTGACTTAGAAAAGCCAGTTATGTCTCCTGCTCCTGAAAGTAATGGCCTTAGGAAGAAGTCATGTAGTGCCCAGGGCCTGGTGCTTCAGTCCTGGTGCTTCAGGGATTATCTCTGGTGTGTGTGCTGCATACACTCTGCTATTGTATTTTGGCTGCTCTGTCATTTAGACCAGTCATCTGTAGAGGCTCTCCTTTGTCTGCTGTGGGTAGTATTTGGTCCTCGACCTAAATATGGTGAGTTTTAACTAGGTGTGCTCTGGACTGCTTGTGAAATGAGATCTGACACCAACTTCATGAGAACTGAGTCCCTGCAGAGCTCTCTGGTTAGGAGACATTATGTGGGGTGGGGTTTATTTTGGTCTGCTTGGGGAGGGGCCCACTGTCCTGGGACTGAGGAAAGTTTCACTGAGAAGGGTGGTGCCAACAGAGCACAGGGTGGTGGGGCTTGATGAATGCAAGGTAGGCAGCTAGTGTAGGTACTGAGCTACTTCCCTCATGTTTATGTTGAGAGAAGGGGGAAGGAAATGGAGCCAGAGAAATGTCTCTGTGAATGCAGTCCCTTAGGAAAGCACTTATAGAAGAGCAAATAATCTGCACCATTGTGTGCTCCAGGCATTTTTCAGATGCTGTTGCCACACTGTCTGTCCCAGGTTGCTTGCCTCCTTCTCTCTGGGAAAACACAGTGCCCTCCTGGCTCTATCCCAACCACACCTGCTGACATTTAATTTAAAATTCCAGTTAGAACAGCCAAAATCAACGAGACAGTAAACAACGTGTGTTGGAGAGGATGTGGAGAAAGGGGAACTCTCTTACACTGTTGGTGGGAATGCAAGTTGGTGCAGCCACTTTGGAGAACAGTGTGGAGATTCCTCAAGAAATTAAAAATAGAGCTTCCCTATGACCCTGCAATTGCACTACTGGGTATTTACCCCAAAGATACAGATGTAGTGAAAAGAAGGGCCATCTGTACCCCAATGTTCATAGCAGCAATGACCATGGGTCACCAAACTGTGGAAAGAACCAAGATGCCCTTCAGTGGATGAATGGATAAGCAAGATGTGGTCCATATACACTATGGAGTATTATGCCTCCATCAGAAAGGATGAATACCCAACTTTTGTATCAACATGGATGGGACTGGAAGAGATTATGCTGAGTGAAATAAGTCAAGCAGAGAGAGTCAATTATCATATGGTTTCACTTATTTGTGGAGCATAAGAAATAACACAGAGGACATGGGGAGATGGAGAGGAGAAGGGGGTTGAGGGAAATTGGAGGGGGAGATGAACCAGGAGAGACTATGGACTCTGAAAAACAACCTGAGGGTTTTGAAGGGGTGGGGGTTGGAAGTTGGGTCAGCCTTTTGGTAGGTATTATGGAGGGCACATATTGCATGGAGTGCTGGGTGTGGTGCATAAACAATGAATTCTGGTACACTGAAAAGAAATTAAAAAAAAAAAAAATTCCAGGTTTTCAAAACATGGTGGGGGCATGAGCCTGCACTGGTCTTCTGGGTGAGGGGCCTGCCACATTGGGACTGAGGCATGCTTGATTTAGGAGAGTAGACCTGCCAAAGTGCAGGGCAATGGGCTTTGGCATGAGCATATAAGGCATCTAGCACTGGCGCTGCATTGTCTCCCATCAGTGGCTGTATTTATGCTGAGAGGCAAGGAATGGTGTGGACCGGCTCCCCTGTTTAAGAAGAGATATCTCTGTGAATGCTGCCTCCCAGGGACACACTCAAAGATGAGCAAATAATCTCTCCACTGTGTGCTCCAGGTGTTCAGATTGCTGTTTGCTTATCATCTTCTCCCTGGTTGTTTGTTGAAGAGAAGGCTCCAGGAGAAAGGCAGTGCCCTCAGGGCTCTATCTTAGCCAAGCCCATTGACCTTTAAAACTCCAGAACTTAGCCCTTTTCATTGCAAGAACTCACAAAATTCAGCCCCTCCCATTCTCCCAAATCAATCACTTTGGGGAAATGTCCTCTTTGTACATTCCCCTGTGTGCTTCTCTCCCTCTTACCCTTCCCCATGACCATGGGTTACCCCCTGACTCCACAGCAGCCATTATCCATTTCTCTCCTACACCATGTCTCCACACTTCCCACCTACTTTGATTTGGCCTTTTCTCTCCCTTTAGTTGTGGAGTTTGTTCTGCCAATCTTCAGGTTGATTTCTGGAGGAGTATTTAGGATAATTTGGTAGTTATCTAGTCATGTTTCTGGTGTGAAAGGAGCCTAGAGTCCTCCTACACCCCTGTCATCTTGAAGAATCTCTCTTTCTTCCTCCTCCCTTTGCTCATCTGATTTGTTTCTTAAATTCCTCAATGAGTAAAATCATATGGTATTTTACTTTCTCTGACTGATTTCACTTAGCATTATACTTTCTAGCTTCATCCATGTCAATGCAAATGGCAAAATTTCCTTTATTTTACAGCTGAGTAATATCTCATCATATCTATATCATATATATATTATATATGTATATATATTATATATATATATATATATATAAAATCTTCTTTATTCATTCATCAATTAATGGACACTTGGGCTGCTTCCATATCTTGGCTATTCTAAATAATACTGCTATAAACATTGGGGTGTATGTAGTGTATATACACCTTTGAATTAGTGTTTTTGTATTTTTTGGGTAAATACCTAGTAGTGTGATTGTTGGATCATAAGGTAGTACCATTTTTAACTTTTTGAGAAACTTCCATACTATTTTCCACAGTGGCTGCACCAGGTTACATTCCCACCAACAGTGTATGAGGATTCCTTTTTCTCCACATCCTTGCCAACACCTATTATTTCTTGTGTTGTTGATGTTAGCCATTCTGACAGGTGGAAGGTAATAAATACATCATTGTAGTTTTGATTTACATTTATCTTCCTCATAGTAAGTGGCCGTGTGGCCACCTGGATGTCTTCTTTGAAGAAATGTCTGTTCATGTCTTCTGCCCAATTTAAATTCAATTATTTGAGGGTGTGAGTTTTATAAGTTCTTTATATATTTTGTGTGTTTTTTTTTAAAGATTTTATGTATTTGTTTGACAGACAGGGATCACGAGTAGGCAGAGAGGCAGGCATAGAAAGAGGAGAAAGCAGGTTCTCTGCTCCCAACTGAGCAGAGAGTCCGATGTGGGGGTCGATCCTAGGATCCTGGAATCATGATTCGAGCTGAAGGCAGAGGCTTTAACCCACTGAGCCACCCAAGCACCCAAGTTCTTTATACATTTTGGATAATAACCCTTTATCAGAAATGTCATTTGAAAATATCTTCTACTATTTCATTGGTTGCCTTTTAGTTTCCTTTGAGAAACAGAAATCTTTTTTTTTTTTTTATTTTGATGTAATCCTAATAGTTTATTTTTGCTTTTATTTCCCTTGCCTCAGGAGACCTATCTAGAAAAAAAATGCTATGGCCAATGTCAAAGAAGTTATTGCTTATGTTCTCTTCTGGGATTTTTATGGTTTCAGGTTTCACATTAGATCTTTAATTAATTTTGAGTTTATTTTTGTGTATGGTGCAAGTAAAGTAAAGTAAAACTAGATTACTAGTTTTATTCTTTTAGTTGTTGCTGTCCAATTTTTCCAACACTCCAACACCCTTTTTGAGAAGACTGTCTTTTTCTTTTTGGATATTCTCTCCTGATTTATTAAAGATTTTTTGACCATATAGTTGTGGTTTCCTTTCTGTTTTTTCTATTCTGTTCTATTAGTCTATGTGTCTATTTTTGTGTCAGTATCATACTATTTTGATTACTACAACTTTGTAGTGTAACTTCAAGTCTAGAATTCTGATGATTCCAGCTTTCTACCTATGTTTTTTAAGCTACAGAGATATGTGGAAATTCTACCGCTGCAGTCTGTCTTAGCCTATCCTTTTTGACACAAATATTTGGTAAGTTCTGTTCATTTTTATGATGATCGGTAAAACTATCTTAGAGTGTTTACCTGATTTGACAAATCAATTGAGTGTTCAAAGAGTAGAGTCTTGTCTCTATTATGTCTTTCCTTTGTTCATTCACTATTGTTCATTTGTTCATTGAGAATTATATTAATTTTCATCCTTCTTGGCTTTCCTTTTACTTCTTAGACAATAAGAAATCTAGCTTGCCCATGATTTCTAAAATGGGACTTTAAGCTGCTTAGTAAACTTCTCCCTGACAAAACTCATCAACATTTTTCAAACCTCATCTTATTCATATTTTCTCTAATATTTGATTCTTCCTCTTTAGACCCCACTTTTTGGTTTCCAGCACATAATTTACTTTTTGATCATTACTTACTCTCTTTGGACACTCATTCACAATCCCTTGATGGTTTTCCTCCTCTTGCCAATTTTCTAAACCTAGTATTTCTCAGGGTTTCATGCTTCACATAGTTTCTGTCATCAAACATTTTTTTTAAACAATCTTACTCACTTCATGACCTTCAACATTTTCCTAAAAACTCTTCAGCTTTTACATTTTTTAAAGTTTATTATTTTTTTTCTTCTCTCTCTCTCTCTCTCTTTTTTAAGTAATCTCTGCACCCAACGTGGGGCTCAAACTCATGACTCCAAGATCAAGAGTCACATGCTCTTCCTACTGAGCCAGGCAGGAGCCTCAAGTTTCACATCTTCTACAAGCTTCAGATTAGAATTTCTCACCACCCAAAGTAAATCCTTTCTGTTGTGAGACAAATTACTTTTATCATACCTACTTTTGTCCCCATTATCATATAATCACTAAAGCCCAAAATCTGTCTTTAATTCTGTGTTCCATCTTCCATCCACAGTCCCCAGTTGTGCCCTATTTCCTCCTATCTTACAGTTCACAAAAACATCATTTTTACTTGCTTAATATGTGTTGAATCTGTTCCCTCCTTATGATCATCTCTGCTATTACATTTATGCAGAACGTCAACCATTATTTCAGAATATTGTATTTATTTCCATGCTGGATTATTACTTCCAGTCCCCATAATTCCCTGCATTCTTTTTTGAGGTAGAAGGTAATAAATTTTGATCATATCTTTCTTACTTACACTATTTCCATGACTATTCCACCAAATTCTTAAAAATTTCTATTGATCTATATCTTAGGGAGACATATAAGCAAAATGCATAAAGAAATATATAAATTTACATGCTGATAAGATGCCAGGTCTTTTTTGCCTGACCTTTTGCTCCAACACCTTTCCTACTATAACACAGAAATGACCCTTTTGGAATCCTCAGGGCTTCTTGGAATTAAACTTAGGAATCAATAATTAAAACAATACTAATGCTAAACCCTAATAACAATATGACATAAAGCACAAATTAGACATAGCACATATTACTTTTCATGGTGTAGCCTTGCTTTATTTTTATGTCCTATCTTTACTACGTAGCACATGTAGCACTTATTTTTAGTTTCTTTTGTTATTTTGTCAGCCTAAAATGCTTTCTGTCCTGGTATTCTTGGTTTAGTCTTGCCAGGATTAATTAAAATTAGTTGAAAGCTTTTCTCTTGGATCTATACTAGATGTTGTTGTATGTACAGTCCCTGTCCTTCCCACTGTTCTTTCCATGTGGTTATTTTAAAATAGATTAATCAAAATCTTAGTTCAGTATCACAGGCTGCAATATTCAAAGCCTTCCCTGGAATTTTTGAAGTTGGTTCTAAAGAGAGCAAAATAGAATGTCCCTTATTATTTAAGATTAAAAAAAAAAACAACTCTTGAGCTGTTAGATTTCCTTCATTTTAGGGGAAACATTCTGCAACAAAAGAAAATAAATTGACATGTAGAGCAATGAATGATGGAAAGGGAATTGTGGAAGCACTTGAATACCTGCTCTAGTGGTTCCTGGGTTTTGCTGCACCCTTGCCCTTTCCATGGATTGAGTGTTCAATCTTTTCTTCTGTTACATAAATTGCTTCATTGTTTCTAAAATAAATACCCTTTTTGCATTAGCTAATGGGTTTATCTTATTTACACCTAAAATGTTTTCACATCCACACATATACTCATAATAAGTGGTAATATATTTCAGAAAGTTAAAAATTTCCCTAGACCCTACTTACTCAAGGATTCCCAACTTGGGGAAATCTCTGCTAGACAAAGTTCATCCACCTTTCTTCTGTTCCCCCATTGTTCTTCATTCAGAAGACATTTATAGGGGTGCCTGGGTGGCTCAGTGGGTTAAAGCCCCTGCTTTTGATCTCAGGGTCCTGGGATCGAGCCCTGCATTGGGCTCTTTGCTCAGCAGGGAGTCTGCTTCCCTTCCTCTCTCTCTCTGCCTGCCTCTCTGCCTACTTGTGATCTCTGTCAAATAAATAAAAAATCTAAAAAAAAAAAAAAGACATTTATAGTTCAATCATCATTCTTTAATTTGGTTTATAATTTGTCATTACTCTCCCCCTAAACTTCACCCTTGATTGGAAGGAATTATTTTCTATTCATCTTCATCTAATTCTCTTTACTTTATAATTATTATTTAATGTTTGAATATAGAAGACAATAGAGCAAATTTAACTTAGTGACACTCTGAAAATTATTAAAGATTTTTTAAAGTTAAGGCAAACATTAAAGGTCAGGTCATTTTGTGTCTCTACCAATATAAATATTCTTGAGATCTGCTAACAGGTGATTATCTAGCTCTATTTAAATATGGGATTGGTTTATGAGATTGCTTGTTCTATCAATGGATAACTATAGTTAATGTAGATTAATACACAATTTTAATGCATATTTTTAATTTCTAAAATCACAGAGAATACCCTTTGAAGTTGTTGTATTTGTTAGTTAGGGCTGCCATAACAAAATACCACAAACTCTGTGGCTTCAACAACAGAAATTTATTTTCTCACATTTCTAGAGCCTGGGAGTCCAAGATCAAGGTGCTAGCAGGGTTGGTTTCTTTTGAGGCCTCTCTGCATGCCTTGTTTCCTTCTCTCCTCATATGGTCTTTGCACTGTGCATGTGTACTCCTGGTGTCTTTTTCTGTTCTTAGAAGAAGACCAGTCATATTGGATTAGATTTCATTTAACAGTAATTATTTCCTTACCTATTACCTATTACTAAATTGGGAGTCAGGACTTAAACATATGAATTTTGTACAGAACACAATTCAATCTATAAGAGTAACAAAAAGAATTATGTTTAGCTTAATTCCTGCTTACATAATTAGGAAGCCATATTGATATTTTGATTTTGAACAGTAATCCTAAATAAAAAATTTCCCCTGGTTTATAAATTTCACACTGGTCTTTTTCAATCAATCTGTTACTATTAGTGAACCATTTCATACTCTGAATAACTTACAAATATCCTGATTAATCAGAACTAATGGCAAGATTATTGATTCCCTTATCACTTTTGCCATATTTTCTTTACTCATCTTTAGAAAGCGTGATTCATTTCCCACTAAATGATACCAATTTTGTGAAGTATAAGTAAAGTAAAGCAGGAGAGCAATTTCTTTGAAGACTCACTCAACTTTTATTAACAGAAAACTAGGTGGTGCACACAGCACAACTGCTTATGTTTCCACTGAAATCATTTTGGTTATAAATTACACAGTGTTTATTTGAAATTAAATATGCATATTTCATTTTATTTTGAATGGCAGTAACCATATTCAGCCTTCAACCATATAAATTACATTAGATATGAATACACTAGCATGTCCAATTCAATGGCATATAGTTAGAATACTATTTCTTTCATTTTTTAGACTTAAAAATTTGTATCATAACTAAAATGAATTTCATAATAATCTAAGACTATCTGCATATATACCAGTAACTATCTCTCAACATTCATTTTATAGTGACTAAATTGAAGATTTTTGTACATATTTTTGGTAGGATGAACATAAGAAATTTATGGTAAGCTATTTTAATGTAACTGATAAGGTGATTATAATGCTTTATTACTTATAATATTTACAGTCTCCCCACAATTTAGAAACTACTGCTACTCCTTTATACCTTAGTAACAATACTAATTTCTACTTGAGTGCTATTGATACAATGATAGAAACTTCAGAATTGAAGGATTTTTCTCCCAAAGTGTATTGAAAACCCTCTGTACTTATTTGAGTCTAAAATAGGCAAGAGGCTCAAAATAATAGTTTAGATAAGAAAGTCACTTTCATGTAGAAAAAATGAAAGAGACTTTCTTTAAATTTTGAGAAATGATGTATAATTACTATATAAAAATTTCAGTAATTCAGTACCCTTGTGATTTTGCAAAAGTTCATTTCAATTGCATATTTCTGTATACTATCTTTTCTATAATAACATTTTACTATTTAGGTAAAAAGGAATTTTTTACACTATAGGTAAATGAAGTTGAATATTATAAGTGAGTTCTATAGCCAATATATAGAATAAGATTTTTATTTTTAACTGACTAGTACTAATTAGATTAGGTATGAAGACTATTTGTTTAATAATAATGCACAATGTGTATGTTATATGATTAAATGAAAAACTTTTTAATGTAGAAATTCTATTAAAATAGAGACAATTCTTAAGAATATATAATCAACACCCTAAGGGATTCTTTAGCAATAGGGGATCTCTTTCCTATCACGATCTGCCTCATACTCCTGGAATTTTCAACCTATCAGAGTTATAGACAAGGCTAATGAGAAGAGCTCTTTACATTTGAGACCAGAAGGAAAACAAGTGGATGAGTGTTTTAAAAAGGCTTCAGGTCCCTACACTTCTCAGATGTTTACTAAAATAAAAATTGTTGGTGGGGGCCATGTTTATCTCTAGTTAAAACAATGATGCTGTGGTGGAAACAGAGATGTCTTTCTCGAGATTTTAGCTCTTAAGTATCTCTATGTAAAAATTAAAATAACCTTCAGAGTTAAGGAAATATGTATGCTTTTGGGGATCTTTTGGCTACTTGAGATCAAATGGATGCACTCCCTGTTAAAATAAAAAGGTCAAGAATTTCTTTTCAGTCAATGGTATTCTAGTAGCCTTGTATGGTGACAGATGGTGGCTACACTTGTAGTGAGCATAGAATAATGTATAAACTTGTGGGATTATTATGATATAAACCTGAAACAATGTAACATCATGTGTCAACCCTACTCGATTTTTAAAAAGAATTTCTTCTCAACTTTTTTCTAGATATTTTCCAATGTTTTTTTTTTTGTACTTTCCAATGACCATACATTATATATATATTTACGAATATGTTTGAAAATTTAATTATCATTATTATAGGTTGTATGTATGTTGTGGCTTCAAAAAGTTAAAAGAATTGTTATAGCAGGGAAAGAGCAATGTTTTGGTTGTTTTTACTAAGGTAAAAATTCTAAGCTGTTTCTGGAAAATATCCCCACATGTATAGAGAAACTAGGTTAACTGAGAAGAAAATAACATTCATAAGGAAATCTCTACTGTGTAAATATTATTGTGAATATTTACTAGCCAAAATATCATACATACAGATTAACTCATCTACCTTTTCTAATACATAGCTCTATAATTCCAGTTGATCATTAAAACTATTTTTTTTCTGAAGAGAACTCTAATCCCATATTACTTATGGGTATATTTTCCTTTCTTGCTTATAATTTTTACTAAACATAGAAATGAATCTATTATTTGTGTAGTATAAATATTTTTATGTGCTGTGCTCATGTTATGTGCTAATCGAGGGCTTAGTACACTTTTCATATACATGCTCTAAGAGAGCAGGCTTCCTTTCCCAAGAAGTATGCATGTGGTATTTTAAAATGAAGTGGATAAAAACAAAAATTTAGTGAACATGACGAGTGACTGTTTTCCAGTATGTTTTCTATAGATTTTCAGATACATAATGTCTAGCAGTTTTCCTTCTTAAGTGTTAAGCTCACTTTTTTGTTTTTATTATATAATAATCTGAACTTATCCTGCAACATTTACCAAGATACCAAGATAAGTAGTTTGCTGTATAATTTCTCAGATGATGTATAATTTCTCAGAATGGCTAGAAAGTTGGGAAACAACAGATGTTGGTGAAGATGCAGAGAAAGGGAAACCCTCCCACACTGTTGGTGGGAATGCAAGCTGATGCAGCCACTCTGGAAAACAGTATGGAGTTTCCTCAAAAAGTTGAAAGTAGAGCTACCCTATGACCCAGAAATTGCAATGCTGGGTATTTGTCTCAAAGATACAAATGTAGTGATTCAAAGAAGCAACTGCATCCCAAAGTTTATAGCAGTGATGTCCACAATAGCCAAAATATGGAAAGAGCCCAGATGTCCAACAGATGAATGGATAAAGAAGATAAGATATATACAATGGAATATTACACAGCCATTAAAAATGAAATTTTGCCATTTGCAACAATGTGGATGGAACTAGAGGGTATTATGCTAAGCAAAATAAGTCAATAAGAGAAAGACAATTATCATATGACCTCACTGATATGTGGAATTTAAGAAAGGAAACAGAGAATCATAGGGGAAGAGAGGGAAAAAATGAAACAAGACAAAACCAGAGAGGGAGACAAACTATAAGAGACTCTTAACTATGGGAAACAAACTGAGGCTTGCTGGAGGGGCAGGGGGTAGAGGGATGAGATAACTGGGTGATGTACATTAAGGAGGGCATGTGATGTAATGAGCACTGGGCCTGTACTTCTGAAACCAAAGTACATTATATGTTAATTTATTGCATTTAAATTTAAAAATGTTAAAAAAATAAAGCAAATTCCAACATGCTTAAAAAAAGATACTATAATTTCTGAATATGTTTATACCTGATAGAGTAAGAACATTAACAGATTTTGAAAGCATGTAAAATTTACATTTAAATATTGTCTATGTGTGTATGTGTGTTATATTACATATTGTTATGTATATTAATATTTACTTTACAATCAAGCCTGTAAAAAAACAAGACCCATATGAAGAAGAAACAAATAAATTATTCAGAATATTTTTCATTACTTTTAGTGTCATTAAAGTATTTTTGTAAAGATTTATTCTTTTCTGACTTTTTTCTGATGATTCTAAGATTCTGAACCTATTCTAAACCTAAAATATAATTCTAAATGAGATTTGTGTAACAACATTAATTTATATAATCATAATTTGAAAGAAAGCAAAGACTAATTACCTAAATTAACAATGTGTTCAAACTTGTCTGTTAGTACCTATGCAAATCCAAGACTATAACTGTTTAAACTAAAATTGGTTTTTTTAACAAAAAAACTAGAATGAATGAAAGAGTGAAAAAAGGTTTTATATTTTTTAAACATATTATTTATCCTTGGTTCAAACATTGCTCTCTGTAAACACAATCTCTTTGGAGTCAATAATATAATGAATAATAGTCATTAGTATCAGCCTGCATTTATATGTGCTGACACATTTTTCATGTCACTGGTAATCTGCTAGTATTTTGTAACACAATGAAAACCTATTTGGTTAGAAAATTACAGAGGCATAGAAAAGTAGATTATCATCTTTCTGGGCAGCCTTTATTTATAAGGCAATTCCTTTAGCAGTATTTCTCATTTGATTAGTTTAATGTAGGAGTAGAAGTATAAATATTTAAGTACATTATGAAAACAAGATGGTAGGAAATTATTGGTAAGGCTTTATTTTTATGACTAACTTCTCCTAAAAGGGAATCGTTTACAGAATAATTTTTGAAGGCTACAGAAAGACTTGGGTTAATAGGGCATGGTACTTTCTGCCTTATCGCCAGAAACCAAATAAAGAAAAAGTGTTGCTGTACAAGAAAAACATACATATGAAGCAGTCAAGCTACCATCCTTCATTAACTTAGAAACTCTGAGTGGAAGAACACAATGTCTAGTTCATGGAATATGAGCAATTGTGAAACACTGTGCAAGTCAGAAATAGGTATTTTTTCAAGAAAATTGGATATTATTATTCAAATAACTTACATCATTTTAATAAATCATGATTTTTATTTTAGTTAATATATATAATCTAATTTGTTCTTCACACCATCCTATCAACATCTTTGGTCTGTTTGAAGAATTATGTGAGGGAAAAATATCAGGCAGATGATTACCATTACATGGAGTTTTACAGTTTTCTTTTTACTCATGCCAGGTTTAGAACTTCCACACCTTCCACATAGAAGGGTGATAAAAGCTTCAGTTGGGTAAAACACTAAGAAAAACATATGTAAATGTGAACAAAAGGCAGAATTTCCATTAGTAAATAAAAATGAACCATACTAGGAATCCAGGAATAGCAGGTTTGTTCACTTAGCAATTTTAGTTCACTTTCTATGGACACAGTTCATAAATACAAAACACTTCTTTGTGTTAAAAATCAGGAAAATGAGATTTATATAACCTTTTATCTGAGTGGAAAGTATTTTTAGTCTCATTGCATTATTTTTTTTTAAAGATTTTATTTATTTATTTGTCAGAGAGAGAGGGAGAGAGAGTGAGCGAGCATAGGCAGAGTGGCAGGCAGAGGCAGAGGGAGAAGCAGGCTCCCTGCTGAGCAAGGAGCCTGATGCAGGACTCGATCCCAGGACGCTGGGATCATGACCTGAGCCGAAGGCAGCCGCTTAACAAACTGAACCACCCAGGCGTCCCGTCATTGCATTATTTTTTAAAAATTGAAATATATAGTAAAATCAACCTTTCTTATACAATTGGAAAAAGTAAGTAATATAAATGAAATATCCAGTCTTAACTGCATGTAAATAGCATTACAAATTATCTTAATAGCTCCAGGATTGGGGAAAAAAAAGAGAATTGTGAGCTTCCAAATTTAGTTTTTATTTTTGTATGCAAACCCAAACTTTCAAGGATTCTTCAAAGATCTGGATTTCACTTACTCTTGTATTGAATACTTCAATTAATAATTAACTCTATGGATGCAGAAGATGCAGCTCCCTCCCCCCACCTTTTTTTTTTTTTTTTTGAGGAGGCTCACAATTCTAAATATAAGAAAAGCTTCTTAAATGAAGAAGTGAGAAAATAAAGGATACTGATCTGCTAGTATCTGCAGCAAATAGTGCACTGACTGAGTTCTTTAGGAACCTCAAAGAATATATAGGAGGGACTTTTGTTCCTAGCTTAACGCATAGATATGTAGAATGGGAAAGAAAAGATGAAGATGTAATTTGTCAGAAAGCAAACCAAAAATAAGGTACAGCTTTGAAACTACCGAATGACTTAAAAAATAATCATTAACTGAAAACATTAATCAAAAAGGAAAAAAAAGCAGTTAAATATTGACATATTTTTGAGCTTATGTAAAAGTCAATTGATGTTATAAGAACTGAAAAAAAAAAAAAAAACAAGGTTTTTAGGAAGATATGTGATGAAAACCAAAAATTCTGGCTTTTAATTTTTACTCAAAAGTCTTCTTAAAATCAGTTCTTGTTAAAAGGTCTGACAAACATAGAAATCCCAAACAACTAAATTCTTGTTATTTATATACAGATTAATGATTAATAATATTATAATATTATTAAATATGCCAAAATAGCACATGGTTTGATAAATGGCTCCTAACATTTGCCTAAATTTTAAAAAATGTGTTCCTAATATGATACATCAAGGTTACTGTTTATTCAAACTATGCCTTTTAATAATATTTTCCATAATTAAATTATGTAGCTGATTAACAAAGTGAGAGGACAGAGAAATTTATGTGGGCTAGCTGTATTTATTGTTCATCCTTTATTTTTTAATACAAAATTCCCATGTTTTATTACCATAATGTAAAACCGAATATAGGCTCATCTTTCATTTTGTTGAAGAGGTATTTCCACACATTCTCTGTAACAAATTGATCAGAATTCATCTATCATGTAAAATATCATCAGAGTCATATGTGAATGTATTGGAATGAAATATACACAAAATATTTTTGTATTGCTTTTAAAATTAGTTAAAATGCAACTATCATCTCTTTTAATGTTACTATTTGTAATAGGGAACGGCAGATCTATTTATTTCCATGATTATGCACATATGTGAATATGTGAGAGATGAGTCTAAAATTAAAACAAAGAACTTCTGTATGCTCTTTCTTCATGCTTAGCCCTACTCCTTTCTTCCTTATATTTCAGGTGGTTAAGTCTACTCAGTGCCTTATTTCTTATTTAAATTTGGGGCACCTGTTCTCATAAATGTAACTTCCTTTTCCAGCTTTTTAAAAAAGTAGTTCTATTTCTTAATGTTTTACACATATACACACATACACAGACACACACACACACACACACACACACATATCTTTGTGAGGCCACCGCTCAACCTAAGAACTGGGATATTACCAATACTTCTGAAATGATCTTTATACTCTTTTTTTTTTCAAAGATTTATTTATTTATTTATTTGACAGACAGAGATCACAAGTAGGCAGAGAGGCAGGCAGAGAGAGAGGAGGAAGCAGGCTCCCCGCTGAGCAGAGAGCCCGATGTGGGGCTCAATCCCAGGACCCTGGGATCACCACCTGAGCCAAAGGCAGAGGCTCTAACCCACTGAGCCACCCAGGCGCCCTGATCTTTATACTCTTCTCTAATTTCATTCCCCATCATCCTCCTTCCCACACCCATTCATAAATACTATCCGACATTAAAAAAAGTTATCATTTGCCTTAATCTATTAAAATATGATTTATCATATTTATACATGATCAGAACATATAAATTTAGTTTTATTGTTTTGAATTTATATAAGTGGAATCATGTTGTATACATGATTAGAAATAGATTTTTTCACTCAACACCACATATATATAAGATTTACCCATATTATACTATGTATTCCCAGCTTATTCATTTGCATCAATATATACTCTTTTACCTTGTGAATAAATGCGATTTTATATTTTTATTTTTCTTACATTGGCTATTTGTCCATTTTCTATAGTGGATTGAATAATGTCTTCCCAAAATGTGGACCTGGAACCTCAGAATGTGACCTTAACTTCAAATAGATTTTGGCAAGATAAAAATTAAGGATCCTGAGAAGAAATTATCCTGGATTTAGAGTGAACCCTAAATCCAATGACTGGTGCCCTCATAAGAAAAGAAGACAAGAGGGAAGAAGCCATGTAAAGATGGAGAGGTAGATACTGGTGTTCTGTTGTTTGAAGCCAAGGAATGTCAGGAAATGCCACAAGCTGGAACACACAAAGGACGCTCCCTAAGAACCTCTGGAAGTTCCATGACCTTGTCCAACAGTGATTTCAGATTTCTAATTTTCAGAAGTGCGACAGTACAAATGTCTCCTGTTTTAAGCCT
The DNA here is from genome assembly GCA_004024625.1 of Mellivora capensis. NCBI lineage: Eukaryota > Metazoa > Chordata > Mammalia > Carnivora > Mustelidae > Mellivora > Mellivora capensis. The sequence continues at coordinate 171,225 of PISX010001769.1, forward strand.
TCACTCTACCCTATATAACTCTTTAATCTCTATTTTATATTGTTCACCTTTCTGAGTCTCTGGGATTCACCCTGATAGCTCCTTTGGGTTTGCTTTCCTGCTCAGAGGATACTTTTAATCCTATCTTTAGAGGTATTTCATCTGTTAGTGAACCATTTTAGTGAATTGTAAATTTCAATAATTTCATATGTTGTGTTTTTTCTTCAATTTGCCATGCATTTTATCCTTTCCTTTTCTTGATAATGTTTATTATTCTTTGCATTATTTCTTATATGCATAGCTATTTAATATTCTGCACCTAATAATTTAAAGATTTAAATTCCTTGGGGATCAATTTCTTACTTCTCCTGGCTCTCCAGTGTTGCTTTGTGTTATTATAATTTGTGTTCCAAAGAACAATACTGGATTTCCAATTTTGCATAAGGCTCTTGAAAGATATTAGTTTATCTCACTAGTCCATGCCTTTACTCCTAGAGATTTTGGTGAGGATATTTATTTATTTCATTACAAAAAGAATGCTGATAGTCCATTCTCTCTCTATCTCTCTTATTTATGTAGCTATTTATTTGTTTGCAGAGTGAACCTTAAGAATAATTATGCCAACAAACCATAGAAATCTTAAATGTTGCTCTTGTCTGTTATTGACTTCTTTATTAACCATGAAATTTCATATATATCTATGTTAAATGTATTTTAACCTAAAACATATTAATATCAATGTGAACATTAATATTGTTAAATATGTATCTTATATCCAATTTACCCAGTAGTTTTCTAGACTAGCAAACTCTGACTTAAGAATACATTGAGTTATGAATTATTTGCAGTTTTTTGCATCTTTGGATTATTTTAGTGGATTATGTCCCAGATGGGATATAATATAATGGTAGGGTAAGATCATTTTTTTTTCTGTACCATTTTACTTATTTCCCCCACCCCCAGCTCCTGCCAACCACTTTTGTACTACCTGTTGCTATGACTTTGACTTTTTTGTTGTTGTTGTTTTAGATTACACATATAAGTAATACCATGTGTTATTTGGTTTTTTTCCTACCTAGTTTATTTCACTAAACTTAATGTTTTTCAAGTTCACCCATATAGTGGCAAATGATAGGAGATTATATATATATATATATATATATGTGTGTGTGTGTGTGTGTGTGTGTGTGTATAATTTTTATATATGCACACACACAGACACATACACACATTTGTAAGCATTTCTTGATCCATTCATCTATTGGTGAACACTTAGGTTGTCCCCATACCTAGGCTACTGGGAATAATGTTGTTAGCTTTATGGGAGTACATATATCTCTTTGAAATAATGATTTTGTTTCCTTTGGATATATACCCACAGTGGGATTGCTGGATCATATGATATTACGATTTTTAATTTTTTGAGGGCTCTTCATACTATTTTCCATAGTGACTGTGCCAACTTACATTCTCACCAACAATGCACAAGGGTTCTTTTCTCTACATCCTTGTTAACACTTCTTTCTTGTCTTTTTGTTAAGGGATACCCTAACAGTTGTAAGGTGATATATCATTGTGGTTTTGATTTGAATTTCCCTGATGATTAGTGATGTTGGGCACCATTTTGTCTATATGTTTGGCCATTTGTATGTCTTCTTTGGAAAAATGTTCTGTTTGGGTACTTTGCCCATTTTTAAATTGGATTATTTTTTATTTTGCTGTTTAGTTGTATGAGATCCTTGTATATTTTGGATATTAATCCCTTATCAGATATGTGGCTTGCAAATATTTCTTTCCATTCTATAGGCTGAATTTTCACTTTGTTTATGTTATCTTTTGTTATGCAGAAGCTTTTTAGTTTGATATAGTCACATTTGTTGATTTTTGTTTTGGTGCTTTGTTTTGTATCAAATACAAAATATTATTGTCAAGACCAATGTCAAAGAATTTATTCCCCCTGCTACATGTTTTCTTCTAGAAGTGTACCATGTAGGTGTTATGCTCAACTCTTAATTCATTTGAGTTTATTTTTGTGTATGTGTAAGGGAAGTGTCCACTTTCATTTTCATGTGACTGTCCAGTTTTCCCAACATTTATTGAAGATACCATCCTTTCCCCATTCTATATTCTTAGCTACTTTGTTGAAAATTAATAGATTATATATGGTTGGGTTTATTTCTGGGTTCTCTCTTCTGTTCCAATGATCTGTGTTTACTTTTATGCCAATACCAAACTGTTTTCATTACTATAGTACTATAGCTTTGTAATGTAACTTGAGATCAGGAAGTTTGACGCATCTAGCTTTGTTCTTCTTAAAATTGCCATGGCTACTTGGATTTTTTTGTGGTTCCATACAAAACTTAGGATAGGTTTTTTTTTTTTCTGTATCTTTTAAAAATGCCATAGAAATTGCATTGAGTCTTTAGAATGCTATCATAGGGACATTTTAACAATATCAATTCTACCATCTATGAGCATAGAATATCTTTTCAATTATGTGTGTGTGTGTGTGTGTGTGTGTTTATTTCTTTCACCAGTGTTTTATGGTTTTCAGTGTGCAGATCTTTTAACTCCTTTGTTAAAGTTATTCCCAGGTATTTAATTATTTTTAATGAAATAGTGTGATTATTTTCTTTCTTTTGATGATAACTTGTAATTAGTGTATAAAAACACCACAGATTTCTGTATGTCATTTTGTATACTGCTATTTTACTGAATTCATGTATTATTTCAAATTATTTTTAATGCAGTTTTTTAGGTTTTCTATATAGAGTATCATGTCATCTGGAAAGAGGGACAGTCACTTCTCTTCCAACTGGGATGACTTTAATTACTTTTTCTTACCCAATAGTTGTCACTAAGACTTCTAATACCATGTTAAATAAAAGTGAAAAGAGTAGGCATCCTTGTCTTATTCCAGATCTAAGAGGAAAAGCTTTCATTGTTTCACATTGGGTGTGATGTTAGCTGTATGCTTATCATCTTTGGCCATTATTATATTGAGATACAATCCCTTTATACCTACTTTGTTAACAGTTTTATCATGAAATGTTGAATTTTGTAAAATGCTTTTTTGTGTCTATTGTGATTGTTCACATAATTTTTATCCCACATTTAAAAATATATGGTATATCACATTGATTTGCAGATGTTGAACTATCCTTGCATTATTGGGATACATTCATCTGATCACGATATATAGTTTTTTTTTGTACTTTTAAAATTTGGTTTGCTGATATGTTGTTGAAGATTTTGGCATCTAGTGTCATCTGGACTATTGGACTATAATTTTCTTGTAGTGACCTTGTCTGATTTTAGTGTCAGGTACTCTTGGACTCGAAAAATGATTTTTGAAAAAGTTAGAGAAAGACTGGTATTTGTTCTTCTTTAAATGTTGTTAAAATTCATCAGTGAAACTATATGGTACTTGAATTTTGTTTGTTGGGAGGTTTTTTATTAGTAATTCAATCCCCTTACTAATAATGTATCTGTTCAGATTTTCTATTTCTGCATGATTCCATCTTGCTAAGTTGTGTATTTTTAGAAATTTACCCATTTCTTCTAGGTTGTCTAACTTGTTGCACATAATTGTTCATAGTAGTCTCTTATGATCTCTGTATTTCTGTGGTATCAGTTGTAGTGACTCTTCCTTTATTTATAAATTTACTTATTGAGTCCTCTTTTTTTTCCCCCTTGGTAAATGTAGCTAATGGTTTGTCTATTTTGTTTATTAAAAAAAAACAAAACACTTTACTTTCATTGATCTTTTTAATTGTTTTGTTAGTCTCTGTTTCATTTATCTCCACTCTGATCTTTGTCATTCCTTCTTTCTCCTAACTTTTGCCGTAGTTTGTTTATCTTTTTCTAATTCCTTGAGGTATAAATTTGGGTTGTTTGAGATCTTTTTTTAAAAATTAATGTAGGCATTTATTGCTATAACCTTCTCTCTTAAAACTGCTTTTGCTTTATCCCATAAGAAAACACAGGGCTTAAACTACATGTTAGACCAGATAGACCAGAACAGACATATATAGAATATCCCAATAACTAGTAGAACACCTATTCTTCCCAAGCACACATGAAACAATCTCCAGGATTCGTCATGCTAGGCCACAAAATGTCTTAATAAATTTAAGAAGATCAACATCTTATCAAGCATCTTTGTTGACCACAATGGCATGAAACTAGAAATCAATTATAAGAAGAAAAAGGGAAAAAAAACCCAAATATGTGGAGATTAAACAATATGCTTTATGGTTCTGAACAAACAATAGGTCAAGGAAGAAATTAAAAGAAATATCAAGGGGTGATTGGGTGGCTCAGCTGGTTAAGCAACTGACTCTTACCTTTCACTCAGGTCATGATCTCAGGTTTGTGTCACAAACCTGAGTGCCTTTGCACTCAGCAGGGAGTCTGCTCCCCTACCTCTCCCTTTGCCTCTCCCTAGGCCCCACCACCTGCTTGCATGGTCCCTCCCAGTCTCTCTCCAAAAGAGAAATAAATAAATCTTAAAAAAAAAAAAACCTAGAAACTTAATTTCTCAGTCACTTTTATAATTTTGTAAGTCTTAGGTATTACAACTGTGAAATAATTATCTTTTCCTCCCTTCCATCTTTGTGGAGGCAAAATGAACTTCCTTCACTTTGAGCTTCAAATCAGAATTCATTTTATAATAGAAATAACCTAATGAATGACTGTTAGCTCCATTGAATGGTTAGGTATATTAATATCCATAGTAATTCTATGGACAACCATGAAAACTTTGCAAGAATTCATAAAATCCTTTTCTAGTCCAAGTATTTTCCAAACTATAATCTGTATTTTGGGGAATATAATAAATATATATGTAAATGCAGTTTTGTTGAGTACTTATGAGTGCAATAAATTTACTTATTATTGTACATAGTTCTAACTACTTATAATCTGTACTTTAATGTAAACAAGTATAAGCAATGTCAGTAACTTTAGTTCTAATTAATTGTCAACAATTCTAGTTATATAAGAAATGAAAGGCACAAAAATGTGATATTGCTGGTAAATATACTATACATCATCAATATACACTTACCTTTTCATTTCCGTGATATTGTAATAAACACTAATTTTTAAATAAACCACAAAATGCATTGAGTCCTACAGTAAGTGAAATATACATAAGCTAAATTAAAACTTTTTCTCACTCATTTATATCAGAAAAACATCACCTTTTGATATTTAAAGTAACCAGGGATTCAAAAACATATGTATGGACTTCAGTTCTTACTTGATTAATTTTAATCAATTAATTGAAATTTTAGTTCATATGTTTCTGTGTATCATGTAGTTGAAATTCTGTTTATGTAAGCTAGTGACCCTTGACAACAGCTAATATGTTTAATTTTATTTACTTAGATTTGCATATTTCTCATGCTGTACAAGAAATTGTTTACATAGTCAAATTCCATATAAAAATAATTTTAGGTGGTAGAATTTATTTCCATGAAGAATAAAGCAAATTTTAAATTTAAATATTTATGCTTATAAGTTATTTCCCAAGGAGTCACAGCTGTTAAGTTGAAGACCTAGCAGCAAAACCATAGTTTCTGAAAACAAACCCAGTCATTTGGCCTCCAGCTAACTTTAAAGGTTTATCACTTTGTTAAATAATTTGCATATAACATTATTCCTAGAAATGTGCTACACAGGTACATTAAATGATATTTAAAACAAGCCAAATATTTTAGTAACATCTAAAAACTTTGCCTTTTTGAGAAAATTACCCCCTTAAATATAGAAGTAGATAATAGTTATATGTTTTCCCTCAACCCAGTAATTATTATTATTATTCAGTAATAGCATCATAAAATTTCTACCTCTATTGAAATTCGGTTTCATTATGCAAAGCAAATACAGCACATACATTTTCAAAATTGGGAGTACGTATAGAGAGCACTTTTGTTCTTATGGTGAGTGGAGATAGCATAGCTAACATATATCTTTTATGAAAAACAGCTATTGCCTTTCTGAGATCTGAAGATAAGGATTTAGAAGACTATATGTATCATTGGCACCCCAACATGAATGACAAATGGACATAGCTATGTTTATATGAATGTTATTCTGCTACTAAATACTTTATGCTTTAACTGTTCTCTCAAAAGATAGGAAAATAAATAGTTACCTTTTTAAAATTCTATCTTAATTTTTTGTTGTTGTTATATAGAAATGGATGACACTAGTGATAAGTTAAAAAGAAAGAGCTCCTGTTTCCAAGGTAACCAATCTAAATTAATAGCAGGCCTACAGAACTTCATGTTCAGAATATAATGTAAAAGGTTCAATCTGTAGTTCAGAAATGAAAGCCAAAATTACTATATTTTTGGATTCGTTTGGAAACATTTTTAAATTTCAAGGTTTCAGCTGAGAATTTTAATTTGGATTAGGCAGTAATACTTCTTTTCTGAAAGAGAAACACTTTCTTTCTTTTTTTCTTTTAGAGAAAGAGAGAGCATTCATGTTCATGAGTGGGGCAGGGAGGGACAGAGGAAGAAGGAGAGAGAGAGGATCTTAAACAGGGTTCATGGCCAGCATCAAGCCCTATGAGGCGCTCAATCTCACAACCCTGATATCATAACCTGAGCAAAATCAAGAGATACTTAACCAACTGAGCCATCCAGGTGCCCCAAAAGAGAAATATTTTCTGATTAAATTTCAGATTGATGCAGAAATGCCACTGGTTAATCTCTATAATTTCATTATCTATATACAACAGAATATGATATAAGCATATAGTAATTCTCCAATGAAATATTCTGATGGAGAACTAACCCTTATTGCCCCCAAAGACATTGTGAACTCTCATATGCACATTTTTCTCTTTTCATTTTTTTTCTTTCTTTTCTTTTCTTTTTACTCTTTCTTTTATTTTTTTTTCTCTTCTTCCTTCTTTGTTTCCTTTCTTCTTTCCTTCCCTTCCTTCTGTTTTTTCTTTCATCTTTCTTTTTCTTTCATCTATCTGTTTATGTATCTTTCTATCCAACCACATAGTATGTGTGATAGAGAACTCACTGAGTTACTGAGAGAGAACTTAATTTTGTCCATAAAAGTTCATTAAATTGACTGAGGTAACAAAAGGTTAGTATGCCAACAATTGTGAGAATTCTTATACCTCCTTCATCCCATTTTATGTTTTTTCACTTTTCTGATGTAAAGTACCACATGTGGTATTTCTTTCTCCTATAGCATTTATTACAGTGCTGAAATACTTGGGATAAGTTCAGATAAATATCACATGTGATGTATTTTAATTATAAACCAAATTTGATCCTTTCATAATATGGATGAATAAATGTAACAATGCAAATGTGTGAAGGACCCTAAAGATCTGACTGTATAACTTGGCTTTTAAAAATTTACTTTTAATATTTCTAAAATAATATCATTATGTAATGTAATTAAGCTGCAGATTCCGCTTTAATTTCTTCTGAAATATTTATGTACTGTTATCATGAATACCCTGTAACTAATTTAAAGCTAATTTTTAAATTTATTATTCATTGATGAATTAATTATTAATAGACAATAGACATTCAAGTCGTTAAATATTTTTGAAAGAAAAGACATATGAAAATTGCCCAAAAATTCAACATAAACATGGTAGCCTCTAATGAATAAAGCTTTCAGTGAGGGGTGAGGGAGATGATCATTGAGTACTAAGCAAGATATGATTAAAAGGATAGAGGACAAGATGGCGGGGAACTAGGAGGAGGCGCTGGTTCAACCTGTCCCCTAAAGTGAGCTGATTGCCTACCAAGGAACTCCAATCACCCATGAAATCAGCATGAGATCAGAATTCTACACGTCAGGATCTCTACGGGGGCAGAGGACGCCAGTGGGCAGGTAAAGCAGAGTGGGAACGCTGGACTGGTATCGGAAGATAAACAAAAGGGGGAGGGAGCCACCAGAGGAGACCCATTGGGAAGTAATACACCAATACGAGAGTGCCCTACGACTGGGGACCAGCATTAACTTGAAGTCTGGTAGAAAGCACTCAAAAAGAGCAAAGGATCGCAGGGGGAAATTGTGGGAATTGGAACGGTTAGGGACAGGGGCTTAAGTCCCCCATGGAGGACAGACACCCCAGGCGCCAAGCCAGAGAGAGTGCAGCAGAGAAACCAGGTCCCTGAGCCCTCCCTGAGCTGTGAGGAGACCTCCTAAGGGCGCTTGGCATGCAGCAGGGGCTGGGACCCACGCGGGGCAGAAACAGCCTTTTTGCAGTCCCCACGAGTGCGCCACGCTGCACTAGCAGAGCCTGAGATGCGCTCCACCCCCTCCCCTGAGAGAGGGTCGAGGCGGTGCCAGCCTGGGTGCTCTCACACCCAGAAAGTCTGAGCGCTCCCAGCCCGGGCCAGCGGGAAAATATCAGTGTGTGATCACTGCTTGGAACCTCTCTGGCCATCTGGAGCTGCCCAGACAGCTGCCGCTGTTGTGGTTTTGAGTACAAGCAGGACACACAGGTGTCCCCAGAGATCGCGGCTGGGAACCTGCTCTGCAGCACCCAGAGGGGAACGGACTGGGGCTTCTCTCTGGGAAGGAGGTCTGGGTGCAGTTTGCTTTCCTCTAAACCTCCAAGAACCATCGGGAGCTGCCAAGGGGAGAGAAAACAAATGAACAGACATAAAAACCTCCAGAGAACAAAAGCCTAAAGGCCCGGTTTCCTCAGAGCCCACCCCGTGGAGGGGGGCGGGAGGACTTTAACTCAGGAAACACCACCTGAAAACCCACACAGCAGGCCCCTCCCTCAGAAAGCCAACCAGCCTAGAAGACAATAATCAGTACTACTTCATAGATACAACGTGCAATTTTTAATTCGTTCCCACTATTCTGGTTCATTTTTTAATTTTTTAAAATCTTTTTAATTTTTTTATATATAGATTTTTTTAGCCTATTTACCATCACAGTATTTGATGTCCAGTACATCAAATTCCATAATAACCTTTTAACCTGAACTTTTTGATACATATACCCATGTTTTTCTTTTGCTTTTCTATTTTTTATTTTTTTTTAAATTTCACTTTAGTTTAGTTTAGATCATTCTTTTCTTTAATTTTATTTGCTAATATTCATATAGTGTTAAACTTCAAGGTAATCCCCTTTCCCCAATCAATGCTACCCCTATAGGTAAACCAATTTTTAATCCCCTGTTATCTTAGGAAAGTTGCATCCAGGAAGAATCAAAATAACCTTGCTTGCCCACAGTGAGAATTTACAACCACTCTCCCATCATTTTCTCCTACCAGTATTTTTATATATTTGTCTTTGTCCTGGTAGTATATAAATCTTATACTTAGGGTTCTTTTGATGAGGTTCTTTTTTTGTTTGTCTGTTTGTTTCTTTGTTTTGCTTCTACATATATATGTACATATTGTTTTTCTTCTCTTGTAATACACTTTTATCAGTCTTTTTTGTTTGTCTGTATTTGTTTGTATACTTCACAAACATTACCTTGGGGCCCATTTGGGCTAAACCTTCTCTTTTATCCTCCTTTCTTTTTCCTGTCTCTCTCTCTCTTTCTCTCTCTCTCTCTCTCTTTTTCTGCTTTCTCTCTTTCTTTTTTTCTTTTATTTGGGTGGGGACTCTTGATTGCTCAGAAGCATTCCAGGGTGCACCTTCACTGCACCAAGGTTGATACATCCAGCTACAACCATTCAGCCATCTCTCACCAAAATGACTAGGAGGAGGAATGCCCAGCAGAAGAAAAATTCAGATAGGCCCTCTGCAACAGAGTTAATGGCTACCGACATAGACATTGTGTCGGAAAGGGAATTCAGGCTAACAATTATCCAGGCAATAGCCAGGTTGGAGAAAGCCATGGACGACCAAACGGAATTGATTAGGGCAGAACTGAAAGCCACCAGGGATGATGTTCACAATGTTAGGGCAGGACTGAAAGCCACCAGGGATGATGTTCACAAGACTCTCAATGAGTTCCAATCTAATCTAAATTCTCTAAAAGCTAGGGTAACTGAGACAGAAGATAGAATTAGTGATCTGGAGGACAAACAGATAGAGAGAAAGGATCAGGAGGAAACCTGGAACATACAGCTTAGAAGCCACGAAAACAGAATCAGGGAAATAAATGATGCCATGAAACATTCCAACGTCAGAATTATTGGAATACCTGAAGGGGAGGAGAAATAAAGAAGTCTAGAAGATATTGTCGAACACGTTCTTCATGAAAATTTTCCAAATATCACAAATGGAAACAGCGTTCATGTACTGGAGGCAGAACAGCCCCCCCCCCCAAGATTTTAGATTCTCGAAACACCTCGAGACACCAGATAGTAAGAATGAAGAATTATAATTCTAGAGAAACTCTCTTGAAGGCAGCTAGGACAAAAAAGCTCCTTACGTAGAGAGGAAAGCCCATGAGAATAACGTCAGACCTGTCCACAGCAACCTGGCAAGCCAGAAAGGGCTGGCAAGATATATTCAGGGCACTAAATGAGAAGAACATGAAGCCAAGAATACTTTATCCAGCAAGACTGACATTCAAAATGGATGGAAAGATAAAAGAGTTTCCAAGACCGGGAAGGCTTAAAAGAGTTTGTAAACATCAAGCCATCATTGCAGGAAATATTAAGGGGGGGTTCTATAAAAGAGGAAAAACCACAAGAATATCATTGTACAGAAATATAGAGACAACCTACAGAAAGAAAGACTTCAAAGGTAACACGATGTCAATAAAAATGTATCTATCGATAAACATTCTCCATGTGAATGGCCTAAATGGGCCCATAAAATGATACAGGGTTGCAGATTGGATAAAACGACAGGACCCATCCATATGTTGTCTACAGGAGACCCATTTTGAACCTAAGGATACACCCAGATTGAAAGTGAAGGGATGGAGAAACATCTTTCATGCCAATGGGCCTCAAAAGAAGGCTGGGGTAGTGATTCTCATATCAGATAAATTAGATTTTAAACTAAAGACTGTAGTCAGAGATACAGATGGACACTACATCATTCTTAAAGGGACTATCCACCAAGATGATCTAACAATTGTAAATATCTATGCCCCCAATATGGGAGCAGCCAATTACATAAGAAAACTATTAATCAAGATAAAGAGTTATATTGATATGAACACATTGATAGTAGGAGATCTTAACATGCCTCGCTCAGTAATAGACAGATCATCCATGCAGAAAATCAATAAAGAAACAAAAGCATTGAATGACACATTGGACCAGATGGACCTCATAGATATATACAGAACATTCCACCCTAAAACAACAGAATACTCATTCTTCTCAAGTGCACATGGAACCTTTTCCAGAATAGACCACATACTGGGTCACAAATCAGGACTCAACCGA
>PISX010001770.1:0-182322 GCA_004024625.1 Mellivora capensis
TTTCCTTTGCCTTTGGTGACATATCTTGAAAGAAGTTGCTGTGGCTGATATCAAAGAGGTTACTGCCTATGTTCTCCTCTAGGATTCTGATGGATTCCTGTCTCACATTGAGGTCCTTTATCCATTTCGAGTTTATCTTTGTGTACGGTGTAAGAGAATGGTCGAGTTTCATTCTTCTACATATAGCTATATTTCTGATGGAAGGACAGTGTGACTACAGTAATGCCAGTCTCTTGATCCCGAGGACGGACTTGGCTGACCTTGCTGACCGAGAGGACTCTCCTGTCCTTGCATTGTTCCGCGTGGGGCTGTCCACAAGCTCTGCACTGGTTATGAGTCGGGGGACTGCCTTCCAACCATGCAGCCTTCAATGCTTCCTCTCCCTGTCCCTGTGTCACTCACAGCTTCAGAGCTGCTACAGCAGACCAGACTTCTGGGGCACCATTCTCGAGTTTTGGAGTGCACGACTTCCACCGAGGGAATCTATTAACACGCTCGGGTCCATCTCAAACATCACAAAACAGACTCCCGAGGTATGCTCCGGACATGGGGGCCCTCCACCTGCATTTTGAGAAACATTGCTCCGGAGACTGGCTGAAAGAAGTTTGGGTTACACATTCATGAAAGCCGGAGGCTCCGTGGCCTGCCCTGCTCTCTGCATCTGGTACCCCAGACAGGAGGCGTGCACACAGGCTGGCTGTCTTCTGCCAGGCCTGGGCTCCCAGGGCTGGTGTTGCTCTCCATTTTTCACTCCTCCCCTGTGTGCCCGAGACTCGCTCACACTGGGTGTTCAACAATCAGTTCTGAATGTATAAATGAGTGAGTGGCTCCTTGTAGACACTCAGTACCCAGTTATTGAATGGATGAGGTGTCTTGTGGGCCCAGCGAAACATTCTACCTAGCTTCTTATCAGCTGGGGCAGAGAAGGGGGGCGGATCAAGAGGGGACCTGACATTTTTCAAGTAGCTGACTGCTGGGAACAAAGCTCATCTACCCCCTGGGAGAGCAAAGGAGAGGGAAGGAAGCTCTCTGAGGATGTGTTTGAGCTTGCTAGTGTCCCCAGGGCCAATAAGGAGAAAAACAGATGATTGGAGGACAGTCATCTCTCTGCTACATGGTCCTTACCAGCTTCTGTTTGTTGAACAGCTACTATGTGCCAGGCACCAGGCTGGGTGCTGGGGCTAAAACCACAACCCAAACTGGCCATCCATTATCTCACAAGAGGTCATTAGCTCATTTAATCTTTAGAACATCTATGTGAGGACTGGGTGAATCGTTGCTTGGGAAAAGGGTTTATAAACTGTAGAGCGCTATCAAATGTCAGCATTGCTGGGAGGATGATTAGCTTTCCTCCCTGACGTCTGCAGCCTGCCCGGCAGCCTGCCAGGGTGGTGTGGGCGCCCACCTTGGCTGTCTCCTTCCCGGCTAACTGGGGAGGCTCCCCGGGCCTGATTTATGCGGACACTCACACACTCTCCCACTGAACATTATTCTAATCAGACACCTCGTTATTGGAGTCTGCCTCCTCGGGCTGCCGGATAGGGTTATTACGGGATATTATACAGACCATTTGCATGGCCACCTTCAGGTCATTTCCATCACTTTAAGCTACTTACAGGCCCATTTTCTTCCCCATAATATTTGCCTAATTCGATTACTCCACGGCCTCAGCTGGCTCAAAATGGAATCAGAAGTTACACCTGGGAGCAAAGTCAACCGGATCCCGACACACCCTCAGCACGTGGGGCTTACCTGTCATAGCCAGGCTTCCAGATCGGGGGCTGGAGGGGGGCTGAGGAGCCTGGTGGGGGGAAGCTGTCTGGGGAAGGATCAATGAGCACTGTGTGGTTCTAGGTGATGCCGAGGGTCTTCTCCTAATCCCTGAGTTCATAGTTTGTGAATTCGTTCAGAGCCCCCGTACTTCTCCATCATCAGCCTTAACACTTGATTGCAACTGGTTGTGTAATGGCTGTTTTCCTGCTGGACAGAAAGCTATGTGAGGGCAAGGACTCGGTTTACCTTCTCAATCTTTGTGTCCCCAACAGCTAGCACAGCAGCCAGTGTGTAATAGTCCACCAATAAACAGATACACACTTGCTGATTGCCTGATGGAATGCATGGGTCCCTCATTGCTTTCAACCTTCTCCGCTAGGGATGTATCTGTGATTCCATGTCGAGGTCGCGATTTGTGTTGTATTCTTTGTGCTCCCTGGTGTCTGGGAATGAGGGGCCCAGTCTCGTACTTCTGCTCAGGAATGGATGGTGTTTTGGGAGACAAGACTGAGAGCAGAAAACTCTAGAGCAGTGCTTCTCAACTGGAGGCCATTTTGTCTCCCAGGAGTCCCTTCGTAATGTCTGCAGACATTTTTGGTTGTCACGAGTAAGTGGAGACTTCTGGCACCCAGGGGCAGGCCAGCGAGGCTGTTGAGCCCTTACAGCGCAAGGACAGCCCCTATAACGAAGCATTAGCCGTCCGAAGTATCAACAATGCCAAGGTGGCAAAATGCTCCCCTAGAGTCAGCCCGGCACATTTGACAGAGGGAAGGACAGCAGGGCTCCCAGGGCTCAGGTAGACTCCTGTGGCGTGTGAGGGGTCTTTATAGGACAGCTTCTCTCCCTTGTCCCAGTTCTGAACCATGAATGAGGCAGAAGGAGATCAAAGGCCTCCTTTATCCCTGAGAGACTGCTGGAGGACGGTGCTTTAGGCTGCTGTCTGAGGGAGGCTGGTAATTCTACGCTCCTGAGTTGAATTTTTTCATTTCCCTTGAAAACCCAGGTCTCTTCTAGGGCCTGGCACAGCAGAGAGAGAAAGAGGGCCTTCAGCACACCGCGCCATGCTCACCCAGGCCCTCTCCCCACGCCAACCAACTCTTCTTTGCCTGAAATGGCAGCCAGAGCCGCCCGACCCAGATTCAGGGTCTCTCCAGCTGGGGGTGCACCCCGGAGCCCTGCCTGTGGTCATGCCGGGTGGGCCTGGTCTCCGCTATTCTCCAGCTCCGAGAGGCTCTGAGACTCACGGCTCGTCGGACCTTGAGCTCCACACTCCAAATCCGCAAAATGGGGACGCTCATAGGTATTGCTCAGGTTTGTTGTGAAAATCTAGAGTCGTGACTAAAGAAGTGTTTAATGTGAGTGTGGCTCAGGGCCACGCTGAGTGGGCAGGGCACTCTCTGAGGGCCCCGGGGAGGCGGGTGGCTCGCCACGGAACGAAATCATGCACAGAATACATAACTACAGCCCAGACAGGAAGCCTGGGAGCACCCCGACTCTCATGGGTTTTCCGAGGAGAAAAAGCTCATGGGCTCAGCCTCGGGGGGAGACACACGTGGAGAAAGCAGCTTTGGATTTGGGCCCAGAAGGTGGTAGAAATTCTAAAAGTTAAAAACTTACCATTTTCACGATTACAAAAGCAGTATGTGCTCATTTAGAACACTGAGGAAACAGACGAATCAAAGGAAGGACGCGTCCCTTCCACTCCTGTTGCCCGGAGATAATCTCTGGCAACGTTTTGCAGTTTGGGCATCAGCCTGCCTCCTGTATTAGTTATCAAGGGATCTCTCCGCCCTGGGTCTCCTCCTCCTCCTGTCCCTGGAGGGTTTACTCCATACTCAAGGGGTCACATGAGTCCAAGGCCAGGCAGAGTGGATGTGGAGAGCCCCTGCACAGGCTGCGGGGGTCCTGTGCCTGGATTCAAGGGCTGTAGCTCTCAGACGTTGTATAGTCTGTAAGATGTACTGTAAATACGTCAAGCCAACTGGTTTAAACAAAGAAAGTTATTTTTTGACAGTTCTGGAGGCTGGAAATCCAAGATTAAGGTGTTGGCAAGGCCAGCTTCTCCAACTTCTCTCTTCTTGTCTTGCCAACGGCCTCTTCTCTGTGTGTCTCTTCCAATCCTATTGGATTAGGGCCTGACCCATATATATCCTCATTTAACCTTAATTGCCTCTTTAAAAGCCTTCTCTCCAAATACAGTACCATTGGGATTGGGGGTTCAACATGCATATTTTTGTGAACAAAACTGAGTCCATAAAAGCTGTTTTTTCCCCCCCAAAACAATACATCAGGGTAAGCGTCCAAAGGAGCTTTGGAAGCAGATGGTGGGGGCATAGGCAGGGGGCGGCCCTTGAGGCGACTGTCTGTGGTGGGCTTGGGAGGGCAGGTCACTGAGGAAGGGGTGTGTCCCGGACTTGCACAGCACCATGTGAGGCGGCTGGACCTCTGACAGGGTGGCTTCCATATTCCAGGAGACTGAGCTAAGTGACATGTTCTCTTGGGACCCATTTGTAAGTCTGGCATGGGGTGGGTGGAGCTGGTGCCTTGGGGAGGACCATGGTGGCTGGGACAATGGGCATCACGGTGTTGCCTGCGATGGACTGAAATTTAGCTGCCCCCTCTCCCCCTTTTTGGAATGTATAACTCTCCCAAGGGCTTTCGTATGATCTTCAAAAGAGAGAGGCATCCTCAAATCATGACTAAGATTTAATTATTTGGTCAGTCCTGGAAAGTGGGGTCTTGTAGCCAAGTGTAATGGGTTTAGACAAATGAATAATGTGACATTTCTTGTAGCAGCATGTTGTGGAACAAGTCCATACCTGTGATACTGGGCGCTGTGAAACATTGTAATGTTTGTCAATTTGGTAGGCGAAAACTGTGTTCTTCTCTGACACAACCAAGGGGAGAAGAATCTTGTCCAAGTGGACATCGTGAGGTGCTAAAGACCAACAGGCAAAGAGAAGGGCCAGCAAGACACAAAGGAGGGAAGGGGGACCGAGGGGAACCCTGTTCCCACCTGCTAGCTCTGTCCCCATTCAGCCAGAGGCTTGGGAGTCATCCTGGCCCCACGCTCGACCCTGCCAGGCGTGTAGGGTTGGTGTTGGCTGTGTGAAGGACTTAGGGAGGCACACCCAAGCTTGTGTCAGCTGTGGCCTCTTATTATTTTTTTAAACGATATTATTTACTTATTTGACAGAGAGAGAGAGCACACACGCAGGGGGAGTGGGAAAGGGAGAAGCAGGCTTCCTGCTGAGCAGAGAGCTTGATGCAGGGCTCGATCCCAGGACTTTGGGATCGCAACCTGAGCTGAAGGCAGAGGCTTAACTGACTGAGCCACCCAGGCACCCCAAGCTATGGCCTTTTAGTTTATAAACTTTGCTCCTCAGCACACCTGGACTATTTCATACACCCACTCTTTGTATTTCGAGAATACGAAGAAATGGAGAGGCTAATAATATAAAGAGCATCCGTTTCCTTATCACTCAGTTTTGTTAAAATTTAACATTTGCCGTAGTTGCTTCACATTAAAAAAAAATATTATGGATCCAATAGAAGCTCCCCGAACCCTCCTCCTCCTGGATCCCATGTCTGACCTTCTTCCCCAGAGGTAACTACTCTTCTGAATTTGGAGTTTATCATCCCACTCATAATTTTAGACTTTTGCTACTTACATGTGTTTCCATAAACTTCATATAAAGTTTTACATATTTGAAAGTGTATACAGGCAGCATTATACTGTGTCAATCTTCCACTTGCTTTCTCCCTCAACATTAATGAGGCTTATCCATGTGATTCTTGCAGTAACTCTGGCTTATTCATTTTAAGTGCTGCTAGCATATTCATTGTGTGACCACACCCAATGGATTTCTCCATTCTTCTGACAAGGGATGACTTAGATTTTTTTCCATTTTTTTCGTTGTTACTCTCAGGCACCTAACTATTCACGTGCACAAGGAGACATGGGTCTCCTTATGCCATGGGTGAGATTATTTTTCCAGGTCATTCACTGAGGAGTTGAATTTTTGGGTTGTGCAACACATATATTTCCTACTTTACCAAATAGAACAAAGTTATTCTTCCAAGCGATCTCCCATCAGGCTGTATGAAAGTACCTGTTTGTTCACCACCACTTGACATTTCAGACTTAAAAAAGATCTTTTTCTTCCGTTTGATGAACGTAAAAAAATATCTTCTTGTTTCAATTTATATTTAAAAAGTTATGAGAGAGGCTGAACATCCTTTTGTGATTATTGACATTTGGGATTCTTCTGTGAGTCGCCTACTCATTTTCCTGGCCCATTTTCCCACGGGGGGTCTTGTCTTTTCCTTACTGGTATGTGGGCTTTCTTGCATATTCTGACTACAAACCCATTCTCCACTGCGTATATTGCAGCTGTCTGCTCCATGTTTGTGGTGACATCTTTTCATTTGTTCATGGAGTTTCTTGTTCTGCATAGGTCTTTAATGTTTTTTAAATTTAAAAGACACTTTTCCCTTTTCAGGGCAACAAGGGCTTCTCAGGGATGGTGATGGGGGAGAGAAAAGGGATCTGGTGCTTGGGGACAAGAGCCTGCTGGCAGGAATGAGGATGTGTGCATGTCTGGGCTGGCAAAGCTCCTTCAGGAGGGGGGTGCGTGCTCTCAGAGCCCTGGGTGTGTTGGAGGTTAGCCCATAGATGGAAGGTGACCGCCCGAAGGTCCTTCTGACTAGGGTAACCATATAATTTTTCATTTAAACTGGGACGCTTTTGAGATTGTCAGAGGACACTATTAATAATTACAGTGGGACAGTGGAAGTAAACTGGGACTGCCCCAGGCCAACCAGGACTAGGGCACCCCGCTGCTGGAGTCTGTGTTCCTAGTTCTTACATTTAGTCTCCCTTTGCTGGTTTCTAACAGTCTCTAGCCACCTCCGAGCCTCTCCTCTTGCTATGGCCCTGGAGGACATTGGGGCCTTTCCCACACCTCAGAACCCACTGGAAACATCCCGTTAGAGAGACCAGTCTCCCGTTGTCCGAATCCTGCTCCACAGAAGTCCCATTGGCCACCACGGCATAGAGTCAACTCTCCTCTGAGCTCCTGCAGCACTTTCTCTGCATTATTCACTTGGATATTTAACTTTCAACCCTCATGGACATCGTCCCCCCCGCCCCCCCCATTAGCTTGCAGAGCCCTTAAAAACAGGGACATGTATTCCACTTGTCTGCCTTGGTTCTTCCAGCCTGTCCTGCACTCAAAGTCCCCGCCCCCCTTTCTGTTCTGATGTTTGGGTTGGGGGAGGGGTCCTTTCCCCTTTAGGGGAGCAGGGACTTTGCTACGACTCTTCTCTGCAGCACATCGTGTTCCTGCGTCCCTTACTGAATCTTACCCACACCTCCCTCTTTGCAGCCCTCTGCCTCCACAGTGGGCTGCTGTCAGGGGCAGTTTTCTGGAACCTGGAGTACTAACTGGTTCAGCACATCAGTGATGGAAAGTGCATCTTCAGGCTGGAAGATAAGCATATAGTCATAAATGCCAAGCAGAGCCTCTAATTTCAGGGATGCATACATTGTGGCATAATTAAGAGGGAAGGCTCGTCCTTGGAAAAGATTTGCAAAAAGGGTTTATAATTGCAAGGACAGAGAATTAGTTTTAAGGCTTCTTGACTTTTGTGATAATCTCTAGGGCTTCTTTATCAATTTGTACTCAGATGATGTTGCTCTCAAGTCATAAGCAATTGGCGTATCAGTCTCTCTGGCATCTTGTGGCTGAGCTGAGCCCAGATAGGGTTAGGTGAAGCGTCACTGGTCGGAAGGGGTGGATTATGTTTATGATAATATCCTGATGCAGACTCAGAGGTCTATAATTGCTTGACATCCCTGGCAGTGTCCTCGGGATGTTAAGTCCAATGCCATGGGACATCTTCCTGGTAGTAGTTAAATTGGCTTTGCAATTGTTACTTCTTAAGGAAGGAAAACCTAGGAATGGAATCTCCAGGCGAAGGCTGGAAGCTGTTGGTTCCTTTTGAGAACAGACGGGTCATGGATCATACTGACCCTGCTTCATGGTGTGGGAGGCAGAGGGGTGGCTAGCTGTAGCAGCAAAGATGGGGTCATCTGGGAAGGCAACAGTAGGTCCAATTTCACATTTCTCTTGTTTTCCCTTAGGACACTGACATGTGCAGAAGGCATGGGCTTTCATGAAAACCTCTTATGGGTTTATTTTTGTTGATACCGAGATCAGGGCACTATCTGAATATGGTTCTCCGCCTGGAGTTCTAGATGTGTGGGGAAGTTCTAGAAGGCAGCACATGCCTACATTTTAAGATGCTTAACTCTGGTGTTAATCAGCAAGTGACAATTATTCCCAGGGTCTCTAGGGATTTCGTCTGCCTGGGCTTGGGCAAGGTCGGGGAAGAGGGAGGAGCTGAGTCCCAGCTGGTCTGGTCTGTCCACGTCCTACTGTATTAAATGCCTTGATCATGGGGGGCTGCGGTCTCCAGACCATGGGGCATTAGCAGCAGCAATGCTCATTGGGTTCGTGAAATGTGTCGAGGTCACATGATTTAATGATATCCCATGCTTTGGCTTTTCATGTTCTGTATCTGAGGTGCTGGGGAGATAGCAGAGAGCAGATCAGCCAAGGCCCGTGCTCTCCTGGGTTGATGGAGACAGATCTCAATGATAAAGAGCGATGTGGGCTGAGAGAGGAAAGGAAGGTAAGCAATACTTATTGTTACAAAGTAGCTTTGGCCTTGACTTTCCTCACCAGGGCCCAGGTTTCCGAGGCTGTCTGAGGAGATTGTGGCGTCTAGCCTCTGATGGGGCTGTTCTCGTGCAACCCTGGGGCTTCTGACTCCTTTTTAAGATGCTGTGGCCCTTCCCAATCCTCTGCTCCCAGAGAGGGTCACTGTGAGGCATGTTGCTGCCTTCAGGGGGCGCACCTTCACGCTGGGGTCTGGAATGAGCACTCTGGACCTCAGCGGCTGAGCCAAAGGGCAGTGGGGAGAACTATGAAGGCAGGCCTGCTGATGCTGGAGGGGCCCTGAGCCCAGCTGGCAGCCACGGGGAAGCCAAACTGTTGATAAACATGACTGGAAACGCTGTACAAGCTTCTCACATGCACAGCTCGTGGCTTCCTGACAAGTGAAAATAAAAACCCTTGAAGGGCAGGTGCTGGGAACAGGGAGCGCTGTGCTTTCCCGCTGGGGCTGGGACAGCAGAGGATCTCAGAGGCATCCTTCCTCCGGAGGGCTCTGCTCTCCTAGCCCTTGAAGCTGCAAGGAGAGTGCTGGGGGCTGGCTGTCTTTGGATGCAGAAGTGGGTATCTGCATAGACACTCCCTAAGTCTGCTGCTCCCACCAGCAGATGCTCCCATGCGCCTGGTGGCTGGGACCACTTCTATAGTGGAGGTGACTCCCAGAATGACTGCCAGATGGGTTGTCATAACAATAAAACACATTTGCTAAGGACTTCTTTGTATAGGGCATTGTGCCAAAGCTTTGTCTGTCCTCTCATTTAATTCTAAAGTTCTTTGATGTAGGTACCTCTAGTTCCTTCCATTTTACAGAGGGGAACTTGGAGGCCCGAGAAGTTAAGATATGTACTATAGACAAAACAGCCTGAGGCTCTTCCTAGTCCAAAGCCCAGCTACTTCTGCCTCCCCTGTCAGGCCACATTCTGCAGTCTCTGCCATTGGAGGCTTTCTCTGGACCCCGTAAATGTCAGGACTGACTTAGTTCAGAGGGGACAACGGAGCACTTTACTGGGAATTCTGCGTTCAAGGGTGATGGCCCATTCATTAGCTGGGAATTCCCCCTGCTGCAGTGTAGAGAATGAAGGCAGGGCTCTGAGCTGAATGCTGAGGTCCTCAGCTGGCGCCAGGCCCTTCCCTCCGACAGGATCCAGCCGCTGCATCAGTGGCCGCTGACATCCGTGGCTCCTCCACTGCCAGAGGTCCCCATGTCCCTATGAGCTCTGGCCTTCCCCAGGCTCAGCTGGGCATGACTGGTCCAGCGGTCTGGCCCTGGTGGTTCACCTCCTCAGTGGGATGGAGCCCCACCTGAACCCTAGCCTTGTGGATTGGGGCTCTGTCTCTCTGGCTAACTTTTGCCAGCTCTTGCAGCTAAGACCATTTTTGGCAATTCCAAGCACTGGCTAGGGTTCTGCTAAAACTTACTCAGACCTCTGGGAAATCAGGGAGGACTCCTGCCTGGAGAGCATGTCCATTGGCCCCGTGGATATCCGTAGTAGCCGGCTGGACTCAAGGTGGGCTCTGTGATTTTGGCCCAGGATGGATGGGCTTGGGGCCAACTCCACCTCTGGATCCCTTTCCTTGGACCCAAAATCGTCTTCCTGCCCACTGATGAAATTCTAACATGTCTCATGTCTGAGGCTCCTGGATCCTGCTAGTTGATTCTATCGTGAGGTCCAGGCTTCCGTGCAGTGAGTGAAGGTACTCACGCCAAGCCCGATTTTAATCACGCCTCAACAGTTCATGAGATGTCCTCTTCGATCAGATGGGTCTGGGAGGGTGATGGGGGAGCAAGCCCGTGTCAGCAAATGTCTGGGCCTTTCTAGGGGTCAGGAGTATAGCCTATTTCTTTTCCGGACACTGTTGTTTCTGCACCTTTAAGATGGCCTTCTTAACTGGGCAAGATTTTTGCCTCCAAGGAGAGACTGAGCCATATCTGGAGATGTTTTGGTGTCACAGCTGGGGACTTGCATTGGCATCTACTGGGACTAGAGATGCTGTTAAGCATCCTACATTGCATGGGACAGCACCCTGTGATGAAGGGTTATCCTACCCAAAATGCTAGTAGTGCCAAGGTACAGAAATGCTTCTTAAAGGACGGGTCCTGTGTCTGTGCTTGAGGCCAGGGACCCCTGTGAATCTGAGGCTTTCGTGTGCAGAGGAGCCCTTCTCCATCTGGTTTGTGGCACCTTGTTTGCAACGCAGCCTTGTCCTTCCTTCAGTCCCTGCCCCCAGGCCCTCAGCAGCTGCCCTTGCCCATGCTATGCACTTCCCACAATCGTGGACTTGTGCTCCCAGCCTGAATTTGTGGGCATGTCCCATTCATCTCTGTTCCCTAACTTAGAGTAAATATGTTTGTTGGACATTCAAACGGAACTCTGCAGAGTTCTATCCTTAGGGAGAGTGATAGTCTCTTTTGTGTGCATAAAGATAAAATGAAAGCTTACTGATTATCCTCCGTTGAACAGTGTCCCCTCCCACTCCCAATTCGTGTTCCCTCTGGAACCTGTGATTGTGATCTTAGCTGGAAATAGGGCCTTCGCAGGTGTAATCAGGTTGAGATGAGGTCACACTGGATTAGAGAGGGCCCTAACCCAGAGACAGTGTCCTTATTCGAAGAGGGCAATTTGGCCATGGAGTTGCACATACAGGGAGAATGGCTGCGTGAAGACAAATGTAGAAATCAGAGTGATGGGTCTGTAAGCCAAGGGTGCCAAGGCCTGGCTAGAACCACCAGCAGCCAGGAAGAGGCAAGGAAAATTTCTATCCTAGAAACCTTGGAAGAGACTTCCCTGCTGATACATTGATTTCAAACTTCTGGCCTCCTGAGGAAATTCTATTCCTTTAAGCCATCCAATTTGTGATAATTTGTTACGGCAGCTCTAGGAAATGAATACCCTGACTTGTAAATCCCAGGGAGTTGGCAGACAGACATGAAAACCTTCTCCTCCATACCTCAGTGTCATCATCTTAGGCAGACAGCCTCTGTCTCATGGGTGGTCGCTGGGACCAGAGAGGACTTAGCGGTTTGCCGTCCTCTGGCCTTGTCTTTGATGGTGCCCATATTTGTTTCCAGACAATGTTGAACTTGGCTTGTGGTGACCAGGCAAAGTTCACCCCAAACCTTTCTTGGAGCAAAGTAAAGGAATACAAATGAATGTGTATCCTGAGGTGTCCATCACCCCAGTTTCCACCGCTTAATACATCATTGTAGCCTGGCCCCAACTTCAGGTTAGCGGCATCTTCTCTCTCCTGGTGTCTTGGGCATCCAGGGGTCCCCAGAGCTTGTAAGTGCCCTGTGTGTTCTCGAGCAACAACCAGAAACTTAGTGGGTGAGGTGTGTGGTTGGTTATAGGGCAGATGAGACCCAGTTCCCTGTGAAGCTGCTTGCCCAGGCGAGCTTTCTTGCTCTCTATCTCTCTCTCTTTTTTGAAGATTTTATTTATTTATTTGGTAGAGAGAGAGACCAAGCAGACAGAGCAGCAGACAGCGACGCAGGTGGAGGAGAGGAGAAGCAGGCTCCCCACTGAGCTGAGAGCCTGATGAGGGACTCAATCCCAGGACCCTGGAATCATGACCTGAGCCCAAGGCAGACGCTTAACCGACTGAGCCACCTAGGCGTCCGCCCACCCCAGGTGAACTCTTGAGAGTCATGTCATTCTGATCTACCATGGTACTGTGCCAAGGTGACTCTATGCTGTCCCTCTGGCAGTTGGGTCTAACAGACCTGGCATTTTCTGGGCCGCAGACCCATTCTGGAACACTTGTGGGGATGGGATCCATCGTCCGAACCCGTGGTCAGGGCCCTTTGTCCCAGCTCCCGCCCCCAGTTTCCTCCACACTGCCCTGCCAACCTTTCTTTTAGGTCCATCCCACAATGGCCTGAATTTCTCCATTTTTCCTGCCATGATTAGGATTTGAGAGCCAACCGAAAAGGACCATGCCCTTAGGTTGCTGAATAAGACCTGTTGACTTACTCCTCAGGCTAGGAAAGGCCCAGTTCTTAGAAACATAAAGGCCATTCTCAAAAAGGTCTTTGAGGGGAAGTGAACATGCTTTCCATTTCTCCATGTAATTATGCAGAGAAGAATTTCTTGCTAAAGAAGCAAAAACTAAAACCAAACACAAATTGAGTTTCTCATGGGTCACCCAGCTGCCAAGGGTTCAGCAGGATTCCTTGTTCTGCATAAAAAGCAGGTTTCCAGGCTGTGCCTCAGAGACCATCAGGTTCAAAAGCCTCATTCTGCGCATGGGGGAGCTAAGGCCCAGACGGGGGAAGTGACTTGCCCAGTGTACCCTGGTGACCGGTGCCAGATCCGGGACCAGAAGACAGGTCCCCTGATTCTGAGACCATTGAAGCTTGACCTGACTTCAAATCACAGGTTATGGGAACTTGACAGGTAGAAAAGATTCGGGATGATTCCCAGCACAAGCCAACATAGCCAGTGTCTTTCCTTGGTGGGGGAGACACTTAGCTTCTGACCCCCACCCTCTGGCTGACGCCTTGGCTAGTGATGATGGCTCCTGTTTGCACAGTAAGCCTTTCGCTTCCATTACCTCCTTTGATCCTTGGTTACACTGTGTGAGGGTAGGGCTAGCATGGTTCCCACTTTACAGATGATGAAACCAAGCTTCCAGAGGTTAAGGAACTTGTCCGAGATCACACATCTATCGCAGATATTCAAAATTCCTGGAGCCCCTGCCCTTTCTTGTGCCTGTTTCCTTCCTTTTACTTTTCCACATCCACGGCCGAGTTATTCTTTCCCCTTCCGGGCCTTCTTTCTGTCCTTTTGTCCTTCGGGTCCTGTGCTCCTACTGCCTGATGCAGGCCTGGCCCCTTGGTTAGGTGCTGGTCGTTTTTACCCTGTGGCTTGGGCTGCAAGCAGGTTCCTGGGGGGTGGTGAGGGGTGGAATCTGGGATGGGGTTCTGGACTCCCCCTGAGCTTGGGCACTTCCGTGGTGGCTTCTCCACTGCCCACTCAGACACTCTCTGTGGCTGGGTCTCAGTTTTCCTCTCTGCAGAATGGAGAGGGCCGCTCTTTGCTCTCTCAGTTTGGGGAGGAATTCTGCCAAAAAGGGGTTAAAAAATAAAACTGAGCTTAACCAGAATAGAGGCCTGGTCTTCTCATTTGCATATAAGCATCTCCTCCGCCCCCAGCCCTGGCAATTTGCATCTCATTATCCAGGTACATCCTTGCTGATTTCCCCCTAGACTGGTCCTGCTGGCTTTAGCTCTTTTTTTTGGCCCTTAGAGTTTTTCTCCTGTCCTCCTGACTTCAGAGGGGCTCTATTTTCCAGTACTCAGCTTCCCCTCTGCATCTCTGTGTCCAGGGCCCAGCCAGGCAACCGGCAAGCCTGGGCAAGCCTGGACCAGGGCCACTGTGTATGTGTTTAGTGTGAGGGGGCTGGCATAGGAAGAGGGGTGACTCCACCTGTGCATGTGAACGTAAGGTATGGAGTGTATTCGTTTGGGTGTGTGCACGTGCACACCCAGCGTGCACTCTACACACTCACCTTGACCCCTCTGTTCTTTCCTTCCCTCCCTGGTCATCCGTATGCATCTTCTGTTTTGCTCTAGAACAGAGTTTGACATGCATCTTATGTGACACCACCCAGGTAGAAGGTTTGGGGGATGTGAGGAGGACGGGGACAGGTTTCAATTTTTGTCCCCCAGACTGTGCTGGCTCTCCCAGCACAGTCTCGCTCTTCTAAGCACTGGCGTCCTCCCAGGGAACCCAGCCATGTAGCCTCCCCATCAGTCCTCCCCACGAAAACAATTGTAGTGGGGGCCAGCCACAAACAGAGATGAGCAGAGAGCCTTAGGGCACTAGTGATTGCCTGGAGGGAGGAGAGGCTTGTGGAAGGTGTTAGGGCCACAATGGTTGGGCCCAGCCCCTTGTGCTCAGTGGCACTGCCTGACCGGCTGAATGGGAATGGGCTCTGCTCCAGTGCAGAGTTGAGGAGGGACAGGGAAGCAGGCCGCCCACGCCGATGACTAAGAGGACAAGTGTGCTGGGGCAGTGGCACTGGGTGGTGGCAGGCGGAGACATCTGGTCCCACTTCTCATTCAGTGCATGCTTATAGAGCACCTGTCAGGGGCAGGGCCTGGTATCACGTTCATCCGTGGTTAGAGGATGAACGAGATGGACATGTGGCCACCATGGAGCATGCACAGCCTGCCGGCAACTCAGACCAGTAAACACTGCTGTTAGGTACGGGTGGACGGGCAAAGTCCAGGGTCTGGCACGGTTAACTTTTTTTTTTTAAGATTTTATTTATTTATTTATTTATTTGACAGAGAGAGAGAGAGAGATCACAAGTAGGCAGACAGGCAGGCAGAGGGGGAGGGGGAAGCAGGCTCCCCGCTGAGCAGAGAGCCCGATGCAGGGCTCAATCCCAGGACCCCTGAGATCATGACTGAAGCCAAAGGCAGAGGCCCAACCCATTGAGCCACCCAGATGCCCCTGGCATGGTTAACTTTAAGAGTCATTATGGCGACACCACGGTCCCCGGATATTGGCCAAATACTAGTCTGGGGTTCACTACGAAGGTAGTTTTTAGACGAGATGCCGTTTAAATCAGTGGACTTTGAGTAAGCAGATTGCTCTTCAAGGGGTAGTGGGCCTCAGAGGAAGAGGGCCTTGAGAGAAACCAGGCTGAGGTCCCCCCAAGGAAGAGGATTCTGCCAGGCCATGGCCTCTGGATCTGAGCGGCAACATCAGCTCTTCCTTAGGTCCAGCCGCCGGCCTACTCTGCAGATTTTGAACTTGCCAGTCTCCGCCATTGCATGAACCAATTCCTCTGTGTTCTGGAGAATTATGACTAATACAGAGTCCTGTGGGGGAGCCTAGAAAAGGATAGGGGGCATGGAAGGCTTCCTGGAGGAAGCAGGCTGGGCTCTGAGCTGCTTGCTGTTAAGAAGAGAAAGTAAGGATGATTGAGGCAGTGCGGCAGGAGGGAAGGAGCCGCATGGTTTGAAGAATGCGAGGACCAGGCTAGCTGAGCCCAGAGTGAGTGCTGTTGCTCATGAGCTCGGTGGCCTGGGGAAGTGCCCTTGACTTTTCTGAACTTCCGTGTCCTCCATTTTGAGATGGGAAGGAGAGCCCCAACAACGTCTTTCAGAGAGCTTCGGGAACATGTGAAGGAGAGGCTGAGGAGAGCAGCAGGGTCGACGGTGAGGGGCTGAGGAATGTGAGGGGCTTTGCGGCCCCGTGGGCGGCCTGGCGGTGGCTGTCCGGGGAGAGGGCCTGGTGCTGCTTCCTTTAGGTCTGGAACATGTGGGGCAGCCGCAGAGGTCCAGAGGGCTTGGCCCGGCTGAGGGGACTTGCTGCGGGGCCCCGCTGGCCTCAGTGTTCTCATCTGTCAAATGGGGGTGGTGCTCCCTTCGGGCTGTCTCGAGAATCAGGGGAGATTATGTGTTGCACGTGAATAGGCTGAAACGAGGGAAGTGCTAGAATACAACGTGTTGCTATTGTCTGTGGTCAGGAGCGGGAGGACAGCGAGCAGGGCCCAGCCTGGCCAGGGCCGGGCGAGACAACTGAGGCTCCTAAGGAGCGACATTCGAGGACGGGCTACCCCTGCAGGTTTGGGCCCCAAGAGGGGGTGCTTCCTTGACTTTGTTCTGCAGGAGCCTCATCTACTTCCCTCTAGTCCAGGCCCTGCAGGGCTGACAATTCCTGTGGGAGCACCCGGTACTGTGGGCTCCGGCTGGACGTGAACATGCTCTGAAAGGCTTCCTTGACGTTTTGGCAGGTGGAGCTCTGCCCAACATGACGAGGCTGCAGGGGCTGGGGTGGCATGTTCTGAGGGCCGGGGGAGGGACGCTGGTCCTGGAGCACCAGCACCAGCTGGGAACTTGCTAGAAATACAAATTCTCGGCTCCACCCAGACCCCAAATCAGAAACTGGGATACAACCTGAGAGGCTGAGTCAGGAACTGGAAAGGGGCCCTAGAAGCTGCATTTGAACAAGCCCCATGGGAGATCTGTGTGTGAGCCACTGTGTGTGGACTGGGCCTTTGGCAAGGGCAGGAGAGGCCTTTATTGACCGACTGAAACAATCACCCGCACAGAAAACAACTTTCTCTATTCTTCCCCTGCCAGATATTTTCCCTCTTTTTTTTCTCTCTCTCCTCCCCACCTCCCTTTTTTTACAAGACATGAAATCCCATCAGAGGTGGTCACGAAGATTCTCTGGGTTACCTTGAAGAGTGGAGGCATATTTCTAACACGGCTTGTACCTGAGAAAATAAAGGCCAATGGCTGACAAGTATGTGAAGCAGGTTTAAAGAAGACGAACTGGAGGAAAATGTAAATTTAAACATTTGAGATACGACGTTCAGCTGCTCGGAACGGCAAAAGTCCAAAAGGTGGACGAAACAGCGAGCTGCTGAGGGTGTGTGAAGGCAAGTCCTCTTGCCGAGTCACAGGTAGGGGTGTTAAGTGGTTCACTTGTTTTAGAAAGCAATCTGGCACACTTAGTGTTATTTATTTTTTTAAATGATTTTTATTGATCAGAACTCCTGTAGTGCTTATTGTGTTTTAGACATTGTTCCAGGCAATTTACAAATGCTGACCAACTTATCGGAATCCAGTCTGCCTTATGATCTGGAGATCCTGCTCCTCGCAATGGTGCAGGAGAAAGTCTCAGACAGGGACAAAGGGGGAGGTACAGGATGTGTCATCTGTGGCCCAGGCAAACGGGAGCCCTTCTCAGTGTCCATCAGTGGAGGGTGGACAAGGGGGCAGAGGCGGGTATGTCTTGAGGGACCCTATGTGGTGCTGGGGTCATCTAATCGGACACCTCCAGCAAAGACAGAGCTCAACCAGCCAGTGCTGACTGAAAAACCAAACTGCAGAATAACATTCATAACAGTACCATTTATGAAAATTCAAAACACATGTTCATAACAATGCTCTGTAATTTACAGGATCTATGCATAGTTAAGGACATTCAGCGAACATTCTGGAGCAGGTGCCTATGTGGAGGGGATGGGTTCAGAGTGGGGACAGGGGCAAGGGAGAAAGGAAAAAGGGGGAAATGCACGGGACCCTGTTCTACCGGACACTGTCTTACTAACGTGCTATGAGCCAAGGAGTGTGATGGTCCCAGGAACCCGTGGTCAAAAAGGAAACAGAGAAAAGAAGCCCTCTCTCCATGGTGATGGCTTAAAGCTGAAGAAAAACAGCATTGAGGCTGAGCATGCAGGTGAAGTGTGGAGTTTGGCTAGAATCAGACTCTAAAACTAGTCACTCACGGGTGCCTGGGGGGCTCAGTGGGTTAAGCGTCTGCCCTCAGCTCAGGTCATGATCTCGGGGTCCTGGGATCAAACCCCACATTGGGCTCCCTGCTCAGTGGGGAGCCTGCTTCCTCCCTCTCCCTCTGCCCCTCCCCCTGCTTGGGCTCTCTCACTCAAATAAATAAAGAGAATCTTAAAAAAAAAAAAATAAAACCAGTCATTCAAATGTCTGTCAAATGGGAATAAAAATCAACCAATCAAGTTGTTATGATAGCCACGTCACATATTCTGCAGTGACTGGCCTCTAGGAGACACCCGACGGTGACCTGCTTCTCTGCCTTTTTCGGGGGCATCTAGGAGGCCGTCCAGGCCTTGGACAGTCTATCTGGGCTGCATGTGTGGGTGCCGTAAGAGGTCAGGTCCAGGGCAGGCCAGGTTGGGGGAAATGTAGAATCACAGCCTTGTGTCCATGTTGCCTTTTATTTAGGAAAATTTCACGAATATACAAAAAGAGAGAGAACGGTAGAATGAACCCCCCTCCACCCCCACTCCGTTTCAGCAGATATCAACATGGCCAATCTTTGGGATTTATTGATAGAAGGAACCATAGATACACGTAAGAATCATGCCTTGCATTTGTATGGACTATTAACTGAGATCTTTTCCATGTAGTATTTCATTCAGTGTTCACAGAGACCCATGACATAGGATTTGTTCTCCCACTTTAGAGATCAGAAGACTGAGGCTGAGTGCAGTGAAACCACTGTCTAAGATGGATGTATCGGGGACCAAGCCTGCCACTGGCTCTGGGAGTTTTTGGCCTGCAATCCAGCCCTCGTCTTCGCCGCCCCCCCACCCTCCGCCCCGGCACAAGCACGGTGAACAGCCCTGTCAGTCACAGCCTGCTGCTCCCCAGGGCGGTGGCCATGGGCGAGTCCCCTCCCTTCCCAGGCCTCCTTTTGTGGCCTGGGTAGTGTCTGGGCATCTGACCTGACTCTCTCGGAGCTTAGCGCCCTCACTCCCTGGTGTGCCCTACTTCTCAGGAAGTGGAGCAGTTTAGAAAACACCCAGAAAGCAGAGAGACGCAGACCACACCCTGATGTCCCCACTCCCAGGGCCGAGCGCGGGCACAGGGCCACTGGATGGAGAGAGGAGCCCCCAGGAGGTGGCAGTCGCCAGGGTGGGTAGCGGGCTGGGACCGAGGCCCCCAGTTTGCCCTCATTTCTACAGAGTTCGCTTTGGCTGCGGGGGCCAGGGACTGGGGAGCGGGCGGCCCATGAGATGCTGGGGAAGAAGCAGGGAGATTTCTGTAGCTCCCTAAAGCTATGCTCAACTCCCAGTCAGCACTGAGACCAGGTTCCAGAAACAGATTTCTTCTTTTTTTAACCACTTTTTCCCCCACGGTGACCTACTTTTGTAGCTGAGGCCCTAAGATACTCTGGCCATTTCTCTGTGTTGTTTTTCTGGAGGACAGGCTCCCTAGGCAATCCTTGCTCCCGGCACTGGGTTGGGAGGCCCCAGGTAGGACATCCAGCATCTTTGGGCCAGGGGAGGGCGGTATGAGTACTTCAGGCTCACCTCCTCCAGGCTGGAGCCCTGGCTTGGTTTCTGAGACCCAGATAGAAACTTCTGCTCCCAAGTCCCCAGTCCCTTGGCAGGGTGCCTTCAGGAGGGGACAACAGGTAGGAGAGGGAGCCAGCGACATGGGTGTGATGCTGCCAGCCAGAGTGGCAAGATCCAAGGACCAGTCAACATCTATACTTTGACCACTCCCAACACATCCTGCCGTGGGGGGCGCAGAGGGCCTGGGGAAGCCATAGACAGAGTAGGGGGCTCCTTGGGGGGGCGGTGGGGGTTGGAGCTTGTGCACATGGGGGCAGATGGAGAGAATTCCTGTCCTGTGACTGATGTGGACTGGTGAGTGTGGACACTCAGCAGGAACAGGGCCACGTACCGCCCTCAGGGATGGATAGTTTAGTTGTATACACACACATGCACATGCACGAGCAGACACACCCCTGCTGTCACACCGGTAAATACGGACATGCACATGTGAGCATACAAACACATGCACACACAGAGACATGTCCACACTCTTACACAGATAAAGACACACAGAGTCATGCCCACAGTCCTGCACACATAAATAAAGACATGCACACACACACACACACACACACACACACACACACACGGAAGTCATAGTCATTCAAAACAGTGAAGCACTTAGGTTCCTAGAAGGGATTCGTCCAATTGGAACAAGTGAGGAAGGTTTTATGGTGGATGTAGCATTTGCATCTTTTACTTTGTGCACAGGGATGTGTAGGAATGGCATTCCAGGCATAGGAACAGCACAAACGAAGGAATGGAGACTCCCACGAGCCCTGTTTATTCCAAGGACCCTGAAGGAGATCGGTTCGGCGGGACCATGGTGCCCAGTGTATGCCTCTCCACGTGGCTGCAGAATGCTGAGCCCGGGGAGGTAAAAGCAGGCAGAACTGGCTGTTTCCAGACTCGGGTGCCTTGAGAGACCCTGGGTTTCAAATGCTACTGTACTTTGCGACAGTTAATCCAGGCATCCATGGGAAAGTTCTGGATTATTTAGTCAACCCCAGGGGTGGGAGCAGGTGCTGTGGGGACGTTGGGACCCCGTGGAGGCCTTGGTGGAACCCATAGGGCCTCTCTCCCTCGGTTGTTGTGAACTCAAGATGCTCTTCTTCCTTTTCCGTGCTTCAGGGTGGGTGACCCACCAGCCTGTCAGCTTCTTCCCGATAGACCAGGGATAATGGCAGCCGTGCTCTGAGGGCTGCTGTGGAAGGAGATGGAATGGGGAGGAAAAGCTCCTCGGCATGGTGTCGGCATTCAGGAGGTGTCCAGTGGTGAGAGCACTTTCACATTTATGTGCTGCCCTCCTTCTTCATCCGGCTAAAGCCTTTGCTTCCCTGAAGCTCAGGATGGGGGGCCTCTGTGCTCTGAGTCACTCTGGGAGGCCCCTGTGACGGAGCCTGAGGGTCAGGCACCCACAGGGCCTGTCCAGATCTTCCTGTGGGAGCAGGGGCTGTGGCTTATTTGGTCTTCATATGCCCAGCACCCTGCACCTGCCTCACGGGACAGGCTTAGGCCTGTCTCTGAATGAATGAATGAACATGTGTAAATGCTTTGTATATTGGTAAGAATTGACAAAACTTACTTAATGTGCTTCTCCAGAGAGTGAGCCTTGGGCAAATGCATAATGAAGTAAACAGAGCCTGATTGCAAGCCCAAGGCCAGATTGGAGCCAGGCCTGTAGGGCTGTGTGGGGAGGGAAGGGGGCCACATCTGCTGATCCCTGCTCCTCAGCAGGGCCTGCCAGCCTGGGGCCTGGGCCCTGGGGCAGCCGGGAGCAGCAAAGCTGCCATCTTTTCAGGGGAAATTTGTGTTTCCTCCCATTTTATCACCTTCTTTTGATTATAAGGTCTATCGTTGTAAAGCACTCAAACTTCTAAGAGGAAGGAAATACTTAACACATCTAACATGAAAAGTACAAATTCCCTTCTTATCCATCCGCCAGGGTATGTCTTTATAGAGTCTCTCTGGTTGATCCATTCACTTTGATGGGCTGTTTGTGTTACAAAAGCAGGACCCTGCTAAGCACAGTTTCTGCAACTTCCTTATATCACCCAGCGTCGTGTCGTGGATATTGTGGGGTTTTGTTTTGTGTTTTTACCTAGACCACATTCTTTTTAATGGCCATATAATATTCTGATACATGCAGGAGCTACCTCTTATGTAACCAGTCTTGACTGATGGACTTCTGGATGGTTCTAAATGGAAATTGCATTTCGAAGGAAGCCTGAGGGGTGAGGACAGGATGCAGGCATGACGCCCTTTTTCCTTCCCATCTCTTTCTCCTGGTGCCGCCTTATGAGACAGCAAAACTCCTCATCCCGCCCCATCCCCAACCCAGGCCTGGCGCCCCTCCCAGAGGGGTGAGAGGACACCTCTCTTCTTTTTACAGCTTTGCCAACCTGATCCCCATTCCCTGGGTCTGTTTGTCTTCTTTCATCAGCGAACGGTAATCCACCTGCCTGGCTCAGCCCTTGTTTGCTCAGCCTGGGGGTTTTTGGTAGTAGAGGGTCTGGACACCTGCCTGAGGTCATGGGGCAAACGGAGGGCCAGGGCGGGATGAAGTGAGGGAGGTGGGCGGGTTGCCGGAGTGATCATGATTAGGTTGGCAGGTTACCCTCTTCCAGGAGGGGGCCAGCCAGAGAAGACAGAGGCTGCTGTTTCTCCTGGCATTTAGGGAATTTGACGATGCAAATGAGGCCTCTGGTGACTATGAATATTCATGAGGAGTTCTCCCTTCTGAGTGGTGGGAATTCCTCCAGGCTTGCTAATGAACCTGGCAAGACAAAGGGTGGGATGTGGTCGGGCTCCATTCTGCCTTTTGTCTCTCCCACCCTCTTCGTGTCCCCTCCTAACCCATGAAGTATGGCAGACGCAGAACCAGGGGAGGGTGGCCTGGGTTCTAGGTTTGGTCTCTAATTTGCACATTTCTGACTGACCTGTCAGAGCCATGTCTTTCTCTTTTCCCATGAAAATCATGACCAAGGCCACTCCTAGGAAAGAGCCTGAGGCAGAAGCAGGGGAGAATCCTAGAGAGCTGGTTAGAATCCTTGGTACTATTTGAATAGATGGGGAAACTAAGGCTAGGAATGTAAGTGGCTTGCCTGAGTGAGAGGCACATTCTATGACCGAATCAGACCAGGCATTCTGACTCGGGATCTTGCTCACTTCTGAAGCCTGATTAGTCCATTTGCTGAGCCTCCCGCATGCCCAGTGTAACCCCTTCTTGGAATCTTGGTGTTCTTGAGTGGAATCCACTTCTGGGAAGGCTGCCTTGTGCACCCCAGCCCACAGCCCCTGCTGCTTTCCCCTGCTGCCCTTCTTGGCTAGAACATTCACCCCACACTTGACAGGGACATCCTGACTGAGCTGTTACCTCTTTCGGGGGCACCTGTTTCCTGACCTTTAGGGGGTTACACACTCAGCCAGAGGTTTGGGGCTGAATCCAAACCAGGGCATGAAGCCAGGTGATGATGACCGTCTTGTCGGGACCACAGGAAAGAATGTGTGAACTCAGAGCCATCCTGGTTAGGGTAGCCAGTAACTAGTGTAGGCGTATGTATGGGGTCACAGAGTGAGACAGAGAGCAGAAAGGAATCACAGAGGTCACCTCTAGGCCGATGGATTTAATCTTTTTTCTTCTTTTTTTCACAATTACCAAATCTTGTTTTCAAATGAAATCTTACCCGAAGCCTGAAAAATGAATGAGACAAGAGCAGGGTTGCTTAAGTGCAGGATAAGATGAAGGGCCCAGAGTCCCCCTGGTGACTCCTCCCCTTGTCTTCTCAGCCACATCTGAGTTCCCTCCTTACCCAGATAGGCTGAGGCCCAGAGAGGGGTGGGATTTGCTGGAAGTTGCACAGCTTGGTAGTAGCAGAGGCAGAATTGGAAATCAAGTCTCAGATGCCCCCGGTCGACCGTGTTGACCAGACCCCGAATTTTTAAGGTGCCCCTGGGATGAGTTCTGGGGCAGCCGGCAGACAAGTAGGTCTCCCCTTGCCCTTGACAGCCAGGGCCTTTGGGATACAAGGGGCTGCAGCTTTTGTCTCCATTGACCTTTTTAAGAGTGGAATGGGAGCTCTTTAGAAGGGGGTGTGTGGGCAGAGAGGAGGGGAGGAAGGCAGGCATGGTTCCAAGAGGAATTTGATCTGGACAACAGTGCCGGGCCTCAGGATCTCATTCGGTTCAGGAGGAGGGGGTGGGGAGACAGTGCTGCTGCTTTGTCTCAAGGGTTTCTCAGAGCCTACACCCCAGGCCTTTGCCTCTGCAGACTTCACTGCTCCATTCAGTGCAGCTGAAGGTGGGAGGGGGCGCTGGCCTGCCTTGTGGCCCCCCCTAGGCCCCTAACAGGGTGCTGTGGGTGTTCCCTGGCCCCAGCGGGTCACTGCGCCCCATCACCTCTTCCTGCTGTTTACACCCAATGCCTCTGCTTCCTTCCTGTGCCTTTGTTCCTTCCTGGTTTGGGGGCCCTTCCCAGCTGCTCCCCTTCATCTAGGAATTTGGGGGAGTTCCATTTGAAGCTCCTTCAAGGGCTTAAACACTTGGGAAGGAAGATGAGGAAAAGAAAGATGTGCACCGGAGGGGCACCTGGGTGGCTCAGTGGGTTATGCCTCTGCTTTCGGCTCAGGTCATGATCTCGGGGTCCTGGGATCGAGCCCCCCTGCTTGCCGGGGGGCCTTCTTCCCCCTCTCTCTCTGCCTGCCTCTCTGCCTGCTTGTGATCTCTCTCTGTGTCAAATAAATAAAAAAATAAAATCTTAAAAAAAAAAAAGATGTGCCCTGGAACAAAAGGGGATGAAAGACAGATACTGTCTCTCAGGGAGGACCTTCCCTCAGCCCAGCTGTGCCTTTAGGGTTTTTGGAGACCAAGAGGTCAGGCAGGGCGGGGTCTGCTGGGACTGAGGGGTCCAAGGGTTCTAGTTGTGCCTCTGTTTCTTGGGCTAGCCTGGAGAAATTGTCCGGTGCTACTTGTTGCCTCAGTTTCCCCAGCTGGAGTAAGGGTGGTGGTCTCGCCTTTCTTTCCTGCTTTGTGAGGCTGTTACAGGGTGACTCTTGTTACTTGTCATGGGCCCAAACAAAGCACAACACATGTATTTGGACATATTGCAAAGGGCGGAGTACAATAACTACAGCCAAAGTGTGTGTGTGGGGGGGCAGGCTTTACTTCCCGAGGGAAGTGCACGGAAACTAGACCTAGGGTGGCCTGGAGAAGCTGACTTGGCCCAAGGCTACAGCAGCCTCTGAAAATGGAGGCAGGGGGAATAGATCAGGAGTCCTGCCCAGGCACGCCAAGACATGGGGCCGCATAAGGCTGCCTAAGGGGGCTACACTGCCAAGCTCCCCTTCAGGCTGGGTGACAATGCTAATGGGGAGAGGGTGCAGCCTCTTTTAGGGCCATGGACCTTGGTGGGGAGTAGCCCTTGTTGTCTAGCGACCACGGTTCCTCACTAAGAGTCTCCAAACAGAGGCTCCTGTGAATCAGAATATATAGTGTTGAATACCATCAAATTCCTCCAGCGACTGTAACCCTTTGCAAAGTCGCCATGTTTCTATAGAAATTGAGAGCCTAGGATCACTTAGCTGTGTGATATTGCATGCCACTTCCTCTCCCTGAGCCTCAATTTATTCATCTGCCAAATAAGAGGGAAGAGGTGGTGAGAGGTTGGACCTTATTTCCTCTAAGGATGTTCTGGTCCAATGACGAAGTTTCAAGTCTAAGGATCCTTGCCCCTTGCTGGGGTGGCCGTCTCCTGTTCTGGTGGTTTAGCAGCTCTCCCCCTACTAGATTCCAAGGCAGCGTCTATCATCACCTCTTCCCTAAGGCTCTGCTGAGAGCTGATGGCCAATCGTGATCCTTGGAGTGGTACCTAAACCGCATTCTACAAATCTGCATGGCTTTTCCAGGCCACTTCTGCCTTCTCAGATGGAGATATCATAGTCTTCTATCATCCACCCACCCACCTGCCCATCCATCCATCCATCCATCCGTCCATCCATCTGTCCATCCGTCCATCCATCCATCCATATATCCATATATCCACCCATCCATCCATCCATCCCACCATCCCTCCATTCATCCTAAAAATGGTTATCTAGAGCATCGAAGCACTTCATTAGGCACTAGATATAGAGAGATAAGAAGGCATAGCCCGTACACACAAGAACTTAACTGCCCAAAAGGCTGTGAACGGACACTATACAGCATCTATAATACAAAGCACAATAGTATTTTAGAGTTAGCCCTAGATTTTTAAAAAGATTTTATTTATTTATTTGACAGAAATCACAAGTAGGCAGAGAGACAAGCACAGAGAGAGGGGGAGGCAGGCTCCCCGCCAAGCAGAGAGCCCGATGTGGGGCTCCATCCCAGGACCCCGGGATCATGACCTGAGCTGAAGGCAGAGGCTTTAACCCACTGAGCCACCCAGGCGCCCCGAGTTAGCCCTAGATTTGATTTCTGCCTCCACCACTGGCTTGATAGTTGTGTGATCTTGAGTGAGTTACTTAACCTCTTGAATCTGTTTCTTCATTTGTAAAGAGAGATAATAACACTAGGCATATTGAATGCAGAGATAATTCTCAACAAACATTACTTTCTTCTCTCTGGAAGAGAGGCACAACAATATCTTGATGAACACTGAGAAATACATAGAACTGTTGAATCATTATACTGTACACCTGAAAATAACATAACACTGTTATGATATGTTATATATAATATATAATTGTTATGTATGTTAGTTATCCTTGAATAAACATAAATAAATGAAAGAGAAGGACAACAAATGTGGCATGGCAGCCAAGGACAGGGAGAGCTTCCTGAGGTTCCGGAGCCTCTAGAAAGACCTCCCAGAGTGGCTGACATCTGGAGAAGCATTGAAGCACAAGGGATTCCAGTGTGAGTCAAGGTGGGGGAGCACAGGACATCACTACACAGCAAGGAGCATGCTTGATCAGAGATATGTGGGGAGCACTGATGGCAGACACATGGGAGGGTAGGCCCTGACTGCCAGGCTCAGTGGGGAACCTTGGTTAAGGAAGCCACAGGGGGGTTTTGAGCAGGAGAGGAGTTAGCCCCTCGGTTCCTGGGGCAGAGCTAGACTCCAAGGCCTTTGGTGACTAAACCATGAGCTTCCTCTTGGAGCCGCAAATTGGGATCTGATAACGAGATTGCAAGGTCAGGATGAGCTGGGTGAACTCGGGTGAATCCCTTGGGGGAGCTGGGTCCTTAGAGGTGAAAGTAGAGGCACCTGGATGAAGTTATCCCTCTGGCTTGGAGTTCCATTGTTGGTGTTTCTTCTCCAGTCTCCTTCCTGCACTGCCTCCTTCCCTCTGTGCCTCTCCCTGCCTGCTTCGCCAGTCCATTTTCTGTGGGCAGGGTGGAGTGGTTAATTTACTTTCTCCCCTGCTACACCAGAGCAGAGGGGACGGAGGGATCAGCACCTCCTTCCTGGGTGCTGAGCGTCCCAGCTTTGCTGTTAGCAAACTACCAGCCCGTGAAGGTGAACCGGCTCTTGCCTCCCTTCAGTGTTCCTTGGTGAGCTGTGAGCAGAAATAGGCACTCCTCTCCCTTCCCCACAGGGGACGGGGGAGGTACTGGGAGGGGTAGAGGGCCCTCGACAGACCCAGAGAGCCATCTGACCAGGTCTGAGAGTGCCCAGCAGCTAGGCATGTGGGGGCCGTCTTAGCCTGAAGCCCCTCTGAATCCTGACAGAGGGCAGCCAGGGAGGACAGCAGAGCTCCTTTGGTGAGTGAGAGCACTGTTTGGTGGGCCCCACTAGCAGCAAGACCCCGGCTCTTGGGGAGAGGTTGGGTCGGTCTGGCTGGCAAAGCCTTCCAAGCTGGTGGCTATGTATGGCTGGGAACCTTCCGTGGTAGAGTCTCGGGCACAAAGGCAACAAGTCATGTGTATCCAGTTGTCTTTCCTTCCCACCTGGGCAGAGCGGGTCACACAGCCAGAACTGGCTCGATGCGTATGCATGGAGGGACCTGTGCACACTGGGTCACTAAAGCTTAGAGGGAACACTTCCTGTTCCCCAGTGTTTCCCATATTACACTCTGAGCCCCCGAAAAAAGAAGCCCTCCTGCCAGAGGCCATGCCTTAAAGTGATGCTGGTCCATGCTTTTGTGCATATGTAGTGATAGCTAGCGGGAGACCTGGAGAGGCCCAGGCAGATGGAAAGGGGAAGTGCCAGGGGTCTCAGGAGAAGGGGACAGAGACCAGAAGAGGTGCAAAAGACACTATTCCCTGACCACATTCCTGCCTGCAGCCACAGAACATTCTCTGTATCTGGTCCGGTGTATCTGGTCACCTGGGGCTGAATCCAGAGAGGCCCCTGCTGGGGGCTAGTGAGGGGGCTGTGGAATCAGGCAAGGCCTGGGGTCATGTCTAGCTCTTTTGCTTTCTAGCTGGGTCTCCTTGGGCATGTAATTTATCCTCTCCGCCCGCCTCGTGATCATCTGTAAGGCAGTGTGTTGTGAGGAATAAATGAGATACAGTGAAGCATTTAGAACAGCACCTGTCGCATAGCCCGTGCACAGAGGAATGTGGCATCTTGCTAATACTGCGGGAGAAGGTTCCAGCGCTATTCCACGAGGCTCCTATCTTCGCATCTGCCTCTTCCTCCTGCTGCCCATCAGTCTATCTTTCTTACTGAGCTCCTTTTCATCTGCCCGTTCTCTTCCCCATGATCGCTCAGCTCATCTCTCTCTCTCTCTGGCCACTGTCATGTTATCACTCTGCCTATCTGGCTCTCATCGCCTGCTCTCTGCCTGTCTCCATCCCTCCCCGGCCCCTCCATCCCCGTTCTCCCTCTCGCTCTGGCTAACTCCTTGCCATCTGTTTGGCAGTCTAGCAAGCACTCTGTCTCCCCGCCCCTGGCCATCACTGTCCCCTGCTCCCCCACTTCCTCTGGGACTTCCCTGGTGGAGGCCCTCCCCCTGCCCATCTCCCTCTGCCCCCGCCCCGCCCCGTTTCCCTGCCACGGCCTTTCCTGGAGCCCCCTCACGGCACCCCTTCCCAGCACCCTGACCAGGTAGGTGGCCTCAGAGCGGAGCAATGCAGGCAGATGAGGGCTGGATGTTGTCTCCAGAGGCGAGGGTCAGGCCTGCTAATTCCCCCGCTCTGGGTGGAGGATGCGGAGGCCTCATTCAATTATGTCACATCCACTCAGCTGCTCCTCCCAGATGATACAGTGCAGCCCACTTGCCCTTCCCTGCCAGGACCTAATGGGGAGAGATCCGCCCGGCTGACCACAGGGGTCCTCCTGGAACAGGGATGGGCCCAGCCTGTCTGGCCTCAGGCTTTTCAGGGGCCGTGATTCGCTGTTCGTCCTGATTACACCCAACAACTGGCCTCTGGAGTTTGTCTCTCTCACCTTAATCATTTCGGAATTGGATCTTGGTGCCTCTCATTCCATTACTGCCAGCCCGCCTCCCCCAGCTTGGCTGACGCCTGCAGGAACCAGGCAGGCCGGGCCTCTCCCATGAGGTATGAGGCCCTGGGGGGAAGCAGACGGGGGAGGTGACCGAAGGGACCCAGCCCAGGGCTGCCTCCTTAGTCTGAAATACAGACATACGGGCATCGCCAGGGGGTATCGCCAGGGGGCAGTGACAGCACGACTCGCATTAGATTCAGAGAAGGAAAGATCAAAGAACCGAAGAACAAACATTTCTTGGGAAATTCTTTCTTGTGCGTTGTGCTGTTTATTCCTCACTAATTTGTCAGGAAGGGATTGTCTACACTCTCAGATGGGGAAACTGAGGTCCAGAGACATTGAGAGGCTTACCTGAGCTCAAGCAGCCGGCAGGTGACAGAGCCAGTGGTTAGGGCCTTGGGGCCAAGCCCTTCCTTCCTCACTGTCTCTCAGGGCTTGGGTGGTCAGGAAAGGCTCTGAGGCAGGACCTGGTGGACAGAGGGAAGGAGGGAGGTCACCTCAGGTTGAGCAGGGGTTGGTAGCGTGAACGAGGATGCTGAAAGGAAGACACGGGAGGACTGCTGTGAGGCAAGCTCTGGGGTCCCTGGGAAATGGGCTTTGCTCAGGGCTGCGGTGGGACTGGCTCTTCCTTCTCCCTCTGTCTCCTCCCTCCCAGTAGCGCCATCTCCTCGCCAAGCCCCCAAGTAAGATGGGCCCTCCTAGAACTCACGGAGGGAGTTTGGGACTCCAAGATGATGGGATCAGTTTCAAGATAATGACCAGTAGACCAGTGTAAATGGTATGAGTCATGTCCCTGCAAAAGACATGTCAAGTCCTAACCCCCAGTATCCAGGAACATGGCCTTGCTTGGAAATAGGGTCTTTGTAGGTGTGATTAGCGATCTCGAGATGTGATCATTCTACATTTAGGATTGGGGTCCTTATAGGAGAAAGAACGGGGAGATCTGAGACCCAGAGACCTCAGAGGCAGAGAGACCAGAGGGATGCAGCCACACGCCAAGGCACACAGGAGCCCTCGGGAGCTGGGAGAGGCAAAAAAAGATCTCCTCCTAGAGCCTTTGCGGGGAGCATAGCACCTCAAACACCTTGATTTTGGACTTCTGGCCCCTGGAACTATGAGCGAACAAATTTCTTTTGTTTTCTGCCACTTAGCCCGAGGTAATTGGAGCAGCCACAGGATCCTGACAGAGGCGGGAACGCATCTTTCCAGCATGGGAGTGGCAACCCGCAAAGGCTCGGGAGCTGCTTCCAGTGCTGTTTGGGGCCCCCACACTCCCCACTGGAGACCCCTGAGACCAAGTGGGCTCCACCCTCTTCCCCCACATGCCTCACAGCACCAGGATGGACGGAGAATTCAGTCCCCCGCCCCTTGCCTTTGGTGGAGAGGGCGAGACGGATCTCAGAACAAGGGGTCTCAGGGAGCATGAGGGAGGCGGTTTTAGGCCACAGGGAAAGCAGGCCCCTGGATCCTGTCGGCAGTGCGGACATGGAGCAGTTCACCCTGGAGAGTGGAACCCATGTCCTGGGAAGAGGTAAGTGTGTTTCGCTCTCGTCGTGGGTGGTGGCGCCACAGATTGGTATGGGAGGATATCGAGGACGAGGCTGTGGGCAACACTGGCCTCCGTGAGCTCCTTCCCAGACTCAGCCCTCCGGGCCCCCTCCTGACGGAGAGTCTGGGCGGGTGAAGGCGGCCATCCCCCTCCAGTGACACTGCCATGGATCCAGGCCAGTGGTCCTGGGGAATAAGTGGTCTCCCCAGATGCACCCGCCCCTCCACAACCCCGGGAAAGGGACCCGCGTCTACAAGTGCTCACACCGGTTTCTCCCATGGCTCCTGGATGCCGGTGAATGAGACAGGCATGAGTTTTGTTTTGAGAGAGGTCTGTGATGGATTGAGAAATCTCCGTGGAGGCCCAGGCTGGCCGTGCCTGGGAATGAAGGGCGGAGTATCTTAAAATGTAGGGTAGGATTTAGAAACCTCGGGCTTGAGTTACCCTCGAAGCCTGCTCCTCTTGGAGAGGGGAAACGGCTGGGCATCTGGATGAGGCTGTGGGGCCATTTATTTGACCACAGCCCTCCATGCCCAGAATGTT
This sequence comes from Mellivora capensis, assembly GCA_004024625.1. Lineage (NCBI taxonomy): Eukaryota > Metazoa > Chordata > Mammalia > Carnivora > Mustelidae > Mellivora > Mellivora capensis. The sequence goes on from PISX010001770.1 coordinate 30,875, forward strand.
CCTCTCTTTCCTCCTTGCTGATGGCTGCTCTGTTTGGTTGTGGCTTTTTCCTCTCTGAAGAGTGAGATGTTTTCCAGCACACCTGCTTTCAGAACCATCCTCATCTACCACAGGCACTCCCTGCCGGTCAAAGTGGGATCCAGACCACCCTCGGGGCCTGAGGCCTCTTTCCTGTTTCTAGTTTATTCTTTTTTTTTTTATTTTTAAAGATCTAGTTTATTCTTTAAGGGAATACTCTCACTGAGGACGACCTCAGTTTCTCTCTCGATAAAACAGAGAAAGTTATATGGCAGGACGAGGTCAGCCCGTCTCTCTCTGTCCTTCCCTTATCTAACTCTATCTCCTTGCCAAGCCCCTCCTTCCCCCTGGGCTGGGAAGGCACGCTCCAGGCAGCGGGGCACAGCCGTGTTTGTGTGTGCGTTCGTTCACCTGGAGCTCAGTGTGCTAAGCACACCGTGTTTTTCTGCCGGGGCCCCCATTTGCGAGATCACTCTCCTTCCTTGCAGCAGACCTTCCTCAGGCTTTCAGAGCAAGCAAGCCACAGAGACAGTTTCTGGGCTGCAGCCAGCCAGCCTTCTCTCTTGCTCTCCGCAGGCCTCTCCTGCAACTGTCAGGCCTCTGCAAGGCCCACATTGTGCCCAGTCCCTTACAGCCATCCCCTCCTGTGACATTACTGCTGGAAGGGCCGGGAAGGAGCTGGTGCAGCCCCTTGTGTTTCCAATGAGGGTGTTGAGGCTGAGGGAGGGACACTGTCGTCCGAAGTTCCGGAGCTAAGGCTTGGTGGGGTTGGGGTCGGGGCCTGGGCCGGTCCTGTGTGTACCTGGGTGGGTTATATTTTGGTGCCCTTGAGATGGCCCTTGTGACATACCTGTCCCCTGCTGTTTGTAGTGGGGTCAGAGAAGGTGCGGAGAGAAGGGTTGAGGGATCGCCCCCTCTGAGCCTCGTCCACCTCAGTTGGAGCAGGGGGTCGAGTTATGGAAGAAGCCGTGTGGAGGGCCCTGAGTTCTTTGGCACTGTTTTACTTCTTTATCCCATGGATATGCTCTTTATGGATTCATGCCCAGTGGACCTGTGAGAACCCCAGGTTCCTGCCTCACGTCTCTAGCCCACCCTCCTCTTAAATGCCAACATTTCAGCCTAGGTGCCGGGACACTGGGTGCCGCAGGGCCTCCTGTCCCCAGGGGATGCCAAGACGACCCTGTGCTCCCTCCAAGCTCCCTCCCTAGTCCCTTGCTCTTCTGGCTGCCTCTCCCCAACCCTCTCCTTTCAACTCTGAAACTTTCTCACCTCTTAGAGCTCTCTGGACTAGAAGTTTCCGCCACGTTTTCTTTCCTCTTGTATCTCCAAAGCTCATTCTTCACACCTACTCATTTCCACGGTGGTGACAGCCATGTCCACATCTAAGTGTCAGCCATGTTTCCTGTTGCCCCATGCTGGTTCTGGGGCCACCACCTGCAATCCCAACGCCTACCCTCGTGGGGACCATGTGGAGTGTGTCTGAAGCTATCACACTTCCGTTCAGAGTGTCTGACAGCTTGGGAGTTTCTCATGACAGACTCATTTCTTTGGCTTAAATGCAAATGCCCCCCGGAGTGCTCACACACAAGGCCATTGCCAGTGTGGGTATCCTGAGGAACAGGAAGGGCTTTCTTTGTGAGAATGAGAGGGCATCTAAATGTTAGCATCAGTTCAGAATACAGAAACAAGGCATACCGTTCGGGAATCTTTAGCAAGTACAGATTGTCTAGGGCAGGGGTCTGCCAACTTTTTTTTGTAAAGGACCAGAAGTAACTAGACTACAGATAGTCAAATCTATCTGTAAGAGTCCTTGTGGACCATATGGTTTCTGTCGCACTGACTGAATTCTGTCCTCGTAGCGCGAAAGCAGCCGTAGGCAGTGATATGGACTGTGTTGTCTCCCCCCAAATCCGTGTGTTGGAGTCCTCACCCCCAGTAGCTCAGAGTCCGAATGCATTTGGAGGTAGGGTCTTTAAAGAGGGGATTAAGTTAAAATGAGGTCTGTAGGGTGGGCCTTGATCCAATATGACTGGTGACACTGTAAGAAGAGGAAATCTGGACTCAGACATGTACAGAGGGAAGGCCTCGTGAAGACACAGTGAGAAGATGGCTGTCTACTGGCCGAGGAGAGAGGCCTCAGGAAAAACAACCCTTCCAGAACATTGATCTTGGACTTTCAGCCTGCAGAACTGTGAGAAAATGAGTGTCTATTGACTAAGCCCTCCAGACTGTGGTATTTTGTTCTTTGTTACGGCAGCCCTAGTAAACCAGTATGGGTAGTACGTACACAAATGAGTGTGGCTGTGTGCCAATAAAACTTGATTGGTGAACATTGAGATTTGAACATGTATTATTTTTATGTGTCACAAAATATTATTCTCTTGATTTCACCCCACCGCCCTCACTTAAAAATGCAAAAACCGGGACACCTGGGTGGCTCAGTTGGTTAAGCGGCTGCCTTCGGCTCAGGTCATGATCCCAGCGTCCTGGGATCGAGTCCCACATTGGGTTCCTTGCTCGGCAGGGAGCCTGCTTCTCCCTCTGCCTCTGCCTGCCACTCTGTCTGCCTGTGCTCACTCGCTCGCTCTCCCTCTCTCTCTGACAAATAAATAAATTAAAAAAATTAAAAAAAAATAAAAATGCAAAAACCATTCTTAGCTTGTGGGAGGTACAAAGATAGGTGGTGAGCTGTGCATGGCCTGTGGACCATAGCCCGTCCGTACCAGGCTAGGGCATCCGATGTGACAGGGGTGAGTGTGGAGCTGTGCTGGGAGGGTGAGCCAGGGCCCTGTTGGACAGGCCGTTCACGGTGAAAGAGGAAGCCATGTACATTCTAGAGCTGGGGAGTGATGTGACTGAAGCTGGACTTTTAAGGCAGAGGTCACTCTCCCTGACGTAGAAGGAGACAGGAGCTTGGAAAGGCTGCTTTCTTGCGGAAGCCCTGCTAGTATGGCTGAGATTCTTCCTGCGTTCTCTAGCTTTCTCTCCTCTCTCTTCTTTGGTGGAATACTTTGCAATCACATAGTGAGAATCGTGTCTTCAGGAATTGCAAGTCGTCTTTCTCCAGCTGTCTCCCCTTTGCAGCGTCTGGTCATAGGGTTGTAGCCACCTTTTCTCTAAGTGACTGTACTACTGTTCTCTTTCTGGGCGATTCTGAACTCTTGGATGACATGCTTACTTTCTCCTAAGCTCTTGTCCCTCTGTCTGCGGTTTCTGTCACTTCCAGTGCTCAGTAATTTCTTCCTGCTGGGTCAGACATAAACCTGAGCAGGCCGTTGCCTTTGTTGCCGCCTAAACCTTCTGGGGATGAAATTGCGAACAGGCAAGTCTGGAGGCTATGAAATGTTCTGTGTTTAGCAGAATGAGATTTATGTGTATTTGAGTCATTGCTACTGGGTCTCGATTCTGTCCTGGGGTTGTGGTCTGTATTAGGGAAGCACCATGGGATCTGATATCTCAAAGTGGAGGAAGCATCCAGGGACACTCCCTGTCTCCCCAAACCTGGTACATGGTTTCATTTGGCACTGACCTGGTGCTGAAAGGTAGGCTGGGGGAAGCCTTCCCTGTTTCACAGAGGGAAGACAATCTGGCTCTGAGCAGAGGCAAACTGCCCAAGGCTACACAGCCCCGCTCCAGCCACATCAGAAAGCAACGCAGTCTCAGTCTACTATGGGGTTCCAGTTACCAACACCCCAGGTTCCCAGCAGGGCCTGCAGGGTTCCAGGATCCCAGAGGAAGCGTGGACCCCACAGCCGGCAGGCACTAGCCCCTCTCTCCAGGCTTCTCCCACCCTGTGTGTTCTAGGACCCTTCTAACGGAACCTCCAGCAGAAAGCCTTCTCACTATTTCCCATTTCTGGACCCTTGCATATGCTGTTCTCTCTCTTGGAATTCCTCTTGTCCTATCTTTCTAGATCCTGTCAGTATCTGGGGCCCAGCACAAGTCTTGGCTCCTCCCTGAAACCCTTCCTACACACTCGAGTCTCTCCTTCCTCCAACCCCAAAGCTCCTGCCGTCTGGAGCCCTTGCCAGCGGGAACTACACAGTCTCATTACATCTAGCCCTCACAGTCAGCATTTCATGAGTTCTGTGGTTTCTACCCAAGGATCACCAGGTCAGGAGTTAAGTCCTATAGGTCTTCAAGTTCCCTTCAGATTGAGCACAGCCCTAAAATGTGGAGTTATTTTTTTTTTTTAAGATGATTTATTTTAGATGGTGGGGGGAGGGACAGATGGAGAGAGACTCCCAAACAGGCTTCCAGCTGAGCATGGAGCCCATCACCAGCTCGATCCCACAACACTAAGATCATGACCTGAGCCGAAACCAAGAGTCGCCTGCTTAACCGACTGAGTCACCCAGGTGCCCCTAAAACATGGAGACTGTTCAGGGGGTTCTGAAGGCAGAACTTCTTCAGGGAAGAAGGAAAGAGGGAGGGAAGAGGGGAAGGATGATTGGAAGGAAAGAAGAAAGAAATGCTCAGTGGCAAAACCCTTCCTGTCTTTGGACAGGTAAAAGCGCCATGTTTAGGAAAGGCCATGAGTGGGAACTGGGGGTAGGGCACGGTGGGTGGCCAGGAAGGACCTTGGCTCTAGGCGACTTGGAACCTGGGACGGATCAGCTATCTTCTGCCATCATGGAGTCGGAGGGAGCATGAGCCGGTGAGGGGAGGGTGGCCAAGGAGGGTCACTTTGGCCAGTCACTGCTTCTGTTGTGTTTCTCCTGGCAGTCGTGAGTGGGGCTGGGCCGGGGTGCAGGGGGTGGTGGTAGGGGGTGGGTGTTGATGCCTTTGGTGACAGGAGATAAATGAATCCATCCTAAAGAGCAGCTCCTTTTCTAGAAATGTAGCAGTTCAGCTCTTGACTTCACTGCCTTGGAGTTTTAATTAAATGTCAAATATAATTTAAGACTGCAGTCCTGACGGGTGTATGAACATGGAGTCTAGAGCCTCCTCTCTGTGGGTCTCCTCACGTCATACCCAATTTGGGGGGTTAATTGATCATTCTTTATTTGAATGTGACAGGAGAAAGCGTTTGATTTCCCTTCTCCCCTCATCCTTGGTTTTGAAAAAAAGTAGTTGGAAGAGTCAAAATCAAACACAAAACCAGAAACTTGCATATATGTTACACGTAGAGAAAGATCTAGGTTGGCACCTGGGTGATTTGAGGTCTCTACAGAAATATGTGTATTTGTTCTGCTGTTTTTCTTTCTCCAGTCAGGCTTGGGGTGGCATAGCTACGGCCCCATTTTCTCTGCTTGAGCAACTTTCCCTGCCCGTTTTGTGGGAGCAAAGAGGAGGGAGCCCCGGAGCCCTCTCCCGGCTGCCGGATGCCAACAGCCACAGTCCCCAGGATCGCTGCCAAGAGTGAGAGCTGTGTCTCCGCTTGCCTTGTGCAGGTGACCGAGGACAGACGTGGCTGAGGCTGACGGCTGGGCTAGGGGCAGAGCCAGAGGCAGGGCTGAGACCTTTCTGAATGCCCTAGCAGTTGTTCGAAGCAGTGTGTATCACAAAAATAACAGGGCTAACTTCACTGCCATCCAAGTCAACACGTATGACATGTGAATGTAGTAGAGGGAGCTGGGAAGCCAAATCGTCCTGGGTGTTACTCAGAGGAGATCGTCTCTGTCTCTCGGGGGTGACAGGCTCTTCCTTTACAGGATCGATGTTGTTGTTTTCCAACACAGTGCTGTTGCTTCCTTGTTTGGAGCTCCGTAAACCTCTCCTTTGTGTGGCAAAGTAGGCCTTTTACAGCCCGGTCCGGAACATCCTCTGCAGCTTCCTTCCCGCCAATGCATAGGGCGCCCCCGAACTCCGGCCAGGCCAGGCCGCCCCCCAGCCCCAGGCGTGATTTCCAGTGCAGAGCTGCCTCCGTCCGAACCTCCCACTTGGGTGGGTTTAGGACGGTGTTGAGCGGCAGGTGTAGGATACTGATGCAAGCACAGCCTTGATCTGTAGGACCTTCTATTTCTCCCTCGAGAGGAAGACAGGCCATTGCCAGACATTCGGCTATTCAGCAGCGCCGTCGGAATCCCAGGTCTGCTCTCCCTTCCCACTTCGCCATGCTTAGCTGGTTGGCGTTCTGCTGTCCGGCTCCCCACCTGGTGGTCGCGAGATGGCTGTAGTGGCTTTAGGCATCACATTTGCATTCAGGGCAAGAGGAAGGAAAGGGACAGCCACACATCCATCTGTTCTTTGACTCGGGAAAGCAAATGCTGGCCCAGAACCTTCTCCAACAGGCCTACTCTCCTTTCTCGCTGGCCAGAACTGGGTTATGTGCCCACTGCTGGATACGAGAGCCTGAAAAGCAAGAATCTGGCAAGGGGGTGAGGACGTCATGACTGGCTCATGGGAGTGGGCTGGGGCCTCCACTCCCCCAGACCTTAAGTAGGGGTAATTTGGAGGTGTGATTCACACTGTTTCCCAGAGGTCGCAGGCTTGGTAAGACACATCTTAGTAAGACACACTTCTGGACCACTGCCCTCTACCTCGCTGGTGTTCCGGGGACCTCCCCGGTTAACCACATTGGTCCTTGGCCCAGGGGGCGCTTCCGGGATGATCCAAACTAGGACGTGGTTCTAGTCATCTAGGTATTTCCAAAGGTCAGCATAGTACCGACTTTAGAGCAGACCCCGAAAGTTCCGTGGAATGAACCACTGGGTAGCCATGGAGGGGAGGTAACACACAGAGTTAAGCATCGTCACAAGGCGACTTGTCTCATGCAACACTGTGGTAGAGACATTGACTTCCCGCCAGATATCTGTATGCTTCTCCGAATTTCCCATCCTCCTTGCAGCTGGGGGGATTTATGTGGCAAGCCCTGGCCAATGGCCAGGATGGGGCCTGACACACTGCCCTGTGTATAGCATTCTAGCTCTGTCTTTCCCTCCATGGTTACTTGAAATCCCTGAATCCACCCGGCAGGGAGTGTGATACGATGCGAGCAGCCTAGATGTCTGAGCTCCTGCCTGGAGGGCACCTGACCCAGGGTGAACTTTGTATGAGTGGGAAGCAAGCCATGTTAAGCCATGGGGAGTTTCTTTTTTTGTTATCACAGAGTCATCCAGCCTGACCTGCATGATTCATTCACCAACACTTACTTTTGAGCTCCTGCTATTTGGTTCCTGGTGCTGGGGAGAGAGGCAAACAGAGAGGCCAAGTCCCTGTCCTCAGGGGCTTGTCCTCTCCTTACCTACGCCAACTGGGGGACAGGAGCCTTCTCTCCCAGGTGGGAGTGGCTCTAGCGTGACTCCCCTCCCACTCTTGGCCACCTCCCTCCTGACTCTTTGGTGGAGAAATTAGGCAGATTATAAGTTTGTGGGGCAATTGAGGCAGGAAAGCACTAATATGCAATGTTTTTCAAAAAGTTTTGATTGCAACTCACAGTGGAAAATACAGTTTACATTTCATTAGAATGCAACACGTATGTGTAGGGATGGGATCAATATCACTGGCCACGTATTCTGATATTTCGTATTCTATTTAATTCTGTTGAAGAATGCTCATTGTGGCCCACTGAATTGATTTCCATGACCCTCTAATGAGTCTGCAGTTTGAAAAAAAAAAATGAGTCTATATGGTAGGACTTTAGGGAGCTAGAAAGTGGTGGTAAACACTGTGGCCCAGGGATGGGTCTAGGGGTGCTTCCTGTAGGAAAAACCCCTTGACCAGGGTCCTGGAGGAGGGGTAGGAGCTGGATCAGTAAGGGAAAGTCATCCTAGGAGAGAAGCCTGAGCAAGACCTTGGCGGATAAGCCTACATGTTTGGGGTTAGCCTACCTGTGCAGAGGGGCCCTATGCAGGTAATGGGAAATAGGAAACAGGCAGGAGTGATACTCCAAATAGCTCTGATCTGGAATATCTCTGACCCCTGGATGAACACGGGCTTTGACCAATAAGAACATCACCAGCTGGGCTCCCTCCTGCCTGAGCGATGGCACAAAGGTAAGCCGGACGGTCTTTCTGGAAACAGGACCTGCAAGGAAAGGAGTTGGTTTTGAACTTGGCTTGAGGATGGTGGTGGAGCTGGGAATAGCAGGTTTGGGGACCAGAAACCCTTGTGGGATGGAAAAACATCTCTGCGTTATGCTCCTTTCTAAAGAATAATCTTATTAGCATTTTATATGATTCCAACCCCCTCAGGATTCTGAACATCTCATTCCCAGGTGAGGATCCTGTCTGGCTGAAGCCTGGGAGAGATTAGGACTCAGTGAAGGTCAGGGGCAGGTCACAAATAGGAACACCTGTGCATGCTGGGGCAGACCGGGAGGCAGCTGCCGAGACAACTGTGTTCGGTGTTGCCGGACTGAGGGCTGAGGGAGGCGTTGGGGATCTGGGTTTAGGTCCAGACAACACACTTCCTTTGCCATGAGTTTCAGGGTCTAATAAAGGAAGTATAACAACATCTGCCCCACTGACCTCAGAATTATACCATGAGCATGTGACAAGGAGAAGTCAGAAATCACCTTGAAATGAAAAAGTGGTTTATGAGCAGAAACACGGCCTTGAGGTGGCGGAGGAAGCACTTTCCTCCCGACTTGCCTAAGAAGGGAAATTTTTGTTTGAATAACACAAATATAATAGAACTGTCCAAAGTACATGATTTCCTCAAGGAAATTGGTGGGACCTAACTCACGGTTCTTGTAGTTTTAGAACAGTGTGGAAATAATACATTTTTCATCAAGATTAGAAATAAAAACAATAATAAAAATCTAACATTTATTGTGTGTTGATTATGTGCCGGCAACTCGACCAGTTACTTTGCATCTCATTTAATTCTCACAACCTACCTGTGCAATGCATACTATTACCATCATCGTTTCACAAAGAAAAATGGCCAAAAAGCTGGTATAACTCAACTGATGACGACGTGGCAACTCTCACCTCCTGCAGTGCCTTTCCAGCTGCAGGCAGGCCTTGTCTTGCTACTCCTAAGGGCACAAATGCTAGGTCCCGCCTCTGCCCCATCCCCCAGCGGTCTTGGGCCATCTTCCCCACAAGCACAGCCACATTCCGATCCCACCCCACACCCCCGCTCCTCTGGTGTCTGTCCACCAAGCCTCTTAAGTTCCCAAGAGTTTGGGTAGGAGTGTGGTGTCTGGAGCAAGTGCTCTAGGAGCAGAGTAATCCTGTCACTTTCTCTGAGGTCTGTACCAGCCTCCAGTTACTCTGGGACACGGCCTGGAGAAGGGGAGGGTCTGGCAGCCATCTGGGAGCTGTGTTGGGAGTCTGCGTTCCTTCTCTCTCCCATACACATAGTCACCAATACCCAAGGGAAGCTTTTGGTTCTTACTAGGTCTTCCCTGAGATGCCATGAATTCCCGGGTCCTCCCTGTTTTCATCTGCTTTTCCAGATCCTGCCCATGCTCCCCGCTCCCCCAACCCCCCCAGGCCCCTGCTGCCTGACCATGGAGATCGAGCTCCAGGCACACCTCCTCCATGAAACTTCGCTTTGTCTTTTGTACTCAGGTGCATCTTTCCTTCTTGGCACCCTGTCTGTCGACATTTGGCCACGTGGGATCCTTACTTGTCCACATTGTGAAGAACACGTTGAGTTGACATTCCGCGAGGTAGTTTTTAGGGCTTCTCCCATTGGGACCCTCTAATGTGTTCACAAACCCACTTAGACTTGCTTCTGTCCACCCTTGATAGATCTTTATGAGAGAGGATGGCTTCATGAGCTTGAATTCCTCATCTGTCACTTTTTATCTGTGTGCTGTTGGGCAAACCAGTCCCTTTTCTCAACCCACAAATGAGGATAATGATTCCTCAAAGAGTGGCTGTGAAAAGTAGAACGGAGGTTGTATCCTGGCCCCGTGACCACTCAAACTGAACTTGAACAAGACAGATCTCTCTTTGGAGCCTTGGTTCCCTCATTTGTGGAATTAGCAGGTCTGGACGGTATTTGAGGTCTCTTCCAGTTTTTTTTCTTTCCAAGTATGTATGTATGTATGTTAATTCCAGTGAACATACAGTGTACTATTCATTTCAGGTGTACAATATGGTGATCAACCCTTCGATACTACACCTGTTGCTCCTCACAACAGGTGCCCTCCTTCATCCTCACCACCTGTCCCCTCTCCACCTCCCCTCTGTGACCATCAGGTTCTTCTCTTGAGTTAAGAGTCTGTTTCTTGGCTTGTCTCTCTCCTTCTCTCTCTCTCTCTCTCTTTTTCCCCTTTGTTCTTTTGTTTCGTTTCTTAATTTCCACTCATGAGTGAAATCATATAGTGTTTGTCTTTCTCTGATTGACTTATTTCACTTAACAAAATACTCTCTGGCCCCACGTATGCCATTGGAAATGGGAGATTTTGTACCTTTTTATGGCTGAGTAATATTCCGTTTTATACACACATATATCATATCTGTATCTATATCTCACAAATTCCTTTTTCCTCCTCAGATTTAAGATTAGAGTTTGGGTTAAGGTCAGGGTGAGGGTCAGAGTGAGGGTGGGGGGTGGGGGTTAGGGTGAGGGTGGGGGCTGGGAGTGGGGTTACCGTGAGGATCAGGGTCAGGGTCAGGGTGAAGTTGTGTGCCTGGTGACCCGCAGCTAAGAGTTCTCTCCAGAGTGTGAGGTTTAGGGTTAGGGTTAGGGTACCAGTTAGGGTTAAGGGTTAGTGTTGAGGGTCAGGGTTGTGTTAGGCTAGGATATGTGCCTGGTTCCCTGCAGCTCACAGCTGCTGATCTTTCCTTCCCTACCCTGAAGTTTTTATTTAAATTCTGGCTGGTTAACATATTGTGTTATATTAGCTTCAGGTGTAGAATCTAGTGATTCATCATTTCCGTCCAAGACCTAGTGCTCATCACAACAAGGGCTCTCCTTGATGCCCATTCTTTGTTTCACCCATCCCTCCACCACCTCCCCTTCAGTTACTATGAGCTTGTTCCCTATAGTTAAGAGTCTGTTTTTTGGGTTGCCTCTCTTCCAGTTCTGATGTTGTCTCTGACCCAGCTTCCCCCGCATCTGCCCCCTCCCCCAACAAGGCCTAGATGAATGAGCCCAGTAGGACTCAACAGGTTCCCATGAGCTGCATTTCAAAGGTGTCTGCTTTCCCAGGGAACATGGTTGGCCTCTCCTTTGTGACTAGGGAAGCTTGGGCTCTTCCCTGTGTGAGGCCTGGCTTGGAGAAGAGAGAATGGGCAGGCAGGAAAAAGGGAGGGCATCTGAGAGGAGGACAGCGTGACCTTGAAGCTGAAGTCCTGTCGTTAGCCCAGAAATGACAGGTTAAGGAAGGGCTCTGGCGTGCTGCTTGTCTCAACTTTAATTACTATAATTCTGAGAAGACTTGAGTCTAAGCCTCAGAATTCCTCCACGGAAAACAGTGTCTTTGCAGCGTCCGCAGACAAGGACGTTAGCAAACTGGCAGTCAACGCTCCATCAACTCCCCATGCAGGGAGGGCCGCCGCTGACAGATGGAGGTGTGTTTGCGGCATGGGTCAGAGCCTGCCTAGCACCTTCTGCACGCCTGGCTCCCCTTTCCCTGTGATCACATGGCTACTCAGTCGGCCACAATTACAGAGCTGTGAAGATGTTTATTACCTGATGGGGAGGCGTGAGGGGACAGAGCCATTCTGAATGAGGCAAACAGAAGAAAAGGTGGGGAAGAGTCAGGGACGTCGACATTGGGGTCTTTGTACTGGACGGCAGGTCCATGTTATAAGGGTTGTGGGGTCCTCTCTGTGTAGTTCTGGGTTGGGGGGGATGCCTTGCTTGTGTGTGTACATGGTAAGAGGCAAACAATAGCTGATAGGGCTTGGAGAAGCCTGGCTCCCACTTAAGGATCTTACTCATTCATCAGGCCCAGAGAGCCTGGAACCTTTCCTGATTCTGGAAATGATTATTCAGTAATTTCAGTGTTGATTCTTGGCAAAATCCCAAAACAGATGACTAAAACTGATGATTTGTGAGTTCTTGGAAAAGAAAGGTGATTGCTAGAAGCCAGCATGAGTTCACTTAGAACAAAACAGATCAACCCACCTCCTTTCCTTCCCTTTGACAGTTGTTGGATTGATAATCAGTGTGGTGGGGTGCTTTTGCTCAGTGGAGGGTGGGGGGTGGCAGTTGAGAGTTCTCCTTCTCCCCATATTGTCCATGTGCCTGTGGGACTTAGGTACTGCAGGGTGGGCAGCCTTGTGGGCTCTCCCTCTCACAAGTCTCTATTTTTATCCTGAAAACACGCAGGAATGGAGTGGTCCCCACAGAGACTGGGGAAGCGGACCCCATGGCCACATTGCCACATTGGATGGCTGCATCTAAGGCACACAGGCAGGTAGGAGCAGCATGGCTCCCTGGGGGCACCTCACTAGTAGATAAAGGGCAGTCGGGCCCGGGCCCAGACCTCTAAGACCATTAGCACGAGGCAGGGGCATGTATGTGTGGGTAGGGTGGAGAGGTGGCTCTGGATTCCAGAGGGGCCCAGGATAAATTTAGAACACCGGCGGCTTGGGAAAAGCTTTACACTTCCCATTAATACTGCGAAACTTGGGGTCCTGAGTAGATGTGGTGTCCTCGTTCTCACCTTGAGGAGCCATCGTAGTCCCTGCAAGTCAGACTGACCTCTATGGCAAGGCCAGTGAGGGGACCTAGCCTCCAAGTTTCTGCTTTTTTTGCAGATAGCAGCAGTTTTAGACAACTTTATACAACCCTGGGAATTCCTGGGAATTTTTGGGAATCAGATCCTTGGTTAAGTGGGTGGGGACTCAAAGCCATACTAACTTGGGCATGAAAGGAAATGTGACCACATTTTATATGTAGAGGCTGATGAGACCTAGCTACTTGGGCTGGTCAATCTTTGAAATCACAAGTTAAAATAGCTCATGACAGCCTTGTGAAGAAATGACAAAAGATGATCTTTTGTTGGTTGTGCCCTTGGGTGGGCCCAGAGTGTCCCTAAAGGAGATGGCTTAAATCTCAAATCTCGGTCTAGAAGGGAGACTCCAAGTATGGAGCCATAGCACCCAGCCCTAAACCCTCTTCAGCTCAATGATTTCATTGATGATGCAGGTGAAGACACAAAGAGCAGGATTATTAAATTTTTAGATGACAGTTAGAAGGGATAATTGAGGTCCGGCGAAAGAGCTGAGGGCTTGAAAACAACCTGATAAGCTGAAATGATGCCTGAAACAAACAAGATGAAATTTAATAGGGACAAATATTAAGCCCTATATTTAGGTAATAAAAATGAATTATGTAGGTACAGTATGGGGAAGCAGGATTTCAAATTAAAATTGGGTGGCTGGGACACGTTGAGCAGAAACTGCCTGATGGGGGTAGCAGAGAGCAGCTGCTTTTTGGAGCTCACTAGGGAGCGTGGACCAGGCAGGTAGGGGTGCTGCTCCTGGCAGCAAGAGGCACAGAAGCACAAGGGGACAAGGGGGCCCGGCATGGGTGGGGGAGGACTGATCTGCAGCACACAGGGTCCAGTTGTGTGGGCTGTCTGAATCCAAGTGAGGCTGGGCTCCTGGTGCCTTGAGTCACTTCTGTCCCAGGCCTGCCGCCCTCATCAGTCCTTTTCTCAGCTGGGTTTTGCCCAGTCTCTGAAGGGGCTTTCCATGCCCACTAACCCTGTGGGGGGCACAGACTGGAAATGACACGCTTCTCGAGATGGAAAACAGATGAATGACAGCCTGAGAGTAGGGAGGGGGGGGGCATGATATTTGAGGGGGAGGAGGTAGAGGGGGAGGAGGTAGAGTGACCTTTGTGGTGATGGAACAGTTCTGTATCTTGATCGCAGTGCTGGTTCCATAAATCAACAACCGTGAGAGAAAAAGGCAGGGAACGGCATACACACATTGTGTCACTGTACCTTGTCAGTTTCCTGGTTTTGTTATTGTGGTATAGTTATGTAAATTGTAACCATTCAGGGAAACTGCATGGAGAGTCTAGGAGGTGGATCTGTACTTTTTACAACTTCCTGTGAATCTGTAATTATTTTTTTAAAAAGTGAAAGAAAACAAAACAGGAGAAAAACGAAGCCAGACTCTGCGATGAGTGCCCTCGGATGGGGGTAGAGAAGCAGATCTCCATTCATTCCTGCAGAAACTAGCTGTTAGGACAGCCTGTGAGGAGGGAGGGGAGGCTGGCATGCAGGAGGTCCTCCGGGTCACTGGCATTTGAAGAGCCCTTGGCAAGGCCCAGAACTTTGGGAATATAAAGCTTATGCATGATGGAGATAAGAGCTACTCCCCAACCCCACAGACACTCCAGGGGGGTGGAGGACCGGAGACACTCCCCATTCCTGGGTCCTTGACAATGAGTTTGGTTAGTGGTTGCCAGGGAGAGGTGTTTTGGGATTTTATCCCTGGAGGGACACTCAACGATTGGTAAGATCTAGCCTGGGAAAACCTGCCCCGAGTTCTCTAATAGCCGGAGAAGCAGAAAGTAAAGGTCTCCTGGCTTGAGAACTTGGACAGGATTGGAGCCCTAGGGAGACCTGCCCTTGGCCAACCTCAGCCCAGACCTCCTGCAGAGCAGGCTGAGGTGAGGACCAGCTGTGGATAGGGCTCTGTGAGGCCACCTCTGAGTTTCTGCTCTGGGGGAGGTGAGAGGCAGAGTGTGCACTGCCCTGGAGGACATTGCCAGGATGACTCTGCTTGGGGGCCCTAATGACTTCCAAGGATGTGGCTGCAAGTGTGTCCTCTGTCCTGTCCCTCCCTGCTGAGGCCTTGGGACTGTACTGCTCTTGGCATGCTGTTCCACCCCTCTCTTCGGGCCCAGGAGAGGCTAGTCATAGTCCTGCCCCCAAAGCCAGTGGTATCTGGAAATGGATTTCCCAGAGAGGACAGAAGTGTCAAGTATTTGGGCAAGGCTATCAAGAGGCAGCCCCCTCCCCTGATGTCCAGAGGAGGAGGGGCCTGGTGGCTTTCTAGGTCCCTCTTCCCTCTCACGGGTTGCTGGCTTGCCAGGGCTCCTCCTAGCCCCGCAGACTGGTACCCAGGGCATGAGCTGCACTAGGTGCCCCTCAGTGCATCTCTCACTTCATTCCCATGGCTTCTTTCCAAGAACCAGGTCCCAAACCACCTCCTCTTTTTGCCAGAGTCTCTGCGAATCAGGCCTCCGCAGCTGACACTCCCACCAATGGCATCCGCTCTGTCGAGGGTGCAGAGCCCCACTCCTTGGATGACATTTTCCTGGGTCCTTGACACTACTCTGGTCCTGCTGAGACTGGGTCTCTGAGTGTCAGCTCCTCTGATGGTTCTGTTCCCCTAGCCCCATTGGGATGTCTCATGTTCCTGCACCCCTAGAGCCCATTCCTTTTATATCCTCATCATGCCAAGGAGCTGGCACCAAGTGCTTGTAGATTTTGATCTATGCGGGCAGCACATGCCCAGGAAGGACTCTGCCTGGGGAGGGAGGGACTTGAAGAGACTAGGGACATCAGTATGGGACAAAGGAGCAACTTAAAGGTTCTAGAACAATTAGGAGAGGCGGGGGAAAGGGGAGCGTGACTCTCCCCAAGCTAGAGACCGACATACCTGGTGAGGAGGTGTGGAGAAGACCCTATGTTATGGCTCATTTCCAGTCCCCGAGTCCAGAGTTATGACAGCAACAGGGACCTGTTTGGGTTTGGGGACCTGTGCTCATCAGCGGAGGGGGTTGTGTCCTCTGCCTCCTGCCTTTCTTATTTGCTTTCGAGGGAGACCATGGGGTTCACAAATTCTCCTTTTTGAGCTGAGCTGGTGACAGATAATGGTTTGTTAATTCTGTGCCTATTGCATACCACATATTAGAAGATGATCAGGAAGATAAAAAATGTGGGGTCCGCTTATGCCCAGGACTGCAGGAGAAGCAGCATCTGGGGCTCAGGGCACGGGGTGCCGGGTCTGTCGGACCTTGGCAGAATCATGTTGCTGAGTGAGAAGGGGCAAGCGGTTTGCATTTGCTGGTCTTCCACTCCCCTTCCTGAGCTCTGTGTCATCCCTGAAGGTCTCTCCCACCCCTGACATTCGGGATGCTGCTCCAGGAAGCCCATTGCAAGGATGCTGGTCACGGACGAAAGGGGTTGCCAATTCCAAAGACCTTGAGTGTCCTGATGGCCACGTGGACTGGGACAGCTGGGGTTGGTGCGTCAGGGCACGGTGGGGCCTGTGGGGGCTGGGGAGTCTGCACTGCAGCGGAAGTCATTCAGATATAAGTTGTTTAAAAATGGCATCTGCCAAAGAAGAGAAATCTGCAGCTAGAATCTGGCAGCAGCTCATGCTGACCTTTCTCTTCTGTCTTGCCCTCAGAAGGGAGCTCTCCTTGTCTATTCCTCAGGGTTCTTCCCACCCCAATCCAGTCACTCCAGGAAAGTGGCCTGGTGTGTGAGTGAAGGTCTGGTTCATTAATCTGCTCTCTGAATGACTTGGGGCAAATAGTCGACCTCTCTCTTATCTTGCTCTACTCATCTGTCAAATGGGTATAATGATGTCCTTCTAAATCCGCTTCGAAGCATTGTTCTGAGGATGAGATGAAATAGTGTATTTTTTTAAAATTCATACCCTGTTTCATTCCACAGTGGATTTGAGGCAGCTTCTAAAAATACCTGTGATATAAAGGATAAAAATAAATAATATGTGAAATCATTTTGCGATTGTACTGTAAACACGTTTTCCTTATCGTTCCTGGGAGCAGTGTGAAAGTGATAATAGATATATTATTTCCCAGACTCATTTTCAATTTAACCTTGGCCTTCAGGGCCTTAACTGAAAAGCTGGGCTCTGGGGGTGGGGGAGGGGGAGATTCTCAGACACCAAAGCCAGCCATCTGCTGGGCCCTAAGGCTGGTTTTGCCTGGGGGTGCTTGGTGTGGGCGAGAGGGGTGGTGAGGCAGTCAGTTCTGACTCTTCAGCCTCTTGCTGCTCTGCGCGGAGGCTTTCCTAGCAGCTCCGTTATCATTCACGTCAAACCTCCCTTGAGCATGTCCTCTGTGACTGGGGCCTGGTCTGGGTGTGCAGACACAGAGAAGAAAATGACCAAGGCGGGTCCTACCCCGGGGGCTGGAGAGGAAGGACTCTGGGAGGGAAAGTCACAGGGGCTTAGCTTGATTGGGAAAGTCATTAATTCAATTCTTTGTTTCTAGGATGGACACCATAGCCTTCCTCTTCCTCCCTTGCAGCAGTGCTGGAAGGAAGAAATGGGAACATGCTCTGATAAAACAAAATTGCTATGCAAATGTAAAAAATCATCCTTTCTGTTCAGTGCTGCTCTGAAATGATTCCGAAAATGACAGAGCTGTGAGGATTTCGGAGCCGACATGACCAAGGGGGTTCTCCTTGAATGCTCCATCCTGGAATCTTTCAGGGACCTCTGCAGGACTGGGAGCCCAAGCCACAGAGAGGAGCCCTTCTCTAGAGAAAACAGAATGCCTATCAATTCTGGGGCATGTATGGAATATTTAATATGTGCCTGGCACGGAGGTAGGCATTCTGAGGGGAGGGTTGTTATGGGCCGAATTATGTCACCGCCCCACCCCCTAAATTCCTGGGTGAAGTCTTAACACTCAGGGCTTCAAAATGTGACTGTATTTGGAAATAAGTCTTTAAAGAGGTAATTAATTAAAATGAGGCCATTAGGGTGGGCCCTCATCCAATTTTTAAAGGGTGTCCTAATAAGAAGAGGACATTTGGTCCCACACAGAGGCACCAGAGGGGAGACCGTGTGAGGACCGAGGGAGAAGGTGGCCACCTGCAGCTCAAGCAGGGAGGTCTGGGCAGGAGCCAACCCAGCCAGTGCCTTGAACTTGAACTTGCAGCCTCCAGAGCCCTGAGACAATCAATACCTGTTGCTTAAGGTTTGCAGTCTGCGGCATTTTGTTCTGGTGGCCTGAGCAGGCTCAGGTCGAGTTACAGAGAAAAGTATAAAGCATTCATGCCTTTAATGCCTACTCCGTGAGGTGGGCGCTGGGTGGACAGGAGACACCAGCATGAAGAAGAAAGAGGTGGTTTGCACTTTCAGCAAGCTTAGTGCCTGAGAGGATAGTGTTGCTGTCTTCAGGATGGGGACGGAAGACCGATACTCAGAGAAAGCACATTGGCATCTGATTCTGTGTGTATAGGTGGAGTTTACACTGAGTGGTGCTGACTCAGCAGTGGGCGCACAGAGAAAATAAAACCGAAAGGGAATCACGAGGGGAGGTTTGGTGGGGCGGGGGGCTAGAACGGTTCAGAGGATGCCAACCCGGGCTGCTCTGGACATTTGCAGTGAACTTCCTGCGGGTGTCCCGTGGGTGCTCGGGGCGCTGGCCAGACAGGGTTATCTCCTGGGAGCCGCCACCACCACCCTCGGGCCGGAAGCTCCTGCTCTCAGGGCGGCTGGGGCTTGGCTGGCCCTTGTGTGGTTGGTTGTTAGCTGCCGATTCTCCAGGCATATGGGGACTGCTGGCTGTTCATCAAGTTAGCAATTAACAAGTAATTCATTAGGTGCCTAATGAACAAATTATTAACCTGGCAAGCCATGTCCAGCTGCTGACTGGGGGGGAGAAATGGCTATTAATAAGGTCTTGCAGCGGCATCTGCAGTTCAGCGGTGAAGGCAAGGGCTGGGCCGTAGGAGATGTGGGTTCTGGACTTTTGGGCCAAATCTCTTCGCCTCTCTAGGCCTTAGTCTGGCTGCTCACATGGTGGGAGTGATAAAACCCTATTAGTGGGCAAATAAAATGTCAGAAACGGTCATATAAACGCAGGGATCCACTCCAAGGCCCCTTCATTCTAACTCCCTATGATTGTACCTCCCCAAACTGATGTAAGGCACTCCAAGACCATCCCTAGAACCCCAGGAATCGGGGAGTGTCACTCACAACTTAGTATCTGCCTGGAGCCCTAGTGTATGCCAGGACTATGGAGGGTAGGGCAGATGTGAATGATGGGTCCCCTGCTCTGCTGCTGCTTACCATTTGCGAATATCAGGCATTCAAACACAGCAAACTCACTGGTTTATGAAGCAGTCTGTGATGGGGCCAAGAGCCACAGAATTTCAGAGGAGAAAAAGTGTAAACCGAGGGATGGGGGAGCCTTCCAGGAGGGCAGGGACTTGAAGCATGACTTCATTGTGTTTTTCTGATTGTAAAAATAACATGCACTCCTTCCCCCAAATCTCCAAATAGAGAAAATTGGAAAGAAGAAGATAAAGATAATCTGTAATCTCATCAGACCGAGATAACTGCTGTTGACATTTTTGTGTGTATCTGGGGAGGATTTTGACAGACAAAGATGGCAAAAGGATATTCTAGGTAGAAGCGATGCCTTGAGTGAAAGCTCTGGGCTGGAGGAGGGTAGGACCTGGGGTGGGGGCTCTGGGAGATGGATGTGTGGACTGGGCAGGCTGGAGCAGGGGTCCTGGAGCAGAAGGGAACTGGCGGCCCAGAGGCAGGATGAAGGGCTGGAGAGGGCAGAGGGGGCCAGACAGCCGTGGTGGAGGGGCTGTCTGAGAGTGTGAGAGAGCGCCTGGTGCATCAGACCAGAAGCCCCAGCCAGCAAGCCAGCCCTCCGCTCTTCAATCACGCTCATGATGCAATGGAACTTATTGATGTAGCTGTCCCACTTAGGAGAAATACTGCAAAATCCCCTGCAGGAAAAATAAACAAATACAAAGCTGTGGCAGAGCTGCCAAAGGGAGTGCGGGACCAGAGGAAGAAGCGAAGGAGGCTGCGTCTGGTGGGACTGGCTGGGGCTGTTTCGGCTGTGTCACCAAGTCTCCTCAGGGGATACAGGAACCTGTCTTGCTTTGCCCTCCACCGGGCAGGGGAGACCTCCCCTCGGACCCTTGCCCATCCTAGGAGACATCTAATCCACAGATAGTTTCTGTCTCATAACAGTGTAAGTTGACAAAAGTCCGACGAGATACTTCAAAGGATTTTGTGGGAGGCAGTTTTTCTTTGGCTCTCATGCCGAAGGCACAGATGCCCACCACACACCTACCAGCCCCACTGCCGTCAGATGGGACCATGTCCCTGTTCTGGCCAATGGGCCATGGGTGAAAGTGACACGGATCGCTCTGGCCAGCCCCCTCTGCTCCTGCCTCAGTGGCTGAGGGGACTTTTGTTCCAGGAGGAGTGGCCACGAAGGGAGAGGGTGTCGCTCGGTCTGAATCCCTGAGCCACCGTGTGGAGCAGAGCTCCCTGTGACCTTGAGGCGAGCATGTTGCGTGAAGAAGAAAGAAACCTTTGTGGTGTAGCCCTTGGAGACTCTGCAGGTGTTCTCTGCCCTAGCATAGCCTAGCTTAACTAAAGCAACCCATTTTGGTAGACTGAGGTCTGACCTTTTATCTAACAGTAAACCTAACAGCTTTCACTGGACAGCTTTCCCCAGCTTATTAGAGAGCAAGTTCACACCATCATTTCAATCCTAGGAGCAATTACATATATGGGAATCAGTCTGTGGCAAGAGATCAGGAAATGTTAATTCTTTATGTGATGACTTCCTTCAATCCCCACTGCTACACACATCCAGGTTTTAATCAATCCCTCTCCCTACTATGCTTGAATTCTACCAGTGTTTAGCTTCCCAACGGTGTTATACTTCTTTGTTCTTACACCTGCCTCCCACAGCCAGGTTAGAAGCTCCTCGATCCTGACTTATTCAAGACCACGTTTGTCCATTTTGCGTGTCAGTGTCTCCAATGGCAGGTGCTTAGATGTTGGCTGAGCGAGCCACAGCTGTGTGTGAGCAGTGTGGAGGGGCATTGTTTTGTGGAGGGGCAGCCAGGTTAGGGGACTGGCCCAAGGTCATGCAGCTACCAAGTAGTCCAGCCAGCAGTGGGTGCCAGCCTCCTGACTAAGAACCACAGCCTGTTGACTCATTCGAGACCCAAATGAGATATTACCAAGGTGTCTTGTGAGGCATTCCCATTATGTTTGGATTTTCTATCTCTAAAGGCAAGTGGGGAGTCTCAGGTTGGGGCAACGTGGCAGGGGGGGAGGTTAGAAGCTGGAGAAGAGCAGGGCTTGACTAAGGAGGGCTGTTGCGAGGACAGGGACAGGAGCTCCCTGGGGGAGGAGGCCTTGTCTGCCATATCCTCAGCAGGGCAATGGGGCCCGGAGCATAGTCGGTGCTCAGTTCAGTGCCCCCTTGAACAAATGGGAAGGAACCCACAGGTGAAGGGAGGCTGGGAAGGAAGCTGCAACTTGAATTCTGAAAAGACAGATCTGTGATGGGGTGTGCAGGGTGGGGAAGGTGCACAGGCTCCCTTCCTGCCTGCCCTCCAACTGAGCGCATCCCTGGGGGCTCAGGTGGCATCTGTCTCCTGCCCCTGTGGAAATGCTGGGACTGGGTTGGCCACCAAGCAGGTGATATTATGTGCGGCTGGCTCATTGTTGCACCTGTGACGTCCATTTAAGGGCTCCCAGAACGCCCATTAGCAAACACAACATCAGCCATGGGGCTTCCCCTATTCCTAGTTCCTCACCAGGGTAGGGGGGTGGAAGGGAGTCCCTTTCTCACACTCTGGTGGCCTGAATCCCATCCAAGGAGCAGATGGATGGAGCATCCGGGTGTGGTGGTCCAGCGGGGGCTGTGAGCAGTGCCTGGGGAAGAAATGCCTGCTCCCTCAGGGCTGACGGCATGTGGGAGCTCTTCTGTGGCAGGGATCGGTCTTAATTAGTCATCAGATTCCAACAGGGGCTGGTTCCTTTTCTTGGCACAGTAGCTCTCTTCCAAAAGACCCATTCCCTGTCCTCCTTTGGGGAACAGAAAGATCTTTCTCTTTTGAAAAGCCCTTTGACACCCCCACTGGACATTCCTGGCATGGCTGGGTACCATGAGGTCAGCCATAGTGTGATTTGAGGGGTGAAGAGAGCAGCTTCCCAGACACCTCCCAGAACCCCAGATCTTAGGACCAGAGGGCATTCAGAATTCATCAAGCGCCCCTTGCAAATGGATTAGATGAGCTTGCATGCCCACTGCAAGGGACTGGTTATGGCTGCCTGGAGTGCTGCATTGAGCAGTCTTGGCTGCGATCAATTAACAGTATCTGCGGTGGTTACAAGAGGGGAGTGTGCAGGAATGCAACAGATTTGCCTTCTCAGATCTCATTTGAATCCCTTTCTCCTGGTGCCTGATTTCCACCATTAGAGAACCATTACCTTGCATTAAGGCCTCCTCTCTCTGTTCATATTTCTTTAAAATGCATATGTGTCAGAGAGGAGTACCAAGAAGGTATTAAAGAATTCAATGATTGATTGATCAGGATTGATCACAAAGAAAAGACGCTTATCAGTTTTGCTAGTTCTGGAAAATGCAACACACTGACAACCTTAAAATGCATGGATTATCACTTGGCTTAGGATCTGTTTATCAGACCGCCTTCTGAAGTGGCAGTGGGCTGAAAGGAAATGGGAGAGCAGGTCAGTCCGGTGGAAGGCAAGGTTGGAAAGTAGAGGCCCCCCTCTGTGACGGGGTGCACACCCGGGGTCAGAGGTATGGAAGCATGACCTGTGGGAGGATACAGACCAGCTCTACTCCTTCTGTTCAGAAACCCTTTTTTGGGAGACTGTGTGTCCCTGGCACCATTGCCCATTCTCTGAGGGCTGTGTCTTTATCACCCACTTTGGGGGAGCAGGTTTGGGGAGAACGAGGGTTGTAGCTGCTTCATTTCTTCCGAGTAAATATTATTGGGGTCACTGGGCTGAAGTGCCAGGTGTGGGGCATTACATGCTAACAAGTAAGCCAGGCAGTTCATTGTGTCGATCGGGAATTCTAATGAACCCTTAATGTACTAAGTCTTTATAGAATTAGACTTTAAAGTGAAGAGTATAAGCCAATCTAGCTTGAATTAAAAGAACTTAAATGGCAAAAAAATCCTTTGGTCAGATGTATCAGTTTTTCCTAAGGAGAACAGAATGGGAGGAAAGAGAAGCCTTCTTTATGGGTCAGGTAGACCCCAGTGAGTCCAGCAGTAGTCCAGTAAAAGAAGGGCTTTGACCCAGGTGAGCGATCCCAGGTCTGAGCCTCTGTGCTGAGCTCAGGTCAGGGAAGGGGAATCATCCATCCATCCATCCATCCATTCAACAAGCACTTACCTGAACACTGATTATGTACCAGCATCTGACCATATGGGGATGAAGAAGACATAGGTCTAGTCTGCCTAGAGCTTTGAGTGCGGTGAGGAGTATAGACAAGAAAACAGGAATTCTCAGTAGAGTGGTAAGTGCTGAGCTTTGGAGGCCTTGGTTTTCACATCTGTGAACAGGGGCTATTCCTCTTTACCACGCAGCTCCAAGCCACTGGAGCAGCCAGAGCTGTCCCAAGCCATGCACCACGTGTGGTGGTTCATCTGGAAGCAGACAGGGAGGGGCCTCTAGAACTCACCATGGGATGGGGGCTGCCCCAAAGCATAGTGACTTTTTCTGTGAAACTGTCTTACTTTTTTACAATTGAGAAGTATTTTATTTTTATTTTACTGAAGTGTTTGAGCAGAGGCTACCTCACAAATAGGCAATTTGGAATCAGTTCAGTCTGGGTTCAAGTCCAAGGTCAACAACTCACTATGTGATCAGGGATAAGTCACCTGATGTTCTTACTTCCAGTTTTTTTTAATCTGGGAAATGCCCACCTCTGAGGCTGTTTGCGGGAGCCCAAGGGAGTTGAATTTACAGAAAAAAAAAATCTTTGTAAGCTGTTGAGTGTTATGCATGTGTTGGCTCTTTATTCTAGTCCTGCAAGTTTCCTTCAGCCCTGAGAACCCAAGGGCTCATGATGATTGAAATTCTAGCATTAATGCTTCATTCTTTTGGGTTAAACATTCCCCCTCCCCTTGGGAGCAGCATCGGTTCAGACTTTCCTGCTGGGGCAAGAGAGAGGATAGTAGGGACGCCCGGGTGGCTCAGTTGGTTGGTCGACTGCCTTCAGCTCGGGTCATGATCCCGGAGACCCGGGATCGAGTCCCGCATCGGGCTCCCAGCTCCACAGGAGTCTGCTTCTCCCTCTGACCTTCTCCTTGCTCATGCTCTCTCACTGCCTCTCTCTCAAATAAATAAGTAAAATCTTAAAAAAAAAAAAAGAGAGAGAGGATAGTAGGAAAGCACAGTGCTCAGGGACAGTGGAGGTAAGGAGAGAACATTTTGGATGATGGGAAAACAAGTTCCCAGGATGAGAGGTCGGGCTGAGGAAGGTGGGACGGGAAATGTGATCATCTGTCTAAACTCTAGGTTGGGTCCAGGGAAGGCATTTCTGCTCAAAGAAGGACATTTTGCTCCCCATTTTCTGTCCAGAGCCCCCTGTGAGTTGCCTTACAGCTCCCTGGAGACCTTCAAGTGACAGTCCATCTCAGACCTAGCTCTGGTGACCCACCCACTTTGCCAGGCTTGGCTAAATAAAGACACAGTCCCTGCGGGGAGCTGCTGGGTCTGAGAGCTCTCCTGGGGGGCACCAGGCAGCAGGAGCTGGCTCCCCACAGCTTAGCAGGAGCAATCACTGCCCCTCTCCCTGGATTCTGTCTCTGACCTTGGGTAACCTGGCAGATCGCCAGTGCCTGAGAGCTGGGGAGGGTGTGCATGCTCAGGGGAGGCTGTGGGGTTGTTCCAGGCAGCTGGGGTCTGCCAAGCACAGTGTTGGCACCAGGACAATTCTGGGGGGTGTGGCCTGGATGGTGCCAACACAGGCGGCAAGCTTCGCAGTCAGAGCTGTTGGGGAGGAGTCTTGACAGTGAGCTGGGATATTTTAAGCTGACAGTAGCTTCTATAGAGGGGCCATTTACCAGCTCCACTCCTGCTGCCATTAGGGAGTTGTGAAGGGGGCAGAGGAGAAAGGGGGTTTTGCAGTTTTCTCAGGATATCTGTGACTTCAAGTGAAAGAGGAGTTTAGAGAAACAGTCCTTCCTACATTTGTCCCAGATGAAAGAAAGGCGCTGCCAAAAAATACTGGGTGCCTTCTCCCTCTTCTCCATGATCTCCTATGTGGGAGAAAGCAGCAGAGAGGCGAAGCACCCTGGTGGGATGAGTGCTTCGTTTCCTTGTTACAAGGGGAAAACTCACTAGACCAGAGTGTGGGAGGACCTACTTTTGAGTCCTGGCTCTGCCACTTGCAGACTGCATTGTGACCTTGGCCACATCGTGGGACATCATCAACCCAAAGTTGGTTCACTTGGAAGGGAGGCTAATCCTGCCACACTCCCTTCTCAGAGATGCTGTAAGGGCTTCAAGATCAGAGAAGAGAAAGCCATGAAACTCTGAGTTCCTATACCCACATAAGGTGGTTCTGACAGCTTCCTGCTGGGAGTCACATCCCATCTGCCTTCCTGCATCCCTGCTGCAGTAGGGGCAGCAGCTTCCTCCCCCTCTAATGGGCTAGCCTGGAGCTTGGGGACTCCCTGGCATGGGTGGGGCTGCACAGAAGTCTCTGATGCCCTGAGGAGAGGATAAGTAAAGCCAGATTCCCACCTCCTTTGGTGCCTACCTCTAAAGACAATGATGAAGCACAGAGAACACTGACCGAAATCAATTAGAGAAATCAATGCTCACCTCCCCACTGCAGTATGCCCTTCTTCCCTTCTACCTTGGACCCACCCACCTTGCCCAGCAGCCCTGTTCACCCTTGGGGATCAGATGGTTTAGTTGAATCCCTGCTGGTCTCCATTCCCAGACTAGTTCTCTCCTAGGCTGGGCCTCAGGGATCTGGAGTAGGGGAGGGAATGTTGGTAAGGGTGTTCAGCCTGCCATTACGAGGGAGACAGAGGGCCGGATCAGGGCTGGGAAAGCCCATGGTTGAGCTGGGCACTGTGCAGGTTCACCATGTTGGACAGGATCCTTGCTAGGCTCCCTACTTGAACTCCAAGGATGATGCCAGACAAGGACCACAGGAAAAAGAAAAAAGAAATTTCAGTTTTTACAATGTCCTCACGCTTGTTGCTGGGCAGGGCAGGGAGAAAAGGAATATTTAAGATGCTCTGAATTGGGACATGAAAACTTACAGGCCAGAGAGCCATCACTTTCCTTATTTATTTAGGGCACATAGATTACCAGGGAGGAACCCTGGATCCCAGCTGCCAGAGTCCAAATCATGATTCTGCCACTTAAAATAGGACTTCAACAGAGTTAAATCACTTTTCTTGCCTCAGTTTTCTCATTTATAAATGGGGCTGTTAATAGTACCTACCCCACAGAGTTCTTATAAGAATTATGGGGCGCCTGGGTGGCTTAGTGGGTTAAGCCTCCGCCTTCGGCTCAGGTCATGATCCCAGGGTCCTGGGATCATTATGGGGCGCCTGGGTGGCGTAGTGGGTTAAGCCTCCGCCTTCGGCTCAGGTCATGATCCCAGGGTCCTGGGATCATTATGGGGCGCCTGGGTGGCTTAGTGGGTTAAGCCTCCGCCTTCGGCTCAGGTCATGATCCCAGGGTCCTGGGATCGAGCCTGCATCTGGCTCTCTGCTCCGCAGGGAGTCTGCTTCCCCACCCCCCCCCGCCCCCACACCTCCCTTCCCGCCTGCCTCTCTGCCTACTTGTGATCTCTGTCAAATAAATAAATAAAATCTTAAAAAAAAAAAGAACTAAATAACGACATGTATCTGGCCATAAAGCTGGTTACTTTAACTATTTTTTTCCAGTGACAAAGCCTGAAAAGTCAGTGCTGGTCATCTTATACTGGCCTGACCACTGTCTGAGTAGAAGGCAATTTCCCCCCTTCCAGCCCTCTGTGATGGATGAAGCTGTTACCAACAGCTTGCAGGTTTATCTTGATGTTTGCCTCTGACACTTCCTGTCCACGCCCACGCCCACCGTTACCTTCCACGGTCCACCACCACCTCCTTCTCCACGCCCACCTTCTCCTATCCCTGCCCCCCACTGTTTTCAGTCCAGGCCCAACGTCACCGTCTGCCACGCCTACCACCACCTCCTTCTCCACGCCCACCGTCGCTTCCTGCCCACGCCCACCGTCACCTCTTGCCACGCCCACCACCACCTCCTCCATGCCCGCCTCCTCCTATCCCTGCCCACCACTGCTTTCTGTCCGCGCCCACCGTCACGGCCTGCCACGCCCACCACCACCTCCTTCTCCACGCCCACCACCTCCTCGGGTTTTGGGTAACTCTCCTTACCTTGGGTGAGACTGTTATAATTGCCTCCTAACTGTTCTCCTGTCTCCATCCTTCACAGAGTTGTCAGATCAATCTTCCGAAAATACCATTTTCGTTATGTCACTTGCCTGTTCAGAAACTTTCGGTGGCTTCTAGGGGAAGCAAGTCCTAAGCCTTCACTAGTTTGGTCCTCCATTGTCCATACCAATGCGACCTTCTAGATCCTCTTCCATTAGCCCGTCCCGACCTGTGCCCATGGTTCCTCCTTACTCTTGGACTGTTTCTCAAACCTTTCTTACCACTGTGTTTTTACCTATGCTGCCCCCTTCCCAGAGCTCTCTCCTCTGTGTGCAGCCAAATTCTACCCATCATTCCAGGTCCAGCTGGCACCCTGCCTCCCCAGCAAGTCCTGAAATCCAGTGGTACTCTTTCTTTCTCTTACTTGGCCCAGTATGCCTTTGGGTTGCTCACTCTTTTCATGGTATATGCCCTAACTCTATCTGTAAATGTTTCTGTGGCAGGGACAGTCTGATGCTGTGCTGGGGACAGAAAAGCGGACAGATAAGCCTGTGCTGGTTGACTGACTGCAGGAGACTCTGGTGGGTCTCTGGCTGTCTCATACTGGTTTTTGAAATGTCTTAGCTGGCACCTTTTCATTCTTGGTTGGTTTTATCTCCAGGGCAAGGGAACACTCACTCAGCCTTCTTCCCTCCACTGAAGGAAAGGAAGGGATGAGTTTCTGCTAAGGGCAGCCCAAGTCTGGTCAGCTGAGCTCTGTGGCTAATGCATGTGTGTACATGCCTATGTGTGTAAGCGTGTGTGTATGTACATGCATGTGTACATACACACTGCACGTGTGTGTACCGAGGTGGGGCTGCAACCCCCCCCCCCAGTCCTTCTTCCCTCCCTGCTACTGCTCTTGCCCTCCAGAGAATCCACTCTACAAGACGAGTAGGCCTAGAGAGATGAGGCAAAGGGAAGAAACTAAAGGTCTAAGTGTTCTCTTTCCCTCCTCTTTGCATATCATAACTTGTCCATCTTTGATGGTGGAGGGACAGGCATGGTGGGTGGGTGGGCAGGAGGCTTACCTGCTGGGTAGCTCAGGATAGTTGGGATGGGCCCTTGCAGGTGGTCTAAGGGATATAGTACTGAGTGTAAACGTGTGTCAATAAACCCCTGGAGCTTTTGTTCACACCTATTGACTCTCCTTTCTCCCATGACTCCCTCTTGCAAGATCTCCTATCCCTCATACTCTACAAAGTGGTCTTTGGATCCCCATAGCCTTTTATCTTCTTATTTCCCATTAAATTTTATGCCTTGTCATTGGTTCCCAATCCTTTCTCTGGATCCTAGAGGAAAGGGGTGACATTTTATGAACAACTTCCTATGACCCAGGCATTTGACTAGCTGCTCTGTGTACAGCGTCTCATCTAATTTCTTCAAGGTTTTTTTTTTTTTTAATTCCCATTTTACGGAGTAGAGATTCTCTAGATTAAGTTGCCCATGGCTAGTATGTGTTCATCTGTATTTCCTCTGTAGATCCTGGCTGAGAGGAGCCTTACATACAGCATATGCTCAGGAAATAATTGAGGGCTGGGGTCAGCAGAGGGTGGGCTGTAGTGGGAGAGGCTTATACAGATAGGGAGGAAGAGAGGGCCCAAGGTCAGAGTGCCCCACAGCCCCAACAAGCTGAATGTTGATCTGGGTGGTGTTGTCCACTGTCCTTGTGAAAGCCTGGTAATCTCAAGTCCGTAAAGGGCGTCAGCCACTCACCTCTTGCTACCACATTCTGCCCCCACCCCCCAACAAGAGATGTCAGTGGGAGCCACTCTTGGGTGTCCATTGCTGCTTTCTCAGCCCCCTTCACAGGAATGGGGGCCAGGCAAAGCTTCGACATATGTTTCAGAGTTGTCCTTCATATACCCACTGGGGTTAAAAGACAGTTTAACACATTTTTGGAGGAGAAAGAGAGATGTGCTAATTTGGGAGCCTGGAATAGAGCCCTTGAAAGAGGGACAAGCTGCATCAGATAACGTGGTGTGGGGATGGTGGAAGGTATTTGGGCCACCAGAAGGCCCTGAAGTGGGGGAGCCGATGGAGAAAGGTTATTTATAGCTTTATTTATAGCGGGCTCCCAACCTCTGGCCTCCAGTCCAAGACTCCCCAGCAGTATAATTCCTATCCGCCTGTCATCCTTTCCTCTATACTTTTCTGAAGCTGATTCCTTAAGTTCCCAAATTTTGGAGAAGAAGCCGGGAGACCTTGTCAGATGTGAAGTCTGTTTCTAGAACTAGAGAGGCCCGGAGTAAAGGCAGGGAGGGCTGCCCCGAGGAGGCTTTCCCCAGCTCCGATCCCCAAGCTTTCTTGGCGCTGATCTTCCACTAACTGCTTAGGACTGCGGCTCCATGGGGCTTAATTCAGTGGCGTGGGGAGGAGATAGGGCTGCGGCCAACGCGCCAGGATCAGCCAAATAAGAGGGGGCATTCAGAGGAGACCCGCGCGCTGTGCCGGCAGGGCTGGAGAAGCCGAGTTCCCGCCTAAATCCGCAAGATGGAAGTTGCTCCCTCTAGCTTTTCCGCTAGCGAAGCGTATTGGTTTTGTGAGTGACCCCTCCCTTCTCGCGCGGGTCGACTTTTAGCATTTACTATTTTCTAGAGTCTTGTTCATTTAAAAATGCATGGTAAAAGACACTACCAAATACCCCTTAGATCCGGCCCAGATCGGGTTTTGGGTAGCACGGGAAGTTTACAAGGCGCTAGATGTACCCCACCCCAGCACACGGGGTGCTTGCGGAGCCGAATGCAAGAATGTGTGCACCAAAGCCGAGGGACCCTGGCAGCTCTAACGTTGCCGAGGATGTGCCGGGAGGGAGAGTGAAACTGGGGTGCCCAGCGTGCGTAGGCGTGTGTCCCCGCATGTCCACCGCCCCGCCGCCTCGCCCCCCTTGCCGAAACGTGCCCGCAACCTCAGCTCTCCTTCAGCCCTTTCCCAGCCAGACGCTCCCTTTTTGGTGCTTCTGGGCGTTTACTGTAAATTCCGTGACTAAAGCACGCCGGTGAGCCCGGCCCATCGACAGATGGATCAATCGCCCCCTTCTCGGCTGGGGGAGGGGGACCCCACCCGGAGCCTCCGAAGCGATTTGCTGCCGGTTGCCTTGGGAGAGCTCTCAGAGCCCAGCCCGCCGCCGAGCGCGGGCCGCGGAGCTTGCCTGGCACGGAGCCCTGGGCCGGGTCGGTCTCGGGCGCTCCCGCCGTGGCGGGGTGCGAGCCCCCGACAGATCCCTCCCGTACGGTTCGGGCAGGTCAGCCGGCTTCGAAGGAGGCGGTCAGGGCGCCCGGGCACCACGGCCTTCTTCCCGCGCCAGGGGAGAGGAGTGGGGAAGGGGTGTCTCGAAGGGCTGCAACGCCGGGGAGTGAGGGGGCCGAGGGCGCGTGGGGAAAGTTCTCGAGCTCCCCGTGGAGAGCACACGCGTAAGCGTGCTAGGGGCTAGACCCGGGCTGGCAGGCTGCGTGGGACGCTGGGGTCTGGCGCTTGAGGTGGGGTGGGGGTGGAGGGTCCTTTTTTTCTCTTGCGCCTTCGGGGAGAAGCTCTGCTTCGACTCTCCCGCCCAAGGACGCATCTGCCCAAGGAGGGTGGAGCCCCTCCTTAGACCCTGGCCGCCCAGCCGGGGATTTTCGAGCGCCACCGCCCCCCCCCCCAACCCCCGCCATGCCTCTGGGATGGCTGGGGTGTCCTGGACTCCACGCCCTTCGGCCTCAGCTGAGCATCCCCAGGCTTTCGGGACCCGTGGGCCGAGGCGGCGGGGGCAGGGGCAGTGGGGGTTGGAGGGCTCAGCCCCTCCGCGGCGGGGGTGGGGGGGGCGCGGAGGGCGGTGTTGCGCTGAGAGTGGAGAAGGCGGGTGCGGAGGCTTGGGTGGGTTTGAACGGTAGCTCGGGGAGCCGGTCAGTTTCCGGCC
The DNA here is from genome assembly GCA_004024625.1 of Mellivora capensis. Taxonomy (NCBI): domain Eukaryota; kingdom Metazoa; phylum Chordata; class Mammalia; order Carnivora; family Mustelidae; genus Mellivora; species Mellivora capensis. The sequence continues at coordinate 61,828 of PISX010001770.1, forward strand.
AAGGCAGCAGGTCAGTCCCGGGAAGGGCGGGCGGCAGAGCCGAGGGAGTCAGCGGCGAAGCACTCCTCTAGTCCAGCGTTCCCCGGCGCCACCGCCACCGCCGTGTCGCCGCCGCCGCTGCCGCTGCCGCTGCAGAGTGTCGCTGCTCCGCCGCGCTCCCGCGCCCCGCGCCGCCTGCCGCCTGGGAGCCTGAGCGCCGAGCCCCGGGCGGAGAAGAGGGGCGCGGGCGCGAGAGCCGCGGCGAGGGAGCCGCGAAGGGGGAAGGGGGCGGGCGGAGGGAGGAGCAGGGAGAGAGAGAGAAGGGGGAGGGAGAGAGGAGAGCGAGGGAGAGCTGGAGAGAGCGAGAGCAAAGAGCGAGAGCCAGGGAGAGGAGAGGGAGGGAGCGAAGAGAGAAAGACACACGCACGCGGAGACACACGGTCACTGGAATTCCATTAGAAAAAAGTGAGACGAGCAAGGGTTAGCGGGAGAAGATTTTTTTTTTTTCTTTGAATCTTTTCTTCGTCTGGGTGCGAAAGAAGCGACTCCGGGCTCTCGTCTTCGAAGCTCCCACTGGATTGTTCCTTGGCGCTAACAGCCGTCGGTGGATCTCTCTCCTATTTGCATTTTGTTCTGACCCCCACCCTCGCTGCTCCCTTCCAGCCCACCACCCTCAAATCGCCTCTTCCCCACCTCCCCAGTCCGCTCCTGGGAAGCGCAGGGGAATTGGACCCGCGGGGACCCGAGCCTTCCCGGACCGGCGGAGGGCAGGACAGAGCGAGGACCAAGCTGTCGGCTTGTAAAGCAGATATATCCTCATTTACGTGTATATTTGATTTTAGTGGGCAAGGGGGGCATCGAGAGGCAGCCCACCCACCTCCTTCCCCCCCACCCCCTTCAGCCAGAGGCGAGAATCGCAGGACTCAGGATCCTTATCGGGTGGACTAGCTGGAATCTCCGCATTGGATTTGGGGCTGATTATCGCTGCTTGGCTATTATTATTATTGTTGTTATTATTATTTTTTACCCAAGGGAGAAAGACACAAAAAAACTGTGGGATTTATTTAACATGATCTTGGCAAACATCTTCTGCCTCCTCTTCTTTTTAGGTGAGTACCTGCGGACGGGGAGGGCAGCTTGTCCGCGGGAGCCTGGGGGGCCGCGCGGGGCCGCGCGTTCGGTCGCCGGCGAGAAGCCGGGAACGCGGGGGGCGAGCGGGGCGCGGGCTGGAGACCGGCGGGGAGAGCGCGCCGCGGAGCGAGCCGGGCCCTGGCGCTGCCGAACCGAGCGGGGCGGGTCGGCGAGGCTTCGGGCGGAGGGACGCGAACCGCGGCTGGCTGGTTACGCGCGGGGCTTGGGAAGGAGACTTGGAACACCCAAACCATCGCCGCACACACGCACGCACACACGCGCCCTCGCTTACTCACACACAATGCTAGCACTCATTTCTCTCAAAATATTGGGTTCAAATTGCGGCAACTTAAGAAAAAAGAATTCCAACTCTTGATCTGGAAGAGAGGAGGGTGGGGGTGAGGCTCTGTGTCATGGAGAGAAAAATCATGCCAGTTCCATCTTTCTGGTCGGCTCCCGGATGGATCCCGGTGGACGGCGTGAGTTTCTCCAGGATCTCCTGCTTGGACATTGGTGGGGGCAGCGCTGGCAGCCATCTCCTCACCTGCCAATCAACCTTTGGGAAATGCATCCCACTTCCCTCTCTCCGAACCCCTTTCCCGTGGCCTCGCTCCCTGGAATACTTTTCAAGTTTCTCCCCACCCCTTGCCCGCCCTCCCAGCCAGACCCGAGCCAGATGCGTGGGCAGGAGTGGAGCGTTGTGAGCAACCGTTCACTACCTATCCTTCACCACCTCTGGCTGCCTGGGGACCCTGTAGCCTGTGGGAGAAGGAGGGAGGGAGGTCAAAGTTTGCTTCCTTGGGTGAAGGCGGAGAGCAGTTGGGGGGGGGGGGGAAGGGATCTGAACAAAGACCACCTGCTTATTGTATAAGCCCCCTCCTCCACGGGCAAGGAGGAGGGGTTGCCTGGTGCCCTGAACCCTGGGCAGTCTCTTTCCCACCCAGAATCCCCAAGCCCTTGCGCCCTTTTGTGCTATGTGAAATCCCAGCTGCTTGGGAAGTGGGTATAGAGAGAGCATTCTGGGAGTTGAGGTGAGGAAGAAGGTGTTGGCAAGGCCTGGTGCTGACTTGAGTCCCTGGCAAGGCTGCTGCCTGGGGTAGGTGCTCTGGAGAGGGAGCTGGGTAATGAGTGTGTTGAGGGTACTCACATCTACTTGAGTGTGGGTGCTATTCCTTCCCTCCTGGCCTGCCGACAGCCTGTGGTGAGCCGGCTGCCTGGCTGGGTCAGGACTGTATCCTTTCTCTCCTGGATGGTCGAAGGGAAGGCCTGAGGGGGTAGGTGCCCATCACAGAAAGATGTGGGTGGTCTGGTAAGTGCCCTCCTGGCTTGAATAAGGGATTTGAGTCAATACTGGTTGGGCCCTGGACCCTTTGTCCACCCCCTGCCTCTACTCCCCCTCAGAAGCTGCCATTCCCCTGGGTGCCTGGCCTTGCTCTAGGGTGTGGCCTTCATGGGTCCTGCCCCCTAAGCCAGAGGCAGCTGTCTCCAGGGTGGAAGGAGCCTAGGGAGGAAACTGGGTAGGGGCTCTGGGGCCCACTGTGAGCTTGCAGCCCTTCCTGGCAACCCACTGCAAGTGGGCTCTCATTCTGGAGGGGTTGTTATAAAACCTGACCTTTTCTCCCACTGCTGGTTTGAAAACCCAGCTTTCTGGGGCCAAGAAGAAAAGAAAATTGTATTTCGGGAAAAGCAGCCAGATTGTCTGCTGCTGAGGTGTATGTATATACCCCAGAGGTGAATTCTGATGTCCTGGGGTGGAGAAGAGTGGTGTGGGCCCGTTAGTCCTTTCTAGGCCCAGAACCCCATGTTGCAAGCAGGGTTTTTTCAGCTGGGAGAGCTGAGGAGTTGACTTTGTTCTCATGATATAGGGGTGTGTGTGTGTCTTTGTGTGTCAGAGATGCACCTGGAGTCTGAGACCCTGGGGACAGAGGTGAGAGGAGAAGTAAAAGCCGGGGACAGCGGTCCTTTTGGTCAGAGCCCTTGAGCTCCCTTCCCTCGAGATGCCCCTTTCCAGAACTGGGGGGCGGGGTTAATGGAGTGACCACCAGATATTAGAAGACTCTGGGTTAGGCCAGCCAAGGAGGAAGGGATGGGTTGGTAGTAAGGAAACTTCAGCCTCAGGGCCACTTTCCTTGGCAAGGAGCCTGCCGTTTGGGAGTTGGTTGGAAATTCTACTTGCGGGGAGAGGATTTGGGAAGCTTGAGCCTGGGTTGGCAGCTTCAGTGTGTGTGTGTGTGGGAGCATGGCGAAGTGTGGTGCCAGGAACATGGGTCTTCAGTGTGCCCTCCGCAAGGTTCCGAGTGAGGCCTGGAGGTAGAGAGGCCTTTCTGGCCCAGTCATCCTGACCTCTAGGGTTGGCATACCCAGGGAGAGAGTGAGATGGGGCAAGTCATTTGGTGGCAGGGCTGGTCAGAGGGCCCACTTCCCACTGGGATCCTAGTGTGCATTCTAGCTCTTGCGGAGCTCTCAAGTGCGGGAGGGTGTTTGTAGCTCCGTGCAGTCTCTCTGTCCTCCCTTGTCTCTGTAGCAGCTGTTCCACTTGTCTTTTCTTGATGAATTTGAGTTTTCTCCTGATTTAGAATTTGGACACACCAGGATGCCTTCTGACCTTTACTCTTTCAGATTTCTTGGCCTAAGGCTCCCAGTTGCTATTTCTTTCTCTGGCTGGACTTGATTGGTTCTGGGGGTCACGATGCCAACTAGAAGAGCCACGGATGGGTGCAGCCAGGGAGTTTGGGGAGAGGATACACTGGCTCTCTGCAGAGCATCCCCCATCACTGGGGAGATGGGGGAAGCCCTTGCTTTTGGCTCAGGAGCCCAGGATGCTGCAAGGATTGTCTTGTGAGGCTCTAGAACCCACCTGTAGGGCAGGCAGGGTAAGTGTCCTTCTCACCCCAATCCCCCAGGCCAGTGTCCTAACTTGTCACAGACAGTGCAGCCTCGGGCACAGTCAAGGTGGGAAGGGAGAAGGTTGCTGGGATGCTGGGGGGAAGTCATTGGAAGTCCTGGGTTCGGTCGTTTTTGAGGCTCTAGCAGGCTGGCTGGCTGGCTGGCTAGGTGGGGGTAGCAGGTGCAAGTGAGGCCAGGTCAGCCCAGCTGCTCCTGGGTGGCCCAGAGGCACTGAGTCCTGCTCGGGGACCTAGGAATTTGCTGAAGCCAGGAAACAAAGCTGCTGCCTCTGCTTGGGTGGAGGACACCTCTCCAGCCGGTGCCGCCCAACAGCTGGCTTCTTCTCTGGTCTTGTCTCAGCCTGGCCACAGCCTTCAGCTCTTCCCTGTTCTAAGCCAGAGGTATGGTCAATGGGAGAAGGAATATCTTTTGCTCTGGCTCTTGCGGGCTTTTCCACTCCAGGCCTACCCCTTGCTCTTCTACTTCCTCTTCTTGTGGGGTAGGTCGGCTCCCTCCAGTGGTGGAGTCCTTTCCCCTCAGCAGCAGTCTGGAGTGACAGGCTCGTGATGCAGGGCTCTGACTCTAGGTGTCGCTGTCTCCCTATGGTAGCTCCCCCCTGAGCAGGGCCTCCTGGGGGAAGGAGTGAGAAGTGGCCTTTCTGGGTAGGGATGAGGGGAGGGGAAGGGCAGATTCTGTGGACTTCTGAGGAGGGGACTTCTGGCCCAAGATCTTAGTATACTTTGGGCTGGATGGAATGGAGGAAGCCTCCCAGGTCACTCCTGGGTCTTGGAAAAGGCAGTCTTGGCTCTGGCATATGGAAGGGCTTTTTCTGGGGCAGGATCTGGAGGGGAAGGGGAGACTGTCCCTGTCTAGAGGAAACCATTTTGGGAGCTTGATTTGACAGGACCAGTGGGCTCCTCCCTGCCCTTCACTTCTGAGTCTTTCCCCCCTGAGCCCCTTCCTTCAGAGGACTGTGGGTTTAGATGCTTTGAGGGTACTGGGTAAGAAGGGTGGCTGTTCACTTTTGGAGAGACGAGGCTCCACATGCAAGGCCAGACTCCAGGGAGGGAAGCTCTTCCCTTTTGCAGCTGCAAATTGGCTTATTATTCGGCTTTGGAAAGAAGAAAAAGAAGGAGAGACCAAGCGGGGAGAGGGTTTCAGAGAAGGGTGGAGAGGAAAGGGAAGAGAGAAGAAGTAGGTGGTGCTAGAGAGAGAGAGCGTGCGCGAGCGAGCACAGGGCTATTCAAAGAGCAGAGGTGATGGAGAAATAGACCTTAGAAGGAAGTCAGCGAGAGAAGTGTGTGAGGGAGAGATGAGAAAGGCCCGTCAGGATGAAAACACACACACACACACACACACACACACACACACACACACGGAGGAAAGCTATGCCTGCAGCACTCTTTCTGCAGGGCTGGGGTAGAACTTGGTCACAGAAGGCATGTTTTCAGGTGTCCAGCCAGGGTGGCGTTGGAGGGCTGGACTGGAAAGGGGTGGCTGCCACCTTCTGGGCTTGCCTCAGGCCCAGTTTGGGGTCTTCTTTTAGAGCCTGGAAACTTAGAATGGACAGGCCAGTAGTCCGAGGGTCCTTTGTGACCTTGAGTTGTCATCTCCCTTCTTTAGGCCTCAGTTTCCCCAGGGTAAAATGGTGGGGTGGTGGAGCTGGATGCTGTGGTCTCTGAGGCCCTAACGGACTAGGAAAGTAAAATTATTTCCTGCTGCTTTCCCCGTCTGACCCAGCGTGTTGGCTGGACCTCTGGCTGGAACTGAGGTGGATGGAGGCTTGGGCAGCAGGAAAGCGAGAGTCCCCCAGTGCACACTCGGGCAGGCCCTGCAGCCCCCCAGCTCTCTGCTGAGGCTGTGGCATTCTTCTCTGGCCTCTGTGGTCTTGCTCGAGGGTCTTCCGGCTTTACTGTGGTCAGCTCCTGGGCCCAGGGCTGAGGGGCGACCGAGTGGGATTGCGAGAGAATCTAGTGGAGCCCGGGCACAATGACAGCTCGAGGTCTCCTTTGGGGTTGAGGAGGGATGTTGGTGTCTTGGGGATCCATTCTGGGCTCTTCCTCGGATCCGCTCTGTGGTGGGGAAAGGCAGCATAGAGTCGGCTTTGGTGTGCTTTGGCGTGAGATGGGTGTGAAGTTCCCAGAAGGGCCCCAGCCCCCAGGCCTGCATCTTGGGTCGGAGGTCGTGGCGGCCCTCATTCATGCTTGTCTTCCCTCCCCACCACCCAGACGAGACCCTCCGCTCTTTGGCCAGCCCTTCCTCCCCGCAGGGCCCCGAGCTCCACGGCTGGCGCCCCCCGGTGGACTGCGTACGGGCCAATGAGCTGTGCGCCGCGGAATCCAACTGCAGCTCCCGCTACCGCACGCTGCGGCAGTGCCTGGCGGGCCGGGACCGCAACACCATGCTGGCCAACAAGGAGTGCCAGGCGGCCCTGGAGGTCCTGCAGGAGAGCCCGCTGTACGACTGTCGCTGCAAGCGGGGCATGAAGAAGGAGCTGCAGTGTCTGCAGATCTACTGGAGCATCCACCTGGGGCTGACCGAGGGTAGGCGGGGCCTCCGGGGGGCGGGGCGGGGCGGGGCGGGGCGGGGCGAGGCGGGTAGGGGCCTGGGTTCAGGGGAAGACTTGGTACCAGAGGGAGCTGGCAACCGCTCTTTCGCTCCCTGCCAGGGGAGCCTAGAAACCAGAGGAAGCTGCTGGTCCACCTGGGAGGGCGGGTGTTGGAGGTGGAGTGACAGCTGGGGGGCAGAGGGGGGCAGGTGGGAGAGGGAGAAAAAGGCCAGAGAAAGGAGGGGAGTCAGGGTCGGGGAGAGAATGGATGGATGGATGAATGGACAGACGGACGGATGGACTGTGAAGCGGTAACAGAGAAGGATAGGCAGCAGATGGGGTGCAGGCAGAGCTGTGCCACCAAGCAAACCGGCCCCCGCCAACCCCCTCACCCCCTCACCCCCCCCCAACCCCCCCAAGCCCTGGGCTCTGAGCTGAGGGCAGTCCCGGTTTTGTTCTTCCTGCTGCCAGGAGGCTTGCTCTGCAGGTGGCTTCCTGACCCTGAGGCTGGCCTAGGTCCCTTCTACAGGGCCTGGAGTAGTGTGTGGGCAGCAGGCCCCTGCAGCTCTGGAGGTGGAACCCGCAACTGCCCCTCCCCTAACAGCCTGCTCCCTGATGGTGTCCCCCTCAGGACCACAGTGTGGAGGATTTGCATATAGTGCTGGAGGATGGGACACCTTGGTCAGACGTTCATTTATTGGTGCAACAACTGTTTATTGAGAGGGTATCATCTGCAAGGCATTGTGGGAACACTTGAGAATAAGCTGGGGTAGCCTCTGCCTTCAGGGAGCTCATAGTTGGGGGGATGGTGCAGAGAAGTGAGGGGCTTTCTGTCGTTTGGTGGCATGAGTGCTGTCGGAAAGCACTGGTGCTGTGGGAGCCCCAAGGCAGCATGTTAGAAAATCCGAAGAGCCTTCCTGGAAGAAGCAGCCTCTGAGGCGAGACTAAGGAGTGAGCCGCAGTTACACCGGGAGGGATAAGGGACTTGTGGGAGGTGGAGGGGGAGCTTGGGTGAAGGCCCCCAGGAGGGAGTTAAACTCACCTGCAGACCTACAAGTAACTCAGTATAGTCAAGTGGGGAGTTGAAAGTGGGGATGGGGGAGGGGAGGAGAGGGGTGTGGACCTTCAGGACAGTGCTCCTGTGTTCCAGGGGAGAGAGTAGGTTGGAGGCTGCTGCTGTGATCCAGGCCAGGGGTCGTGGTGGCTGCCTGAGGACGGTGGCAGGACTGAGGCAGGGTCCAAGGAGGTAGAACTAACAGGTCTTGGGTGAAGGGAGAGGAGTCAAGGGGGACAGTTTTCTCTTTTGGGCAACAGGGTGGGTGATCAGGCCATTTACAAGAGGCAGCGAAGGTTTCCTGTGGAGGGAGGCTAGGGAGATGATGCCTTAATTTTGGGGCATGTGGCTTTGGTTGGCCACGGCCCACACAGAGCCATCCTTGTAGGTGGGGCTGGAGCGCAGGTGGGAAAGCCACACTGCACATACAGCGGGTGTGTGCACACTGAGAGGAGGTGGGGACAGAGCTCCTGGGACCACCGACATTTGAAGATGGCTGGCATGCAGGGGCACCGGCAAGGGAGCTGGGAGAGAGGTGGGAGGACAGCAGGAGACCCGGGAAGGAAGCAGGTTTGGCAGTCTCCAATACTTGGGCTCCAGCGGGAGAAGGCTGGCAGTGTGTCTGTGCCCTTGGGGTGAGCTCTGCAGGTGGCTGCTGGGAGCAGAAGCCTGGTTAGGGAGTGAATGGGAGCTGGGAATGGTGACTGTGGACCACCTCTAGAATTTTGCTGTGAAGAGGAGAGAGGACAAAGGATGACTGTTTTTAGAGACGTGAGAGGGTGGAGCAGCTTGAATCCAAAGGTGAGGCCAGTAGTGATGGAGGTGTGGAGGTGAAGAGAGGGGTACGCCGTGGAGCCGCACCCTTACTTAGCCTGAGATGGAGGGTGCTGGAGGGAAGGAGGAAACAGGGCCAGAGAATGAGTGATTTCTGACCAGGGACCAACATGGTTTCAATACGCCCTGAATATGGGAGTAAAGTGGGCATGTCATTATGAACAGTGTCACCACCGTGAATAGCAAAGTAATTCCCCTGAATCAGTCTCCCGTTTCTAGCAACCTCGAGCCCTGGAACTAGAGGTGAGCAAAGAGGGGGAAACAGTGCCACAAAGCTGGTGTCTGTTACTCTCTGCCAGGTGAGGGAGAATGCCTCGCAGGGCCTGAAAACCGAGGTCCCTGAGCCCTCGGCTGGGTTGTTTAGTTTCTTGTTTTCTTTCCCCAGGCCTTCAGTTCCAACCCGGGGGTGGTGGGGCATTACCTTGGGGTGGGCATGCAGAGGACTGCAGGACACACAGCCTGGGGAGGGGACAGGGGACTGCCAGCTGGAAGAGCCAGGTGGGCCCACTGAGAGCCTTGCCACCTGAGTGGCTTCCTCTGGCCAGAGCACCGAGGGCCCAATTGACGGGAGCCCGGCAGTGGGGCATTTGGATGGCGATGGTACACATCATGGGCTTTATGCCCTGTGGTCTGAATTCAGGGCTTTCTCAACCCAGGAATGGGGGACTGGAGAGGCGTGAGCTGGCTTGTTGGTTCTCTTACTCAGCAAACACCTCTGAAGCCCTGACTGTGTGCTTCGGAATTGGGGGGCAGGGGGAGTGCTGATTCAGCCATGGTCCCTGTGCTGGCCTGCTTCCGGGCTAGGAGAACCTCCCCTGGGCCAATCCTCCAAAAGTAGAGCCTCTGCTTTCTCGTTCCTCAGAACCCACCCCGCCCCCATTCCTGGCTCTTGGGAGCCAGAGGTAGTTTCTGCCTAGAGTGGGCCAGGGGAGGCTGAGAGGCCTTTTAACAGCAGGTAACATTCCTGTGAGTGACAGGATCCACCCGAGAGTTAATTATTCACTGACGGTGTGGGATGAGCGGTCTCCCTGGGGGAGGCTGCAAGCACTTCCTCCCTATTCCTTAATAACACTTAATAACCTGGCTTGGGCCTGGGGTAGGGTGGGGGATGGTGGAGAGGAGAGATCTGTGTTTGGACTGATTGCAGCTTCTCCTTGGCCCCTGCCCACAGATGTGATTGCCCTGGAAGGTGGGCCCCACCTTCTCCCTCCGCCTGAGGCTGAGCTCTGCAGAGTCTGAGAACCTCAGCAGCAGATAGAGGTGGCAGTGGCAGGAATGTGTCCTCTTCTGAGCTCCTGGACGGTCCCAATTGCAAAGGACCTAGATCGTTCTGTCCCACTCCTGCTTTGGTGGGGAAGCTGAGGTGCAGGGAGGATGGTTGGTGGAACCAGGAGCCCTGGCTCCTTTTTCCAAGCCCTCTTTCCAGCTGCCCTGGGGAGATGCTGTGGCCTAGGGCTCAACTTTCCCTTCTGTCACCACCACCATAACTACCAGTTTTTCCATGGGGGGTGCTGCCCTTGATGGTTCCACGGGGCACTGGTGACCAGGCTTCTTGCCTTCTCCAGAGGTGGCACTGAAGTTCAGGGTCATTCTGGTGCTTCAGATGTGAGGGGCACAGGCGCCTCCCACAGGTCATCGCCCAGGAATCTGACATGCTAGATTTGGGTCATTCTGGTGGCCAGGATGCCCGAGGGGACAGGTCTCCGATTTCCCACTGGTGAATTCTGCTGCAGGAGCAGGTCAGCATGAGTTGACTTAAATAGGATGGGCCTCTCCCAACCAGTCCTGGAATAGGCTGTTTTCCCCCGGACACTCCCCTGCCAGCTCTGCAGTCACTCATGTTAGCTGATCCGTACCCAGGGGCCTTGCTGTGCCAGGTGCAGGAGTGAAGGACAGGCCCTGGGCTGGGGGAGCAATCCAGCTGGCATAAGGCTGACCCTGTGAAAAGTCAAACGGGAGCAGTACTTGTTTACGAACAGTTAGGTTCATCAACACTTTTCATTTTGGAGACTGAATACGTCTGGCTAAGTGCTTGGACTCCGGAGCCAGCTGCCTGGGTTCGAAACCTGGCTCTGCCACTTACCAGTTGTGGGACACTGGGCCAGTTACTTATCTCTGTACCGTCTCAGGCCAGTTCTTTTTTTTTTTTTTTTAACCCATCGATAATTACTTTATTTATTTATTTATTAACATATAATGTATTATTTGCCCCAGGGGTACAGGTCTGTGAATCATCAGTCTTACACAATTCACAGCACTCACCATAGCACATACCCTCCCCAGTGTCCATAACCCCACCACCCCATCCCTCCCTATCCCTACCCACCCCCCCTCCCCAGCAACCCTCAGTTTGTTTCCTGAGATTAAGAGTCTTTATGGTTTGTTTCCCTCCCTGGTCCCATCTTGTTTTATATTTTCCCTCCCTATACCCCACAAACCCCTGGCCTGCCTCTCAAATTCTTCATATCAGAGAGATCATATGATAATTGTCTTTCTCTGACTGACTTATTTTGCTCAGCATAATACCCTGTAGTTCCATCCACGTCATTGCAAACGGCAAGGTTTCATTTTTCTTTTAATGGCTGCATAGTATTCCATTGAATATATATACCACATCTTCTTTATCCATCCATGTGTTGATGGACATCTAGGATCTTTCCATAGTTTGGCTTTTGTAGACATTGCTGCTATAAACATTCGGGTGCACGTGCCCCTTCGGATCACTACGTTTGAATCTTTAGGGTAAATACCCAGTAGTCCGATTACTGGGTTGTAGGGTAGCTCTATTTTCAACTTTTTGGGGAACCTCCATACTGTTTTTTAGGCCAGTTCTTTAGCAATAAAACAGGGAGAGGAAGAATGCCTATCTCATAGAGATATTAAGAGGATGAAGTGAATTCGTACACCGAAAGTGCTCTCAATGGTGCTGGCACACAGAGGGCTCAGTATAACACCATTTTTATTACAAAAACGCTTCCTAAGCTCTTGCATTATTTGACCCCAACAAATAGCTGTGGCTGGTAACACCACCACTGCCGGGGGTTTCCCCGGTGCCTGTGGGTAGAGAGGAGGACGCTGAGGTTGTCCAGGCCTGGGCAGTCCCAGGGAAGGTGGGATTGGAGACTGGCCTGAAAGGATGTCGGTGGGAGATAGCACTCAGGCCCCGCTGTGTGTCCCAGGGCCTGAGGGGTGTTCGCTCCTATGAGGGGAAGTAAAGGGGGGGCCCGTTTTCTAGGGGAGAATGAATATCTGGGGTCCGCACCATTTTTGGGGCATCTGCTAGCAGACAGATGCCTTGCTCTGTGAACCAGCAGAGGGCCGGCAAGCCTGGAGTGCTGGCCTCTGGGGGATCTCCTGGGGCTGGCTGGCTGAGCCCCTTAAAGGCCGATTGCAAGTCCCCTCTTCTGGATGGCTGGCCCCTTCTTGCCAGAGGCCCCATGGATGCCACCGCACGTGTGCTCTTCTTCAGGTGCTAGGCCCCGGGTGGATGGGAAATCAATGTGTGAGACTCCGGGTCGTCACCGGTCTCCTCCGCCCCTTCAGCGCACACACACAGTCTGAGTGATTACCCATTGATTTCTCCTCACGGTGCCGTCTCAAGAGGATATTTCCTCTCCTGCCGAGGTGTTGGCAGAGGGGGCGGGAGTCCCGACGAGGAGGTGCTGGGTCTCCAGGGCATCCCTGTGCCATTTATCTCCTGTCACTTGCTCGCTTTTCCCATTCACCAAGCCTCTGAGGCACCCCAAAGCCCTAAGGGGAAGTCTGAGAAGCCAGCAGGTGGTGGGAAGGCCCAGCAGGGACTGCGGAGGCGGGGAGTCAGTCAGACAAGCGGGGGGGGGGGGGGGTCAGGCCTCCATTTAGCAGACCTTCAGCCCCTCTAGTCAGACTCTTCTGGTGACATGACCAGAAGCAAAGAGGAAGTTCTGGGCTCTTAGGTGGCCTGGGCAAAGCGTGAGAGCCAGGGGACCCGATTCTAGTCTAGCTCTGCTACAGGGAGCTGTGTGATCTCAGTCAGGTTGCTTTACCTCTCTGGGCCAACTCAGAGTCCTCTCCTGTGAATTGAGGAAGCTGTACTGAACAACCTTGGAGGGCCTTTGGCTTCAAATCCTTTGCTTTATGCCTGGTCTTCTACAGGCTGTCCACCTCCCCAGTGTTTGATTTCTGGAAGCCTCTGGAAGTCCTTAGAAGAGGGCTGGACATGCAGGGAGGTCAGGAGAGGGAAGCATGAGCAGTACTGACTTGCTGTGGGGGACCTCTACTCCAGTTGGAGAGAAAGAGCTCATGTATGTGTACGGAGTGCTCAACATCCCATGCGTCGCTCGCTCTTGTCTGGCACCGTGGGAGGCGTGAGCCCGTGCCTGACGCTGGTTCTCTCTTCCAGGTGAGGAGTTTTACGAAGCCTCACCCTATGAGCCGGTGACCTCCCGCCTCTCGGACATCTTCAGGCTTGCTTCAATCTTCTCAGGTAAGTGGGCTCGTGCTAGGGCCTCCCCAGTCCTCCCAGGCGCCAGGGCTTTATCCAGTTCTGCCTTCCACCAGCAAGTCCCTCCGTGTTTCTGAGCTCTGGGTCCTCGTCTATGAAAGAAGAAACCATACACCTAGTCCCGAGGCTGTGTGTGGAGTGGAGCACTTATGGGAATTGCGTGGAATGTGTCTACCCTGCAGTGGGTCTTGAATCGGAAACTTGGTGTCACTCCCCGAGTTTTTCTTGCCCTGTGGCATACTTCTTTCCAGTCCCCAACTCTTGCACTTTGGAATTCTACTTTGGTCAAGTTGTTCAACTTTGTTGTGCCTCAGTTTCCTCAGTTGCACAGTGGAAGAGTACCGACCTTGGACTGGCATGAGGTCTGGAGGAGCCAGTGGTTGTAAAGGGCTCAGAGAGATGCTGGGCAGCGCAGCCCAGGGCCCGAACAGGAACCATTAGCCGTGGCTCTTAGCAGTAGTGTCATCCCTCCCTGCTCCGCTCTGGGACTCCCCTTCCCCCCAGCGCTCTTCTTCTCTAGCATGACTGAGAGGCCTCTGAGTCGCCTCTCAGTCTCAGAGAGGCCTCTGAGGCCGCCACTCCTGACCCAGCCGGCCCCAGGAAATGAGAGGACTCTGGAGCTCTAGCTTTGCTTGCCATGGTCCTTGTGTAGGAGTCTGATAAGTCTGTTGTTCCTTCTCCTTGGCCTGTTCCCTCTGGCATCTGGGAGACCTGTGGGTCCAGGGCAGCTGCTCCTGCTCGGGCCCTGGGGAGGGCCTTCCAGTCTTGGAAACTGCGCTGGGGTGGGGGTGCTGGAGATGAGCACCTCCTGAAGCCATCACTGGGGCTCCAAGGTGGCCATGGGGCTCTGTTCTGGTTCACACTGGGGCTCTAGGTTGGCCATGGGGGCCTGTTCTGGTTCACACTGGGGCTCCAGGTTGGCCATGGGGGCCTGTTCTGGTTCACTCTGGGGCTCCAAGGTGGCCATGTGGGCCTGTTCTGGTTCACACTGGGGCTCCAGGTTGGCCATGGGGGCCTGTTCTGGTTCACTCTGGGGCTCCAAGGTGGCCATGGGGGCCTGTTCTGGTTCACACTGGGGCTCCAAGGTGGCCATGGGGCTCTGTTCTGGTTCACATTGGGGCTCCAGGTTGGCCACGGGGGCCTGTTCCATTCAGAGCCCCAGACCTCGGGATTCTAGGAAGTTTCGTGGCAGTATGTGAGGCCTTCTGAAGTTTCCTTTGCTCTAAACCACAGGTTCTCAGCAACAGTGCCGTTGGCGTTTTGACCTAGATAGTGCCATCCTGGGGGCGGAGCTGTCCCATTCCCATGCACTGCTGAGTGTTCAGCAGCGTCCCTGGCCTCTACCCACGGGACGCCAGGAGCAGTACACTGAGTTGTGACAACCGAAATGTCTCCAGATGTCCCAAATGTCTCTTGTGGCAAGACTGCCACCAGTTGAGAAACAGCGTTCTGAAACTGTGAAATGAAAGGCTCTCCAGGAGACCCTAAACCCTTTTAAATGAAGAATTCTCTAGGAGACTGTTTCTCAAACTTTTTCCCCCATTATTGCCCCCCTAAGGAGAAAAATCAATTCTCTGTAGAGAAATACCATTTTAGTCTGTTCGGGCTGCCCTAACAAAATATTGTGTTGGGGAGCTTCACCAACAGAAATGTATTATCTCATAGAGACTGGGAGTTGAAGATCAAGGTCTGGTGGGGCTTGGTTTCTGGTGAGAGCCCTTTTCCTGACTTGCAGATGGCCATGTTTTTACTGTGTCCTCACAGGGTGGGGTGAGGGCTGGCAAGGAGGGAGGGAAGGGGAGAGAGAGTGAGAGAGTTCTTTTCTTTTTCTTCTTTTTTAAATAAGGATACCATTTCTATTGGTCATGGCCCTACCTTCTCAGCTTTATGACCTCACCTAACCTGATTACCTCCTAAAGCTCTGTCTGGAAATACAATCACATTGGAGATTAGGACTTTAGCATATGAATTTGGTGGGTTCAATATAGTGCAGAGCAAATACCAAGGAATACCTACTTCTTTTTTTTTTTTTTTTGCCTACTCAAGAACCAATTTTTGCACCCTTGGTTCCATTGAGAATATGTGAAATCTGGTAATTTCTAAGAGAGTGATATCTAAGAGATTGATACGGGAGGATACATATGTACTTGGTGGGGGAAATTCTGGAACCCCATGAGAAAGGAGGCATTGGCCAAAGGGTGACCATCTAGATTTGCCCTTGAGCCCTGGTGGTGTTTGGGGGTGGTAGTGATGGAATGGAGACTTCAGAGGTGATCCTGATTGGTTTTGGCTAGAACTCCACCTCAGGCCACTCTTTTGGAGATGGCCTCGGGGATCAGATACAGGTTAAGAACATTCTCAGCCTAGGGTGCTGTAGTGGGGATGCCCTCTACCTCTGATGTACCCAGTTCCCATCCTGCCAGTTGGGTACTGTTGGAGGAGTGGGAGCCTTTGGGTTTCCCTCCAACAAAGAAATCATTTAGGCTTGCTCCTTGAAGGGTAAAGGTCAGAGGTCTGCTTCCCGGGCTCCCACTAAACATCTTTTCTTCTTTTGAGCAGAAAATCTTTTTTTTTTTTAGATTAAAAAAATTTATTTATTTATTTATCAGAGAGAGAGTGAGTGAGCAAGAGAGCACAAGCAGAGGGAGCAGCAGGCAGAGGGAGAGGCGGACTCCCCGCTGAGCAGGGAGCCCGATGCAGGACTCCATCCCAAGACCCTGGGATCACGACCTCAGCTGAAGGCAGACACTTAACCGACCGAGCCACCCAGGCATCCCTCAAGCAGAAAATCTTTATGTAATGGGCTTGATACTCCACGGGGTAAGGATATTGATAAGTGAGGAAGTTACTGGATCTCATGTCACTGAACCAGATTCATTTACCTGCTGCCCAGATGAAACTAGACCCCACATGACCCTGGATCCCTGGGGTCAGAGAGAGGGCATAGCTTCGGGGTCTGTGACAACCCCCCCGTCATCGTTCAGTTGACCCCACTCCATCCAGAGTAGCCCCAGAGTTGGTGCGTGGGTGGCTCCGTCTGGGAAGCTTGGGTGCAGAGCTGGGAAGAGGGCCCTGGCCAGGCCAGCAAGAAACCAAGTGGGCCAGGGTGGGGCGCAGAGCAGAAACAAGGCTGGACGCCGAGCTGGGAGGCCGGGACGAGTGCCAGTGCGTTCTTTGCTACAGGTCACCTGAGGGGCTGTGGGCAGGTCACCTCCCTGCTCCAGACCTTGTGTCTCCTTTCTGAAGAAGGAAGACGTAAGCTTGGAGCAGAGCCCCGCAATCTTCCCCATCAAGGCACACAGACAGCGGCAGTATGGGGTGGGATGCTCAAGTGAGCAAAGCTTCTTGGTGCTCAGGGGGACCTGGGCCTCTCTGTGGCTGCCCCATGGGGTCAGTATCTGGGCACACATGTCACCTAGCTGTGGCTGGCTGGCTGAGAAGGTCTGGCCCGAGGGACCCAAGATCTGTACTGGGGCTCTGGCATGATGAGCCTGCCACCCTCGAGAACTGGGCGGAGCCCGTCTACTCTTGCACAGGCCCAGAGTTGGCTGTGCATTGACTCCTCCATCATCTCTGTGTGGAAAGGCTGTGGGTGGGGAGCATGGGGTCTCTGAGGCTCCCCTCTGGGCCACACTACGCCCAATCAGGGCCCTTGGGACTCAGAAAAGGGTGCTCTTGTAGCTTTGGGGTTCCGTTGCTACTATCTCCTTCATATCTAGTGTCTAAGAATTTGGGTCCCTGCTGTTGGGGCCTCCTGGAACATGTGTTCTTTATCTCTGGCCTCCTCTCTCTGTTGGGGTTCTCAGAAAGTTCCACTGGGAATCTGTTGGCAAAAAAAGCTGCCAGGATTCCTCCAGCACTGTCTGATGCCAGAGGCTCTGGGGCAGGGACCAGCCTCCCCTCCTCTCTGCCTAGTTGAAAGACAGGCCCTAGGATCAGTGACTGGGGGTGGGGATTATGGGTGTCCCGTTAGCCCTGAGTCCAAGGCTGGGAGGAGAACAGGCTGGCTCTGCCCTGAACCATGGCGGCCGTGATGTTGGAGGTCCAGGTGGGAAGGGAGAGTTCATGGGGAAGTGAGATTTTTCCTGTTTCTAGCCATTCGCTGCCTTTGCAAACAGGAAGTGGCATGCTTAGGGAGGTAGCCCAGTGCACGAGAAGAGTGTGGGCCTTAAGGCGGGCAGTCCAGGGTTTGAATCTTGACCTGGCCACTTAGTGGAGTGTGACCTTGGGCCTCACTGGGCCTTCTCGAGCTGTAGTGCCTGTGTTTGTAAAGTGGGAACGGGATCCCTATGGGCAGGATTGCTACCGAGGCTTCACTGAGAAAGGATGTAGGTAGAGTAACAGAGTTATCCAGCCTGTGCTGAGAATGCTCAGTAGGGGAACAGGGGCCTTGGGGCGGGGGCTGAAGTCGAGAGCCGCTCCATCCCCAGGTGTCCGTGACCCCGTGAATACCGCACCCCAGCTCGTCGCACGTGGGGAGACAGGAGAGGATGGAAGAGGCGAGAAGAAGGTCTTCTCAGGGAAGGGAGAGACTGATTGTTCAGGTGGCGAGAGGTGGTAGAAGGGTTCCGTTCTCCATTCCGAGGCTCAAGGGTCTGGGAGGCCCAGGCAATGGTTTCCCTCGTAACCACGGGCCGTGCCTGGGGGACAGGGAGAAGGAATAGGCGATGGCCGCCTCTGCTGGCCTGTGCATTCTTGGTGAGTGTGGGGAGCCTCCAAGGGGCTCTGCATCCCCTGAGGGCCTTACCAGGTGCTTGGGCCTGGAGCATGATTATGCAAACATGTCTTTTCTGCAGCTGGAATGGACTTAGAGATCACCTAGGCCCACTTCTTCTCCTGGCAGGAAAGGAAACGGAGACCCTGAGAACAGGGACAGGCTGGACTAGGATTCGTCCTTGATACCACCCTGCCCAAGGTCTGCCTCAGGCAGGTGCCTTGAAGCCCTGGTTTTCTCTTACATGGCAATAGAAACACCTACCTTCTAGTGTTTTTGTTGGGACTAAATGAGATCCTGCAGGTAAATGCTTGACTCAGTGTGGGGATATTGCACTAAAACGTGTAGCTATTTAAAACTTATTCTGGAGTGGTTGGCCTGGAAGCTTGCATCTGGGAAATGGTTGCAAGCCTTTTAGTGACATGAGGCGGCCTCCCACCCATGATAGGGGTTGGTGAGGGCTGGAGTGGGAGGTGACTGGGCAATTTTCATAGGACAGTAGGCCCTGGGGGCTCCTGCTGAGGCATCCTGGCCTTGGTGAGCCACACTTCGGAGGGAGGGAACCCATGGAGCCTATTGAAATGTCTGGGCCTGGGAACTCTTGTGGGCTGGAGGAAGATGCAGTGGGCGGCATCTGCCTCAGTTTGACCAGTAAGCCTCTGGGGTGGGGGGACCGTCTTGCCTGGAGAGGGGCAGAAGAGGCCTAAGGATGTTTCGGGCTCCACTGGTCCCCTTTTTGGGCACTTAGGAGTGGAGGGGACCCTATCCCTGCCAGGTGGCACCCGACAGAGAAGAGCTACCCTTCCCCTTGGTACCACAGCCCTCTCATGTGCTGGGGGCACGAGTGTGATCGAGGGTGTTAGTCTGTGTCTACACATCCACGCTTCTTGTATTCCTGAGGGTGCTTCACACAGCGCTGTGCCCCTAATACAAATCCACAGAAGATTCTGGAGAACTTGGTGGGCCTGCTAGAGCTAGTTTGCATCTTGGCCTTACCCTATCAGCTGGGTGACCGCAGGGTGGGGCACCCGATCCCTCTGACCCATCAAACAGAACAGTTGGGGCCTGCCCTGCTGGGATTGGTGATGCGTGCACAGCTCCATACGTGGCACGGGGGCACCCTGGGTGAAGGCTGTGGGTGTCACTGCTGAGGGTGGGAGGGAGCTAATGGCTCCCGGAGGGGTGTTAGACCGCACAAGGCAGGTGGCGGAGAGGTCCAAGCAAGTCTGAGGGGCCTGTGCGTGCTACATCTTCGGAGTATCTGAGGCTTAGGGAAGGGCAGGGTGCTCATAAGTGCTTCGTGGTGGGGGCGACCTGTTGAGTAAGCATTGAGCTTGCTGTGTTCCAGATTCTACATCAGACCCTGCTTTAGAGTGACATAGACTCATGTACTCACTGTCTGGTGGGGTGAGCAGACACCCACATAGACACCTGCTAGGAGGCTTATTGGTGGTGGTGGTGTAGACCAAGGGCCGCCCCACGAGTTCAAGGAGCCTGGGTAAATCAGGAGTGGCTTGGAAGAGGCCAGAGGGGTTCTGGGAACGCCATTCCTGGCAGCGTCATGGCTTAGAGGCCTGGCCCAGCTGGGGTGATGGAGGAACCACACACCTTCTGGGCCCTGTGGGCTCTGAGGACAGTGAAGAGAGACCCTTGTGTCAGAGGGGAGGTCGGCCTCTCTGGGGTCTCTGTGCTTGGGACTCCTGCCTTGGACTTCTCCAGGATGGGACTCAGCATGACTGCCTGGCTCAGGGACCTGGGTCCCTGGGGAGGGGTCCAGGAGAGGGTCAGGTCCTAGGCTCCAGAGCCAGGCCTCTGTGAAGAACACCTCAGTGGCCAGAGTGGGGGCCTGGCTTGGCTCTGCCAGATGCCTCGGGGGGGCCCCTTCCTTTCCCTGGCTCCTCTGAGGGGGTGCCTGAGCCTTTGTGTCCCCAGCCCCTCCTCCCCTCAGGTCGCTTAGCGGAGGCTGGTAAGAAAGGACTTTACAGGCTCAGCCTCAGAGGGTTGGCTGGCGCCTCTCAGATGCCCCCCTCTGAGGCAGCCTCTGTGAGGAGGCCGTGGGGGAGGTTTGGGGACTGAGGGCAGGGGAAGAGCTGAGGAAGCAGGCAGCCTCTCTCCCTGCCTCCCTGCATGGTGGCTTAGGCGATAAACTGCTTATCCTCAGGTTGTCTCCCTGAGCCGAATGCAGAAGCGTGTTATTTAAATTTCAAAATAACATTCTTCTCCTAACAGCTGTCAGAGACTCTGAGTGTCAACGAAAATTGGGCTTTAGCTGCAGTTCTGTCACCTCTTACACCTCCCCTCTCCTGAAGAACTCATCCCATGGACAGGGAGAGAGGGCGTGGGGTGGGCAGGACAGGGCCTGTGGGGACAGGGGGAGGGGAGGCGATGATGTGGATGGAGTCAGGTGCCCAGTGACTCTTGCTGTGCTGGTCAGCAGTTGGGAGAAACTGGGAGGAGGCCGGCTCCGCCATCAAGGGGGGGTGAGGTGTTTCCCTGTCCGTTTCCCTTCCTGCTCTCTCCTATCAGTGCAGGTGACCTCAGCTCCTGTCAGTCGGGGGGAGGAGTTGCTTGCTCTCAGGTGTGAGCAGGGTGTTGATGACATCATGTTTTGTTGCCTTTGTGTCTAAAGAAGAAATTGCTATGAGAAAAAAGGAAGGAAGGAAGGAAGTAAAGAATAGGAGAGAACAAAGTTTAACCCCAAAGAAAGGCTTTTTAATGGTAGGATTTGCAATGTCATGGTTGGGGTGAGGTTTTAGGAGTGCAGACATTTTCCCCCTTTTTTAAGGGGGTGGGGCAGAGGGAAAGGGAGAGAGAGAGTCCTAAGTCTCCACACCCAGGGCAGAGCCTGATGAGGGGCTCCGTCTCATGACCGTGAGATCACAACCTGAGCCAAAATCAAGAGTCAGAACCCTAACTGACTGAGCCACTCAGGTGCCCCTCCTGGTACTTTTGAAATAATATCTCTTAGGGGCACCTACTTGCTTCTCCTTGGGTATGTAAGACAGGCTCTGCCAGCAGTGGTGATGGATGGGAGTGGGGGGAGTTCTGGGAGCCTCCTGAGATAATTCTACAAGATTCCACATACCCCCTCCCCCCAAGCATGCTCCTGGTTTAGCCATGAACCGTGTTCATCTTACTTATCCCGGTGTAAGGCAGGGTTTGGTTAACTGCCCTGGGAATGCCCCTTCCAACCATATCTGTTGAATTTTTTTTCCTTTTTTAAAATATTTTATTTTATTTAATTTTTTCAGTGTTCTAAGATTCATTGTCCTATCTCTTGATAGACTTCTTTAACCCTGAGGCTGTGGAGAGAAAGGAATGGGTCTGAAGGAGGTCAGGTCAGAGTGTGTGGAGGGTGGTGCGTGTGTGTGTGTGTGTGTGTGTGTGCGTGCTATGAGCATGTTATGTGTTTGTGTGGAATGGTGTGTATGTATGAGTTGGCGGGTGTGTGGGGGTGGTGGTGTGTGTGTGTGTATGAGTTGGTGTATGTGTGGGAGGGGGTTGTGTGTGTGTGCTGTGAGAATGTTATGTGTTTGTGTGTGGAGTGGTGTGTGTGTATGAGTTAGTGTGTGTGGGGGGAGGGGTGGTGTGTGTGTGTTGTGAGCATGTTATGTGTGTGTAGGAGTGGTGTGTGTGTATGAGTTGGGGTGTACGTGTGAGGGGGGTGGTGTGTGTGTATGAGTTGGTGTGTGTGTGTGTGGGTGGTGTGTGTGTGTATCAGTTGGTGTGTGTGTGGGGGGGTGGTGTGTGAGTATGTAAGGGATGGGAGATTTTCCCATTTGAAGATGGGAAGGCCATTTTCACATGATCAACAAAAATAATTAATGGACTAAACCTATATATGTGTATTTTGGGGCTTCCTACAATGTGGAGGTTGCATCATTGAACTCTGGATGCTTCTGTCCCGTCTCGCAGACATGGGGTGTGTGTGAATTCATCCCTCAAACTCCAGAAGCATCCCGTGTGTGCTGTGCCCTGTTCTAGGGGCCGGCGGTATGTCAGCGAACAAGACAATGGAGTCATTGCTTCTTATGGAGCTTATTTCAATTTGCCCGAGACAGAATAAAACAGAAGACAAGCCAACAAACAAATGAACAGCACCAAAAAAAGGCGGTGACGAATGCCAGTCAGGATTAAATAGGAGGCTAGGACAGAGGTGGCTGGTGGCCCCTCCCAATGGGGAGGGCCAAAATCGGGATCCCAGGAAGAATCTAGCCATGGAATCTGGGGAGCGGCAGAGGGCACATCTAGGGGAAGGTCCTAAGGACCCTGGGGAGGGTGGGGCCTGGAAAGGCGATGTGGCTGGGGCCCGGTGAGTGAGGGGGAGGTGGTGGTTGAGAGGTGGGCACAGGTGCAGGCAGGGGCCAGCTCCCTGGGCTGCGGCCGGCAAGTTAAGGACTCTGGGTTTCATTTTAAGAGTGATGAGAAACGTTGGAGGATTTTAGTCACTTGAGTAGCACAGTAGGTTTCTACTCGGGAAAGCTTACTCCTGCACTAGGGATAGCAGATTGTGGGGCGGAGAGGGGCACGGGCAGGGGAGGAAGCTGGCGAGCAGTTAGAGGCTGTTGCACTGGCTGGACTCCTAAGATAGGAGGGGCTGGAGAGGGTGCGTGATCTGGGATCTGGCATGGGACGGAGCCCAGGACAACTGGCGATTTAGGCTTGAACTGCGATGGTACTCCCATGTATTAGGATGGGGAACAGGGAAGGAGAGGTTGGGGGACAGTAATCCGGAGTCCTCTGTCGGCCACAGTAGGGTGGAGGTTCTAGTCTGACCTCTGCCTGAAAATGCCAAGTAGGCAGTTGGATGTAAGCCTGGAGTTCTGAGGAGAGATCGGGGTTGAGATGTAGGTTGAGAGTCGTTAGCATGTAGATGGTATTTAAAGTTGTGGACCCATGAGGTCACCTAGCAAGAATGTGTGGACAGAGAGCGAGCGAGGCTGGGCTCTCCATGCAGGGGCGAAGAGCAAGCAAGGAAGCTGAGATGAGGGCTGATGGGGAAGAGGAAACCAAGTCAGGGGTGTGGGGGGAAGCCAAGAGAAGCACAGGTCTCAAGAGGGAGGAAGGGGTCAGCTATGCCAAATGTAGCCAAGAGGTCAAGTCAGAGAAGTTTAGAGACATTGACATTTGGCAGCATAGAGGTCACTAATGACCTTGACCGGACTGTCCTTAGTGGGGCCATGGGTTGGAAGCTTGATTTGGGCAGGATAGAAGAGAGGATGTGAGGTACGAAGGTTAAAACAGCAACTGTAGGTGGCTTTTTGGAATTTCTTGGTGAAGAAGAGCTTCTCATGGTGAGAAGAGTGTATTTCATAATTAGTAAAAAAATGTTAGCTTGTGGTTGGTGCTTCTAATCCTGCATCCATTCACCACAAATAAAAAATGCTGATGAAGGATTTAGGTGAACCACATCACTATGAAATGCTTTAATTTCAGTTTTTAATTGTTATAAATACAAAATTAAAGCTACCACACCATTGCAGGAATTGGTGTGAGTACGGTAAAAATTCTAGTTGAAAAAAAACTCCATCCAAACTACATTTAAAAAGACACAGAGCCCTCGAAAGTGGCTGAAAAATTCCCTTCCAATGTGAAATAATGAAATTTTAATTTTTAATTGCTTAAACTACAAAATTAAGACTAAGAAGCCTTTTGAAGAATGGGAAAGAATTCTGACAATGGCTAAGATTAGACAAAAATATAAAATGATATTCAAGAGCAATCGATTTTTGGAATTGATTTTCAGTGAATTTGCCATTCATCAAATGGACTTTTGGTGGGTTGGCCTGCTTCCAAAAACACAGCCGACCCTGGAGGGCGCTGGAGTGGCTGCGTGTTGTGTGTGGCTGGGGGTAAGGGGGAGATCCCAGGGAAGGTTGAGGATACAGGGGAGCCTGGGACTGCCGCTGGTTTGAGGAGGGCAGCACCCACAGCAGCAGGGACGAAGGTGGCGGTCCCACTGGATCCCTGGGCCTTGAATGAGGCCAGATGGCTGGCAGGCGAGGCACTGGGACTGGCAAGGTCATCTCTTGGGGAAGCTGTGGTACCACTTCATGCAGATGCTATGGGGCTCCTGGCTGCCACTCTCAGTGGTGAGGAAGAGCCTGGAGTTCCCGCTCTCTTAGGCTTCTGGATGACCCGAGAGCACTCTGCCCCCTGCCTCTTGCTCCCCAGTGAGGCGACTGGGCACCCTTCTATCTTGTGGGGTGTGGTATGTGGGGCTGGAGCAAGAAGTGCATGGGGTGAGTCTCTTCTGCAGGGTTATGTGACCGTGAAGAGATGGGAGGAGGGAAGATCTTTCCAGGTGGGGAACACATTTGTAAACAAGCATTTATGGCACGTGTGCCATGTCCCAGAAACCTCGAGAGGACTTTTTATCTACCTTATCCTGTCTAATCTCTAGCACCGTCCTATGTGCTGGCAGGCTGGGGGTTTCATCCTCATTTTGCAGATGAGGAAAATAAACGAGGCTCAGAGAGTTTGCGTAACCTGTGACGATCACTCTGCTGGCTGGTGGCCCAGCGAGGTCCTCTGCCTCCCAGCTGGGCCAGAGCTCCTGCTCATCATCACTAGCCAGCCCCGAGCAGGGATGGGCAGGGAGGCAAGCCTCTGGCCAAGGGTAAGTTTCCGTTAGTTACTTCATTATAATCTCATCTATCCTGGCCTGTAAGCTCCAGGAGGGCAGGAGGCTTTGTTGCTTTTGTTCATTTCTCCAGCTGTGCTCCACATGTACCGGTGCTCAGTATGCCAAAGTTGGGAGTGAGTGGATCTTGAGGGGCAGCTGGGCATGGATGGCCCCATGAGGCCAAGGGGTATGGAGGTGATGGTGTTTGTGGCTGGAACCCAGTGGGGAAAGTGCGCTCCCTCTAGCTCCCCACCCATTCTGTCTTCCATCCAGCCCTATTTAGAGTGTATTTTGTCTGTATCTTCTTGTGTTGACTGCCTCTCTGTTCACCCTTATGTCCCTAATTATTTGGATTCAGTTGAATAGTTGTCCTTCTCTTTGAAGCTTTTGGCTTGGTTCCCAGGACCCCTGACTTTCCACCACCACTTAGTGCACTCCTTCCCAGCGTCCACTAAATGATGGTGTTCGAAGCTCTGTTCTGAGCCCTTTCCTCTTCTTTAGCGTCCCCCTCAACCTAGGCAACCTCATTTAGTCCTACTGCACCAAGTGGCCTCCACGTCAGTCATGCTGTTTTATGCCTCTAGCTCAGACCTACCTTCTGCACTCCAGACTCATTTGTCCTCCTGCCGTTTCAACATCTCCACTTGGACAGCTAGTAGGCATCTCGAACTTCAAGTGAAAACATAATGATGTGTTTAGTTCTGCCCTCCTTCTCCCCTCCAGGTCTTTCTTGTTTCCCAAGTGATTCCACCATCCACCTGGTGCTCAGGCCCAGCATCTAAGAATATTCCTGGATTTCTTTCTTCCTGTTCAGCGTCCAACTCACCCATTGGTTTTTTCTCCAAGTTATATGCATAGTGGGCTCAGTGTTTGATGTCTTTGTAGTCACTACAGGACCCACGCTACCACCTATGGCTTCTCTCTCTTACTTATGCTTCATTAAGGTAAACCTCAGCCACTTTACCCTCCCTTTGGCCTGTGAACACACCAAGCTCATGCCTGTCTTAGGACCTTTGCACCTGCTTTTCCTTTCCGTTGGGATTCTCCTACCCTGGATTTTTTTTTGCATGTTTCACTCTTCCTGCCCACCATCCTTTCTCAGCTTGGATGTTGCATCCTAGGACAGGCCCTCTCATCCCCCATTTATTCTTTTCGGAATTCCCTTATTTTCTTCACAGCACTTATCAGCACTTATTTATTTGTTCATATATATATATATATGTACATACATATATATATATATTTATCAGTCTTTCACTAGACTGAAAGCCTCTGGAGAGAAGGGACTCTGTCTTCCTAGTTCACAGCTGGGTTTCTAGGGCATGTGGTCAATACCTGAAAATATTTGTTGACCAACAGCTGTGTGACTGACTGTCAGGTGACAGGGACCTGGGGTCTGGGCATGGAGGAGGCAGGTGCAGCTGTGAGCCCTAGGACACACGAGCGTGTTTTGTGAGTATACATGCTGGGTTTGTCTGGGGCCAGGGTGAACTCCTTTTAGCCTGTTTCTAAATGAGGTGGGACAGAAGCTTCCCTGTACTCCCTTCCTCACTCCCTCATATCTTACACGTGTGGGTGTGTATGTATGGGGGGGTGAGGGTTGGCAGGAGAATCACAAAATGTAGAAGTCCATACAGTTCAAAACCTGTCATTTTCCAGGTGAGACAGTAAGACCCAGAGAGGGCCGGGCTTTGTCTGGGGATTGACCCGTTGGGAGAGGCAGAGACAATCAGGCCTCGGACTCCTGCTCTCCTGGCAGAGCTGCAGAGTATGGCCCAGGGAGCCGGGGCGGGCTTGCGGCTGGACACTGCCACCGGAAATGAGACTAGGGGTAAGCAGTAGGCTGCTTACAAGTAGGCTGGCAGTTTCCTGGAAGGCCAGAAGCGAAACAGAAGCACCCGGTGCCCCACTGGCTTTCAAGAATCAAGGAGCGCCCTCCACACTCGCTCTGATGATTTCTGTTCCCACAGGGGGAGGCCTGTCGGCCCCTGGGAGATCAGCCTTGATGAGCCTCCTGGTGGGGTTGGGGGTGAAGCCCCCGGGGGGCATGCTTTGATGACCACAGAGGGCTGTCAGTGCTAGGGGGCGGGAAATCTGCAAAGTGCTTTGCCTCCTGCTGAGGGTGGGTTTGGTAAAAGGTGTGTTGGATCGGGAGTCTGTGTGTTTGAGGAGGGTGCTGCCAGCCCAGCCCCTGCTCCAAGTCTGTGGTCCCACAAGTTCGGAAGGCAGCCTCAGAATCACCGGGGAGCTCGCAAAATCCAGATTCTTAGGCACGGTCGTAGAGCTCTTGATGGGGAGGCGTGGGGCCCGTGCGTTTGCATGCAGTGGGCACTTCAGGTGACTCCCAAATGCACGGAAGTTGAAGAGCCTCAGCTGTCAATCAGTGACTTCTCTCCGACCGCACACACAAGGCTGCTGGAATGGGGGATGGGCGAGGAATACACATTTTTTAAAAAATATTTTATTTATTTATTTATTTGACACAGAGAGAGAGAGAGATCACAAGGAGGCAAGAGAGGCAGGCAGGGAGAGAGAGGAGGAAGCAGGCTCCCTGCTGAGCAGAGAGCCCAATGCAGGGCTCGATCCCAGGACCCTGACTGAGACCATGACCTGAGCCGAAGGCAGAGGCTTAACCCACTGAGCCACCCAGGTGCCCCAGGAATACACATTTTTATTTTAATAGCAGTGGATTTTAACACATATTAGAAAAGTCCAGAACTAACATAGATGTTATCATTTAGGATAAATCTGGGTAGGTATTAAAAAATGTAAAGGGGTATCTGGGTGACTCAGTCAGTTAAGTGTCTGACTCTTGGTTTCCACTCGGGTCATGATCTCAGGGTTGTGAGATCGAGCCTGGGGTGGGGTTCTGTGCTTGGTGTGGAATCTGCCTGAGATTCTCTCCCTCTCCCTCTGCCCCTCCCTGCTCCCTCTTGTATGTGCCCTTGCCCTCTCTCTAATAAATAAATAAATCTTTAAAACATTTAACAAGTGAGTCAATTAAAGAATTTAGACATTTTACTTATGTCTTAAGAGAGTTATTTAGGGGCGCCTGGGTGGCTCAGTGGTTTAAAGCCTCTGCCTTCGGCTCAGGTCATGATCCCAGACTCCTGGGATCGAGTCCTGCATCCGGCTCTCTGCTCAGCAGGGAGCCTGCTTCCTCCTCTCTCTCACTCTCTGCCTACTTGTGATCTCTGTCTGTCAAATAAATAAATAAAATCTTAAAAAAAAGAGAGAGTTATTTAAAGGAGAAATTAATTAAATATTTGTACGTGTGGTACCGGTAGCGTGGCTGAAATGACAGAGGTGGACCAAGGCAAACTTGGCCCCTTACAAGGTCATACACTTATTTCGAGGATATTGGTTTTAAGCTCTAGGGACTGATGGTCATTGGCTCAGGGCAGCTCCCCAGGAGGAAGCTCCCCAGGGGAGGCAAGTGAGGCTTGGCTGGGGTGAGGGAGCTCCTCTATGGTTGTTTCCCTGGCTCTGGCCTTAGGGAAGGACAGGCACGGAGGGCAAGAAGAAGCCAGGGTGTGTCTCCCAGGGGCTGAAGCCCAGAGGCTGTGTTCACCAAGGCTTTGGAAAGTGCCAGGTCTGGTTCAGTTTCCCCTCGCTCTCCCTGGGGCAGCTGTTTCCCTTGACTCCTTGGCCCATTTGGGGTCCTCTTAGCAGGCCCGGGAGACCTGTATGTGTGGGGGTGTAAGCAGAGTGAGTGTGGAGAGCAGGCTGGCCCAGGCCTATGTGCCCTTCTAGAGCCTAAGGCCTTCGCAGGTCCTGTGTGGTCTCTGCCAGGGTTGTGGGGGTGTGTGAGGGGAGGGGTAGCCCTTTTCTTACCCTTTGGACATTTCAATGAAGGGGCTGAGCCCCACACTGAGGGAGGCTGGTGTTTGCAATCCAACGCTCCCTCCTTCCTCCCCCAGTGGTGGGAAGAGAAAACTGAAACCTTCTGGAGCCAGGGGAGAGGTGGCTCAGTGGTGGAGAGAGAGGCAGGGGACGTGGGAAGGGGTTGTCTGGTCGGCCTGCCTGCCCCGGGGAACCGGGGAACGTGCCTCCTTGCTGGAAAGGAAAGCCGAGCCCAGGCCAGCCTCCGGGTGTTCTCCGCCAGGGCCAGTACCCGCTCTGGGGAGGCGGGGGTGGGTGGGGAGTCTGAAGGGGCCGTTCTCCACCAGGGTGGGCACCCGCTCCAGGAGGGTCGGAAGGGGCCTCTTCCCTGCAACTAGGCAATTGCTGTTACAGTTGCCACATTTATTGTTTTTTTCTAGGAAATTTACCAAGTTTTGGCCCAGGGGTTTACATTTCCCGCCCCCTAGCACAAGCTTTCACTCTTCAAGCTCCAAATGGAAGGCACCGAGGCTGTAATTACTCCGGCATTAGCTCAGTAACACGCTGAGAGGAGCAGGAGCAGAGCACCTGGGGAACCTAAAAGCAGCCGCAGGACTGAATTAGCTGCTGCTCCGTGTGCCGAGTCGCCCCGCTCCTCTCTGGGGCCCTCGCCGTCCTTGCTCCTTTCCACCTCCGCCCCAGGCTGCTTTGCTGGCTCTTCTCTTCTGCCCACCAGCGTCCTGACAGGTGCAGGGAACGTGGAAGCATAGCCTGGTTGGCGGGGGGAGAGAAGGCTTTGTAGACGGGGTGCCCCCTGAACAGCCCGTGTGCAGACGGGCGTCCTTGGATCCTGGCCCCGGGCAGGATGGTGTGGCCTCACTCGGGGCGACTGCTTGGGAGGCCGCACCCCACTGTGGACAAGCCCCTCTTCTGCTCTCCTGGGCCCCTCTTTCAGTCTCCATCTCCAGGCTTCCTGAATTGCTGTCAGCTCCTCCCAGCTTTTGCCCAGCTCTTTGTTGACTCAGACCCGGACCTGCTTTGTACTCTTTTTGCTTCCTCTGACTCATCCTGTAGGTTCAGCTCAGATACCACTGCTTCTGTGACCCCTGGTCTGGGCACAATGCTTTCCTCTCTGCTCCCACAGCACCCTGACTTCCCCAGCGCACAGTTCAGGCCCTTTGTTTCCAGCTGGGTCTCTGAGGAACTCCTTGGCACACAGTAGGCCTTCAGTAAAGATTTGTTTATCCAGTGAGTGGGAAAACCAACCTTGATTCTCTTTCTGCTTTAATCCCCCTTTTGTTTTTATGAGAAGAAGAGAGGGAACTTTTCTCTTTCGGCCTTTGTGGGGCTGTTGTTGGCAGGGTGTCGGGGTGAGGCCCCATCTTTGTCCATCGCGCCCCGACTGCCACATCTGCACCCTTCCGGGCCACACGGATACTTGCTTACACGTGGTCTTAGGTTGACCTCCATTGCTGACTCTGCGTCAGTTTGGCTTCTTTAATAACATTAGCCAACAACTTTTGAGTACTTGTTAGGAATTAAATATTTTTCTAGGTACATTTATTCTTTCACTTGTTAAATTTGTCTTCAACACCTACCATGCACCAGACATTGGGAAATATGGATACAGCAGTGAGTATAACCAGTAAAGCCCCTGCTTTTATGGAGTTTGTATTTGACACAAACAAATGACTAAGGAAGCATATACTGTGGTAGACAGTGATGAGTTGTGGGAAAAGAGATCAGAGCAGGGGTATGGGGAGTGGTTTCTTATTATGTATAGTGTGGTCCAGAAGGATTCACAGATAAGGTAGCATTTGAACAGAGACCTGAAATAAATGAGGAAAGGTGATGGTGGAGAGCTTTCCAGGAGGAGGAAACAAGTGCAAAGGCCCTGAGGTCAGGGCACAGTCCAGGAAGAGCAAGTCCAGGAAGAGCATTCTGCCTTGTGGCTAGAATGGAGGAAGTGACCAGGAGAAGTAGGAGGTGAGGTCATCTAGAACAGTGCAGGCTAACAGAGATATGAGTCACCTATATAATTCTAGGTTTTCTAGTAGCCACATTAAAAAAGTAAAAAGAAGCAAGTAAAATTAATTTTGACAATATATTTAAGATATTTCCAGAATATTATTGCTTTACTGTGTAGTCAAACTAAAAAATTATTAACGAAATGCTTTATATTATTATTTCTTTTTTCTTAGCAAGTCTTAAAAACCT
Organism: Mellivora capensis; assembly: GCA_004024625.1. Taxonomy (NCBI): domain Eukaryota; kingdom Metazoa; phylum Chordata; class Mammalia; order Carnivora; family Mustelidae; genus Mellivora; species Mellivora capensis. Next base: position 92,121 of record PISX010001770.1, read on the forward strand.
GTGGATATTTTCAAAATCTGGTGTGGACCTCTCATTTTGGGTTAGCCACATTTCAGGTTCCATGGCCACGTGTGGCTAGCAGCTACCACATTGGACAGTACAGATATAAAGCCTTGAAGACCATACCCTGAGTGAGAGGGGAAGCCACTAGAAGTGTTGGGGCCCAGGAACATTATCTCTCTGCCTTGGATTCTAGAAGATTCACTCCAAGTGTGATGAGAAGATTGCTTTGACGCAGGGGATGGGATGGGCACAAGGACAGAGCAGGGAGATGAGGAACCGAAGCTCTTGCCAGCATGCGGTGAGGATGGCTTGTAGAGTGGTGGGAGCAGTTGCAGTGGTGAGAAATGCTTGCATTCTGCATGTATTTTGGAGGTGAAACTGCCTGGTTTTTCTGACGTGGTGTGTGAATGTGAGAGGAGTCATGGATGTACCAAGATTTTTGGCCTGGGCTACTGGGAAGGTGAGTTGTTTTCAGAAGGATGAGGAGGACTGGGGCTGGGGAACAGCCTCATGGGGAACACGTAGGTTTGGTTACATTTAAGATGCGGGTGTCAGCCTTTCAGGTAGAGGGCAAGCGAGTAGTTGGACATACAAATCTGGGGTCCGGGGGGAGATCTGGGTGGGGACAAGCCATGAGGGTCCCAGGGAGTGGGCACACAGAGAGAAGAGGGGGCTGAACCCTAGAGGAGAGGGCCGAAGGCTGCTCAGGTGAGTACAGGAAGACCAGCATAGAGGGGAAGGATGTGAGGAAAGGGGGCCGGAGGGGGCCATTGGCTGTGTCCAGTGTCCTGATGGGCTGAGGAAGAGGAAGGCCCAGGATCCCTGACCACTGGCAAGAGTGGGAGGCCAATGCTGCAGTGGGTCCAAGTGAGACCAGGAGGGGAGAAAAAGACTGTTGCTATGGACAAATCCTTTGAGGGGTTTTGCTTTCAAGGAAGCAGAAAAATAAGGTGGTACCTTAACGGTGGGTATATGGTCACAAGGAGGCTTTTTTTCCCTTAAAGACCCGTGGTGTAACAGCTGATGGGGATGATCTCATAGGGCAAATTTACCATGCAGGCAAGAGAAAAAAAAATGAGCTAGCTCATTCATGCTCACAGCAATGCTATGTGGGAGGTACTCTTTTGTAGACTGAGGCAAAGGAAGATTCAGTCACTTGTCCAAAGCCACACAGCAGGGCCGTCCAGTGACGATGGCTCAGGTCTAGAACACCCAGTATTAACCACTATGCTATGCTATTTTGTCTCTTGGTTTCCTAGCTAGAGTTGTGAGCTCTTCGAGAATTGGGACCAGCTCTTACACATCTGTATCTGACATAGCACCTAGCTGAGAGAGGGTGTACAGAGAGGGATTTGGTAAATCTTTAATGACCCAGAGACCTGAACACCAGGAACTATGCTGGAATGCTCAGGCATCTATGCTGGCCAGGGCAGGGCAGGGCAGGGGTGTGTGTTGGGGTTGTGTGGAGAGGGGCATGCTGTCAGCCTCCCTCACCCTGCATCCTTCCCACACCACAACAGGGGTGGTGCTCACTAAATATTGGCAAGACCTTACTGGGTGGATGAAGAATGAAAGAAAAGGGTGCAACTCACCCACCCTGAAAGCTAAGCCGATGGTATACACAGTGCTGGCACAACTGGGTCCCTGCTCTGGTTTACTCCCAGTGTGCTGGGTGACCCGAGCCAAGCCCTTGCCCACTTAGCACCTCAGTTTCCTCATCTGCGAAATCAAGAGGTAGGGTTAGGTGATCTGCTGTCTGGCTCTGTCCGAACATCTCAGGTGGGCATGCACGGACTGGATTCCCGCCTCCCTCGTCTGTCTGTCATTAGGATGGCTAAGAGGCTCTCGGTGGTGGGGGTTGGCTGGCAGGGGAGGGTCAGGTTGTCCTTAGAAGAGCTGAGACCTGTGAGATAGGGTAGCCACCACAAAGGGAACCTGGGAATTCCCGAGAATCCTGCTTCATGTCCGAGACGTTCCACTCCACGGGCAGTGATACCAAACTCAAGGGCGCGGCACTGACGCTGAAGTCACCATATCCAGCATGCCTACCCTTTGGCTGGATATGCCCTCGGCCCTGGTAGAGTCCGAGCTGGCCTTTAGCCTTTCCCTCGTCCTGCTGGTCTCCCACCGGCACCATCCTTTGTAATGGTTCTCCGGACCAACTGGCCCCTGCAGCACCCCTGCCTTGGGGCCTTCTGAAATGCGCAGGGACAGTTTCAGTGGTCCTATGGTGGCCCTGATGGTGGTGGTGGTGGTTGCTGAAGATCCTGTGATGGGAACTGTCCCTCCCTGAATGCCAGCAGGACCCCAACCAGAAGCCTGCTCAAATGTGCAGCTGCTGGATGCCTGGGGGCCCGGGGGCCGTCCTGCCTCAGCTGCCGTTCGGTTGTATGGACTAGAGCCAGTCACTTTATTTTCTGTTACCTGCGTTTGTGAACAGGACTGTGAACCCCTAGTTGCTTGCCATTTTGGTTGTGATACTTTTTTTTTTTTGAAGATTTTATTTATTTATTTGACAGAGAGAGAGAGTAGGGGGAGAAGCAGGTAAAGGGAGAGGAAGAAGCAGTCTTTCTGCTGAGCAGGGAGCTCAATGCAGGGCTTGATCCCAGGACCCAGGGATGATGACCTGAGCAGAAGGCAGAGGCGTAACTGACTGAGCCCTCCAGGTGCTCCTGGTTGTAAGTTTTAAACAAGAGGGAATGAACAGTCCTCCTCATCAGAGCTCCCCACAAGTACAATTGCTCTGTACCAGGGGCTGTCCTAAACGTGTGGTGAACCCCTTTAGTCATTCATTTAATTCTAGCTGCCTGTTAGGTGTCCCCACTTCACAGATGAGGAGACCGAGGTGAAGGGCATCACGATCGCTGGGAGGTGTCCCCAGGGAGCAGGTGCCTGTGGGCCTCTGTCCCCCGGCTGGCCTGTGACCGGCTCTCTCCTCCCCCTCCAGGGACAGGAGCAGACCCCGCGGTCAGCGCCAAGAGCAACCACTGCCTGGACGCGGCCAAGGCCTGCAACCTGAACGACAACTGCAAGAAGCTGCGCTCCTCCTACATCTCCATCTGCAACCGCGAGATCTCGCCCGCCGAGCGCTGCAACCGCCGCAAGTGCCACAAGGCCCTGCGCCAGTTCTTCGACCGCGTGCCCAGCGAGTACACCTACCGCATGCTCTTCTGCTCCTGCCAGGACCAGGCGTGCGCCGAGCGCCGCCGCCAGACCATCCTGCCCAGCTGCTCGTACGAGGACAAGGAGAAGCCCAACTGCCTGGACCTCCGCGGCGTCTGCCGGACGGACCACCTGTGCAGGTAAGCGCGCCGCCGCGGGTCGGGACTCCGCGCTTGCGGGACCCCGGGGACGCGGACATGCGCAGACCGAACTGCCGGCCACTCATTCATTCATTCATTCATTGGCGCCCGGGCTTGTGGTTTGCTGGCTCCGTGCTCAGCGCGTGCTTAGCACTGTGCGAAACCAAGGTGGACAAGCCAAGGAGCGTAGAATTTCACATCAGAGACCCCTAGAGCCTGGACTAAGAAGGGACCTTCAGTGATTTCGGTCCCACCTCTGAAGGAAGTCCCCATCTCATGTCCCCGGGACGTGGTGTGGCCGTCAGGAAGGGGCTCTTCTACATCACAGAGGGAGCTCCCTCTGCCCGCTGGTGGGGCCCTGGAGTGCGGGTCTGAGTCTGACTGCCCCAGTTTGACCTTCTGCTCCCTCGCTGTGTGATTGGGAGCAGGTTGTAAACATTTCTCCAGTCGGCTCTCCTTCACCTGTAAACAGGACTAACAATGCCCATACCACAGGGTCCTCGCGAAGATTAGATGACGGGATGTGTGCCCCAAGCTTAGCACAGAGCCTGGCTTAGAGGAAATGCTTAGTAAGTGTAGCCTAATGATCGGGAAGGTTTTTTTTTGGTTGTCGTTATGGTGAGTGGAAATGTGCTTCTGCACAGTTCTTCTGTCTTCTCTGCTTGCTGTTAGGTGTTTATCTAGCTCTGTTGCACCCAGCACTCAGTTCTCGGAGCCTGCAGAGGTGAACATTGTGCTCTGAGAGAAACAGCCAGTCCGGAAGGGAGGATGGGCAAGGCAGCCATCCCAGTGCAAGGGCGTGAGGGCTGTGGGCTCTCCGATGAGGCAGCAGCAGGGAGGGACATCTGCCTCAGCCTGGGGGCCCAGGGAAGGGGGTTGAGCTGAAACTTGAAAAATGAGAAGGAGGAAGCCCTGGAGTGTTGTCAGCTGGAAAAGCGAGTACAGAGGCTGTAGGAGAGAGCCTGGCCTTATGGGGCGCTGTGGATGGTGGGTGCACGCAGTGAGGGCGGAGGGCTGGGGAGGCCACAAGTGGGGCTGCTGGAGAAACAGAAGTTTGCTCACGATGTGCTAGACACCGGTTTGCCGGCAGCTGTAGGAGCGGAGAGAAGTGCACCATTTCAGATATGATTGGTGGGTAGGCTTGACAGGACTGGGTGATTGGGTGGACGTTTCGTTTCCTGGGGGCACAAGTCGTTTCTGTTTTGTTTACGCCACACCTCATCCTACACAGAGAGCCTGGCACATGGTGAGCACTCCATAAACATCACTGGAATGGATAAATGAATGATGACCACCATGTTTCCTAGTCAAGTAACTATGGGATGAAGGAACCATTCAGTGTGTGTGTTGCGGGGGGGTTTGGATGTGCAGTGTTTGTGGTGCCTGGAGGTCTGTTGCCATCCCCTTGGCTATGTTTGGGGGCATGTCTGGTAAAGTGGCTAGAGTGGAAAAGTGGGTTTGGGAGCTGTTGGACACCTCATTGGTGATTAGAGCTCTAGCAGTGGGTGGAATGGTGCAGGGTGGGTTGGTGGAGCCCAAGAGGGAGTCTAGGCTGGAGAGGCCTGAAGATAAGAGAAGCCATTGGTGTGGATAGTGAGTCAGAGCTCTGCTGGACACACAGGTTCTTCAGGGAGGGACAGAGGATGGGGGGCTTGTGATAGGGAGGCTCACACGTGGAAGGACAGCCAGGAGAGAGTGGCCCAGATTGCAGAAGAGAAGGGGTTCCTGAGGGAGGGAGGGAGTGAGATGTGATGTTTCATGTGTGTATGTGCATGTATAGGTGTAAGTGGACATGAGAGGGAGTGTGTCTGTGTGTGAGAGTGTGAGAGTGTAGGAAAGTGTATGTATGTGGTGTGTATGTGTGAGGGAGTGTGTGAATCCATGTGAGTGAGTGAGTGTGTGAGTGGAGGGTAGAAGCCAGTTGTGGTTGGTCTGGGCCTGGCAGGAGGCACAAGTGGAGTACTGAGGCAGAGGCTGCAGAGGGAAGGGAGGCCTCTTTGTACCAGGGGAGTGCTGGGGCCATGTTGGATGAAGGGGGAGTGCTGGCTGGCTTTGAAAAGTAAGTTACTGAGTTCCGAGGCTCTGGTCCTGATCCTCAGAACTAGCTGCAGGGCTCTGGAGAGCTGTGAAGGAGGTGGGCCTTTCTCTCTTGCTTCCTTAAAAAAATGGGCCTTACCACCAATAGACACTGATTGAGGCCATTTAAAACAAACTATGCAGGGCACTTGGGTGGCTCAGTCGGTCTGGCTGCTATCTAGTGATTTCAGCTCAGGTCACGTCTCAGGGTCCTGGGATCAAGCCCACATCGGGCTCCGTGCTCAGCAGGGAGTTGGCCTGGGGATTCTTTCTCCCTTTCCCTCTCTCCCTCTTCCTGTTCACACACACGCTCTCTCTCTCCCTCTCTAAAATAAATTTCAATCTTGAAAAAGAAAAGAAAAGAAACTGTGCATACAACAGGAGCATGGTTAGAAGAAGAAAGTGAGGGCCCTACCAAGGAAGTCAGGAGTGAATGCCGCAGGCCTAGCAGTCGCTGATCTGGGGCTCTGAGCCTGGTGGTGGCTGAGATAGAGAAGGACCTTGATGGGCCCCAGGAGTCCAAAACATGATGGAAGGGAGTATTGGGGTTCTCAGAAGGAGATGGATTCCCTCCTTCTAGGTGCTAACATGACCCGCCAGGCCGCCTCACACAGTGTATGTGCAATGACAGATGGGCCAGGAGCTGGGCCTGGGAGGGAGCTGGAGTGCTGCTGAGTCTGAGCCCGGGAGTGACAGGCCAGGGCTCTCAGGAGCCTGTGCCCACTTGTGGGCTGGGGAAACTGTCTCCAGGAGCCCTGGGACCCCCTTCACGAGTCCTCTGTTATGGAAGGACGACATGTGTGGCTCCTGGCGGGTCTGTGGCCTTGCGTGAGAGGGGAGACTTTAGAGCAGGGTGATTTCAGGCTCACAGAACCTCTGGGTCATTTGAAGAGTTGGAGGGGCTTTTCATTTGTTTTTCTAGGGGCAAGGGAAGCCAGGAACAAGAGTTTGGGGAGTAAGCCTCACATCATAGAAGAAGGGGCTGTTTCAACAGGTTTAAGCTTCGGGAGGGTCAGGAATGAGGGGTCCCTGGAACTAAGGCCTGATGGTGTCCAAGAGGCACTGAGCCAGGTGGGGGAGACTGTGCTTCAGGATGTAAACCGAGACAGCAGGCACCGTGGGACCCACGGATGATGCAGTCTCTGCATGTTTGAACTGGAGCAAGGATAAAAGTGCTGGGTGCTCCAGGGTCTGAGAGGGTGAGCTCCTGGTCTAGAACCAGGTCATTCCTCCACCTCTCCCTGCCCAGCCCCCAGCCATGAATGGTTGTAAAGTGTGGTCCTGCGAGTGGAAGGACAGGGACGGAGGAGAGCCTGGAACATTGTTCCAGCCTGGGCAGGCGTCCTCTGGGTAGCTTTACTGGTCAGTGTCGAGGCTTGAGGCAGGGTGGGAATGGTGCCCTCGGGTGAGACAGAGTGATGGTGGTGGACGGAAGTGGTCATTGTGGACATCCTCGAGCTGCAAGACCTGCTCTTGGTCTCTTGGGTTGTCCTGGATGGGCCGTTTCACTCCTTATGCCCTCCTTGTGTTTAATGATCACAGAGGGATGCTCACCTATCTCCAGGGACCCCTCCAGGTCTGTGAGCCAGTCTGCTGGGGCAGCCTTCTCCCACTGCACCTGCTCTTCTTGAGGTTCTATATCTGGAGAGATGAGCTGTCGGCACAAGAGGACACGGCAGAGACACCACCTTGGGGCAGAGGATCTGGGAGGGCAGATTTGAAGGACTCAGGGGTAGGCCTGCAAGGAGAGGAGCTGATTGTTTTTCCATACACCTGCAAGCCTGACTTACTGACCCATGGATGCTTTCCCCACGTCCGCAGAGAAGCCTAGGAGGGGATGGGTGGCTTGGGGGCTGTAGAGAAGAGGCAGCCCAGGCTTCATTTTCCGCTATACCCAGGGAGGAGCACCCTCCTTTCCCTTCCTGGCACTGGATCCTTTTAGATTTCTGTCCTCCAGGGTGGACACGACAGGTGACAGTCTTTACCGTGAAATGGGAGGGCCCAGTGCTGGGGTGTTTGGGTCAGGAAGTGGAGACCCCAAGCCTTCCTTTCCTGGATACTTTAATGGACAAAGCTGGCTTTGATGGGGCTCATGGGGAAGCTTCTTTGAGCTTTTTTGGGAATGAGGCCCTTGCCTGGAGGCATCTCTCAGAACCTGCCCTGGGCTCCAGGGCTGTGCACCCAAGCCTGGCTGTCCTCCTTCACTATATTGCCAAGGAAAACAGGGGAGCAGGCCCAGCTATGCTTCTCCCTGGGTGAACATTGGCCCAGCGTTCCTGGGGGGGCAGCTCTGCCAGAGCCCACCTTACCTGGTACTATGTTAAAGCAGGCCTGTTGGTCTGCTCTAGGGCATACCCAGAGACAAGCCTTGTCCCTCCCCAGGGTGATATTTAACAGACTTTGCTGTGCAGTCTTATGAAATGTCAGTAACCACAAGGTGTTGGGGTTTAAAGAAGCCTTTGGTTAAACAAGGACATCTCCTTGCAGGCCTGGGGGGTAATGGGAGGCATTTCAGGGTCCTCCCTTGGTTCTTTGGACCTGGATCAGTGTGGAAGCTTCTTACTCTAACCAAGGTTCCAACTGGCCCAGAAGTTGCATACCCTGTCTCTAGCCTTTGTCTGGTTCCTATCCCGTGAGCCTCTAGAGCTGTACACGTCAGACCAGGAGAGGCTTTTCCTTTTACAGTGTTCTGATATGGAGTCCGAAAAGCCTGGAGAATCTCTTGGAATGAATCCATGGAATTTGGCTCAGTTCTCTCTCTCACCCCAGCCCCACTAAGGGCCATGACCTACTTTTTTTTTTTTTTTTTTCTTTAAACACAGTCTTTTGATTGCTACTCTCCGCTTACCTTTGCTGTAAGGATGGCCTGGATCGCGTGTGTGTGAGCGCATGGGGGCGGGGTGTGTGTGGCTGGGAGGCTGTGGGGAGGATGAGCCTGTTGTCCTGTAAACGGTGTCCCTTTCAGGCCTTGTTTGGAAGAGGCTCTCTGAAATGCGCTGCTCCTCTCCGTCTACGCAGAGGACATAAATAACTCGGTGCTGGCGCTGTGCCATATCCCCGGCTGTAATTTCACCTCCGGGGGCTGAGGATGTGTATAAATAGACTCCATCCCGGGGCTGCCCTGGCTGCCTGGGTCTCTTCATGCAGTGGCCACTGTTCTTGTCCAGGAGGATTGCTGAAGGCAGAGGGCTTGGGGTCCCCTCCACCAAGGCTGTCCACAGGGAGTGGGGAGGAATCCTTCCAGCAAGCTCGCTCTCTTGCTTAGCTTGGGCATGTCTGGTGCCTATAGGCGGTGTGTATGGACACGTCCGCATTTGATTCTTGGCTCCCTGGAGTGGTTCCTCAGCGTCCTCTGGACTCTTTATAGAATAATCCGTTGGCTGATGTTTTTAGTGGGTTATCTCTAAATAGCAGCAAATGATTATTTGCAGGGGTGTGTGTGGGCTCTGGGGCTTCCAAGCCTTCCCTTCTCTCAGAGGAGAAGGTCTTGAATATCTTGAAATCATATACAAAGTTTTGCATGTATGTTCTAGAGAGAAATGCGTGGCTTTCATGAGATCCACAAAGGGTTTCTTGACCCCTCAAAGCTTACAAACCTCTGCCTTCCCTGGATGGCCAGCTTGGACGGGCTCCCTGGACGACTGGAGTGGCTGATCCAAGATGCCGGGCACAGGCACGGGCGGGACAAAATGGCTGCCCTGATGGATTCCAGCCAGCAGGCCTGGGCCCAGCGGGTCACCCGGAGCAGGAGGAATGGGGGTCGTAGGGACATTCCTTTGTTCATTTACAGCTATTTGTTGATTTCCCCACTGTGGGCCAGGTCTTGTACAGGGATTAGAGAGTTAGTGAAGTAGGCAGAAGTCTTTGCCTTCAGGCACTTACGAGTTCCTGCCACTTCTCTTGCCATTACAGTTCTGCTCTGCTGCCTACCAGGTCTTCCCTGGGTCACTTTGGTTACACTGAGAGCAACCCTTGTGGAGGGGAGCCACACCCACCTGATCCTGGCTTAGGGGCCTGCCTGGTCTTGAGCAGAGCTCAGCACTGAAAATTCCTGTCTTTTCCCAGAGCAAAGCTGTGCCCAGGAGTGCTGTGGGGTAGAGAGGTCACCATCTTCCTTGCCAGTGGAGGGAGACTCCTTACATGGGCAGCATTAGGATCTTCAGCCTTGCGGGCAACCCCAAAACCCATCTTCCAACCGGGGACCCCGTGCTGGCCCCGGTGGCTGACCTCAGTAGGGGTCCTGCTTGCCCTTGGGCTGTGGGCCAAGGATGCCCAAATGACTCCTCTTGGAATTTCCTGTGGGCCTTGAGACCCAGCTGGAATGTTGAACATTATTGTGCTGAAGGCTCTGGGAAAATAAACAGGGCCAGAAGCTGCCACCTGCGTGTCTAGTCTACATCTTCTGGCTCTGCCCATGGCAGGGGTATTCGCATGGCTGGGCCCCGAGTGCCTTTCCCTTTTCCCCTTTCCCCTCCAGGCTTGCTGTCCAGGGGTCTAGGCTCCATAAAGCTCCCACCCTGCAGAGACGTGGTGACGCACCCCCTGCTGGGCTGAGGCTCCCTCTTGAGGAGCCCAGGTTTGGTCACACCAGAGGGATCAAACTCCAGTTGTGTGTGTGTTTGCTGGCACAGGACCAGTGCACACTTTGGTTGCCTCCATCTTGCTCCGTTCACTGGCTCCTTGGTTATTTCCACTTGCACTCGTTGACGCGGGCACTCTCCTGCTTTGCTCGTTAGCGTCTCAGTCGGCTGCTGCTAGAACAGAGTACCACAGCCTGGGGTGCGGAAACAGCAGACATCTCCTTCTCACAGTTCTGGAGGCTAGCGGTCTGAGATCAGGGTACCGCCTGGTTAGGTTCTTGGAGAGGGCCCTCTTTGGGGTCATGTCCTCATGCGGCTTCCCTTGGAATGTGCACTCAGAGAGAGATCCGGTGTTCCTCCTTTTTATATAAAGGCACACATTCCATCATGGGATTTTACCCTCATGACAGAATCCCCTCCAAATGCCATCACAGTGGGGATCCAGATTTTAACACATCAGTTTGGAGGGACATGAACATTCAATCTAAGGCATGAAGACTTATCCTTCATTCACAGCCCTGTTTGGTCCTCATCTCCTAGCTATATCTTCTACTGATGCTTTCTTGAACTTGTCTGTATCCTTCATGGGGCAGTGATCACATGACTTTCCTTTAACACTTTATCTTCCCAGTGAGGTCTCTGGTTTCTTACATTCTTATATTACTATGGCGTTGACTTATTTAACAAATATTTACTAGGGGCCCGGCCCTGTGCTAGACATTAGGTCCTTACTGGAGAACATTGTAGAGATGGTCCCTGCCCCCGGGAGTATATAGTCTGATGGCGGAGGTAGGAGGAAAAGTTTGCAAAATGAGCAGGATGTAGAAATAGAGGATAATGGGGAAGGAAGTGGGGAGCTACTTAGACAGGGGTCAGGAAAAGTTTATCTGAGGAGATGACATTTAAGCTGAGACCTGAAGCACGAAGCAGCCAGAGGTAAGACAGATGGGAGAGAACATTTCACACAGAGAGAATAGCCTGTGCAGAAGTTTGGAGGAGGGAGGGAGCTTGGCATTGCTGGGGAAGTGAAAGGAGGCTGGCAGGGCTGGAGCAGAGGGGACCCGGGAGAGAGGAGCAGGGGGAGGTGGGAGCAGAGAGGCAGGGCTGGGTCATGCGGGGCCTCGCAGGCTATGGCAAGGAGTTTGGATTTTGTTGTAGATTGAAGTATAGTTGACATTATATTGGTTTCAGGAACGTGACAGTGATTTGACAATTCTATATGTTACGCAGCGTTTGCCGTGATAAGTGTAGTCACCCTCTGTCACCAAAGTTATTACAATATTATTGACTCTGTTCCTCGTGCTGTACGTGACATCCCCATGACATATTTGTTTTATAACGAGGAATTTGGATGTTTTCTGAGCACAATTAGAAGGAAGCTTTGAAGCCCACTAGTGACATTATAAAGATTACTCGGGCTGCTGTGTGGAGAGCCGAGGGAGGAGGCAAGAGTGGCCTCAGAGAGCCCGGGAAGAAGTTATCCTAGTATCGCCAGACCAGAGGTGATGGCTGCTTGGGCCAGGAGGTGGCCATGAGTGGTGGAGGTAAGTGGGCAAATGTGAAGTATTTTGGAGATGGAAATGATATACCTTGATGTGGGAGTGAGGAGACGAGGGAATTCAAGGATAACCTGCTGCCTTCTGGCTTGAGCAGCTTGCTGTGTGATCGTGCCATTTTCTGAGATGGCAAAGGCTTGGACAGGGAGATAAATCAGGGATTCCATTTTGGGCATGTTAATTTTGAGATGCCTTTGAGACATTCCTATCTGGAGCTTGACAGGGGTTATAAATTCTGGGGGTCATTAGCATATCTCTGGTATTCAAGGCCAGCGCAATGGGCAGGGTCTCCTAGGGAGAGGCTGGCCTGGACAGAGGCACTGAGAATGTGCCTGGCACCTGTAAGTGCCTGGTAAGGGGTTGGTGGTGGTACTACGGTGCCCCAGGGATCAGGAGGAGACTTTTGAGAAAGAGGGAGTAGATGTCTGAGCCAGATGAAAGATCCAGAAAGATGAGGTCCAGAAAGGTCCAGAAAGATGAGGAAAGACACATAGCTCCTCATTGGATTTGGGAAATTGGAAGGCACTAGTGACTTCTTCTAGCAATTTGGGGGAAGAGGAGATTATGGAAACTTGATCAGAGCTAAGGAAACATTCATCAATTGGCTGGTTAGAGCTTCCTGGGATAGCTCCTCAAGGAGAGGAAACATGAGAGGAAACAGCATGGAGAAGTTGCTCATCTGTCTGTTCATTAGCCAAGGGGCACCAACCCACTGGCTTGGCTTTGAGAAGTGTGGGGTGGGTGTCACTTCCCCCATGGGCACTCCCAGGCTCTCCGCCATGACACTCTGCAGGTCCTGGGGCCACACCCTTGGCCAGGGGGAGTCTGCGATTCTGAGGTTTCTCAGCCCTGGGGAGGGCCCATGGTGTGGACCCCATTTGCCTGTTGGTCTCTGATGCTGACCCATACACTGCACTGTGATTAGAACCCTGAACAGCCCCACCTTCCGTGTCCTCCCTGGGCTCTGAGGAGCCATGATATGGCTGGCTGCCATTGACTCAGGTTTTCTAACCATGGCTGAAAGGGCCCTTAAAATGTCAGAAGAGATCTTTCGTTGAGCCCCATGCTTTTCTGATCAACGACATGATCCGTCCTCCCAGAGAAGATAGCCTGGGGCTGCCCGAGGGGCCTTGCTTTTTCAGCTTCTTCAGCCAGGAGGCATACACTATGACACTGAGGAGTGTTTGAGAGGAGCCCCTGGGGCCACCTGCCTGGGCAGTCCTCTCCGTGGTGTTCAGGGGGTGGAACAGGACTTTCCATGGTCAGCCAGCCAGGATTTGTGCTTTGTCCTCTTGGGGTGGTATCCCCAGCGGGGAGGCAGCCCGTTTCCCCTTCCTGGTATCTGGGATACCTTCCTGGTATCTGGGAGCTGGCTGTCCCCCTCAGGGTCCTTTGGGGGCTCTTATGGAAGACTCCCAGCCCTCGTGCCGGTGGCCCTGCTCTCCCAGCATCTCGGAGGTGAGGAAACTGATAAACGTTGGTGAACTCACCTAGAGTAGAAGCAGAACACAGAGTTTGGTATGGCGGAAGAATAAGATACTCACTTCATTATGCAGCGGTAGGGAATTTGGGGGTAACTCTGCATAGACCGCCTTGCCCATGGTGCCTGGCTTTAGTCTGGCAGGGGTCTTTCCAAGTGTGCCCTTTCTCTAGCTCTTGGCCCATGGCGGGGGCTGTCTGAGCGCTGTGACTGGCTCGAGCAAAGACTTCCCAGATGTATTCTCCAAAGGGCGGAACAAAGCAGCTGGAGCCACAGTCCTGGCTTCAGATCCCCACCTCGGCAGTCGTGTGAGCCTGGGTGGTTTCTTCAACATCATGGAGCCTCTGTGTTCCTCATCAAGATAAGGGCAGTAGCGTGATGATGCCAGGCTGAGGCTTGGTAACCAGTCAGCGGGGCTCCCGTGGGTGCTGGGCGCCCGGGATGCTCAGGTGAACCGCAGGCCCGCCCTGGTACTGGCTGTGAGGGCCAGGGCTTCCCCACCGAGGCTGCTGGGGGCTCTTGTGGAAGGCAGCTTTGGGGGGATATCTGAGCTGAGGATGAGGGAAGGATAGGCAATGAGGAGGCAATGAGGAGGCAGGCCTCTGGTCCTCGCAGAGAGAATGTGTTATTAAGTGGGGGCCCCGTGGAAGTGCGGGAGAACCAGTTTGATTTCCTCCAGAAGACAGTGGGAAATCGTGAAGTCTTTTAAGCAAGAGAATGACATGACCCTGCCGGTGTTTCAGAAAGATTTCTTGGGCTACTGTGTACACAGCAGTCTGAGGAGAGTGAGTCTGGAGACAGCCATGCTGGGACCACATCGTGATAGGACCACATCGTGATGGGCCCTGAGGCTAGGCCGAGGCCGAGGGCTAGTGTGGAGGGGCCGGGTCAGAGACAGGCTTTGGAGACCTTCAGAGGTCACTTGCAGGAGATTTAGAGCACCGGGACCGGAGGGAGGGAGGGTCCAGATTGATGCCATGGTCTCTGGTCCGGATGTCTGCTGATTGGTGAAGGCATCGCCTGAGAGATGAGAGGAAGAGGAGGAGGACTAGGCAGAGAGGGAGGGCGTCTGGGTTTCAAACCTGTTGTTGGAAGCAGGTGGAAATCCAGTGAAGAGTTTGTGTACGTGGGAGGCCGGGCCTGGGATCGAGATTATAGGATTAAGGGAAGTAAGGCAGGAAGAGCAGTGAGCTTGGGGCCTGGCACATAGACACAAGGTAAACATTTGTTCCTTCAAAGAGCGTATAAGCTCATTTGGGGAGACAAGGCTCACATGTGTGAAAACCTTAAATACGGAGAGGAGGCCCCACTTAATTAAGTGTTGTAAGGATTAAGTTGCTTGCCGTAGGCGTTCAGAGGAGGGGAGCCCTGCGGCTTGAAGAGCCACAGAAAAGGTGGTGTGGAGTCAGGGTCCTGTGGCTGGGGCGGAAGAGAGGGCAGGGTGCCCTAGGGGGCAGAGGCTTCCCGGGGAGGGGGCAGGAGGGAGAAGCAGGACCGGGCATGGCTTTTTCGGGCAGGGAGAAATGTCCTGCTTGGAGCAGCAGAAGGTGCTACAGGTGGAGAGTGGAGAGTGAGTGTGTGTGTGTGTGTGTGTGTGCGCGCGCGTGCGTGTCTTTGTGTGAGTCTGTGTGTGTGTATGCACACGCATGTGTGAGGCTGGAGCTTTGGGATGCCCTGGGGAGACACAGAGCAGAGAGGGCCTCCCCTAGCCCCTCCCAGGCTCCCACTGTTGGTCCTAATTCCAGCAGACTCAAGCGTTTCCAAACTTGTTGCTTAGTAGTGGAAGAAAGAGAATCGGGTGAGAAGGGACCTGGATTAGGAGTCATACTAAATCCTAATATTGCTGCAGGCCTAGTTCGACCCTTTGTTGTTACTGGACTGTGTGAGACCTTGCTGGAAGCTGGGATGGGTTGCTTTTTTAGGTAGTGAGTTCCCCTTCTTCAGAGGTACCAAGCAGAGGCTTGAGGCCCCTCACCAGGCCTCAGATGAGTGTCAGGTTGGATGGGCTTTGTAGGTTCCTTCTGAGCAAGTGTGACACAGATCTCCTGGTTCTTGGGGCCCAGTGAAGAGAATGGGTTATGTGATCCAGCGGGGACCCTCCCCTTGCCTTTCTCTCTCTCTTTTTTCCCGATTTTTTTTTTTAAGATTTTATTTATTTATATGACAGAAAGAGAGAGAGATCACAAGTAGGCAGAGAGGCAGGCAGAGAGAGAGGGGGGAGCAGGCTCCCCGCTGAGCAGAGAGTCCGATGTGGGGCTCGATCCCAGGACCCTGGGATCATGACCTGAGCCAAAGGCAGAGGCTTTACCCACTGAGCCACCCAGGCGCCCCTTTCCCCTGATTTTTAAAATGGAATTCACTTTACCATTTTTGCTGATTATAAAAGTGATATGTGTTCACTATAATACATCGTTCAGGCAAGATAGGCATAGTAAAGAAAGTAGAGATCGTCTTCAACTCTAACACCCTGAAATAAGCCATGGCAAACGTTTTGGAGAAAATACACTCCCAGACTTTTAAAATACGCATACACATATTTTAACAAAAATGATGTCATGTGGTGCATGCTGTTTTATAAGCTATTTTTGTCTCTAAATATACTGTTAACATTCAACCTTTGTCAACATCTCCGTATGTACAGGTTTCCTGGATTTTGATGGAGGTCTGGTTTTCCCTATGGCTTTGTGTCCCTGGGGATGACATGCCCCACTCATTCTTCATACACGTGTGTATTCCCTCTTCTCGTGGGAGAACCTCGTCGGGATCTAAGCCTGTGGGATGGTAGGGCCCTTGGAGGGGGGGGTACCAGGCAGCAAGACCCCCAGAGAGCTCTCAGGTGCCCAACTCAGGACTTTCTCAAGGTGGAGGGGAGTGGACTGGAATGGAGCAGGGGTCTGGAATGGAGCAGGGTCTCTGCAGTGGGTATGCGTGCTTGTGGCTAGCTTCTCTTTGTGGGTTTGGGTTCGCTTGGCTGGAGGAGGTCCCTAAGGAGAGTGTGGTCTGTTTCCTCTAGCTTCTGAGAGGCAGTATGCAGGGAGAGGACTGTAATAGAGCCCATGAATTTTAGAATGGAATATGCGGAGGCCTCTTCAGCAGCTATCCAAAGACAAGGAAAGATGATGCCCAACGTGGAAAATTTTAGGAATCGGTATGGGCACCATTAAAAAATAAGGTGGCTGGTGATGTTGAGAGCGAGAGACCGTAGGGCTCATCGGAGAGGCTTGGCCTGGAAAGTCCTGGCAGGCTGAGCCTGGAAGGAAGGTCTGGGGCAGTGGTGTATTTTCTCCACTTGGTTTTCCTAAGTGCTTTGCTTCTCTGGGGGAGTTTTAAGTAAACTAAGCAAGGATCATTGCTTGCTGCTTGCTAATCCTCCCCTAGTTCCAGCAGAGATGACTGGAAATCCCTGAGAAATCAACTAGTAGCTACCGAGTGGTAACCAGTGAGCTCAGAAGACCTGGGGGCTCCTGCAGCCAGGCGATTAAGCTGCCAGCTCTCCCTGCTAATGGACCAAGGTGTAGAGCTGTGCTTGGAGCAGAGGTGGGCTCTCCTCTCCCAGGAGGTAGTCAGGGTGGGGAGAAAGCTGGGCAGGTGGCCAGGTCTGGGGGCCCCCTGCCTCCTCCTTCCCCCTGCTGGGAACATGCCCCCAGAAGCCCCATGGGGGAGGAGACATTTTGGCCACCTCTTCTACCTGTTCCTGCTTTTGTGTTCTGGTTGCTTTAATTAAGGCCTGTGTCTTTGAGGAGGCTGGGCTGGTAGAGGGGTCCTCAGAGAGAGAACTAACCTAAGCACCTTAACTTAAATGAGGGAAGGGAGAGCCCTGGAGGTCCCCATCCACTGGCCTGAGCACCCTCCTCTCTTCTGCACTGCTTGAAGGAAGGGTAGCTTGGAAGGACCTCGGTGTGATGGTGTGTAGCAAGGGGGGCTGGCGGTGGTGGGTAGGGGCTTGGTTTTTGTGTCTTTAGTGTTCCTCAGCCTATTGATGGAAGAAAAGTGTGTTGTCTAGAAGGTGGCAGCTATGGGAAGAACAAGTCTTGGTGCCCGAAATTGTGTCTGGGTGGAGCCCCGAATGATCTAGGAGTCCACTCGGAAATAGAGCTGCAGAAGATCTTGAAACTCATCCCAACAAAATTTCATTTATAGATGAAGACTCCTGGGTCCAGGGAGGTGAAATCATCTGCCCGAAGCCACAGAGCTAGGGAGGGGCAGACTCCAGGCAGAAGGTCAGGTCGAACCTCCCCAGCACTGCAAGGCATCTTGGCCGGGCAGTGGGTGCACTGGACAGGGAGTCAGAAACCGGGGTCCCACACTTGGGACATGGAATGTTTCTGTTCCAAATATGCACAATGGTATGAACCAACAGGCATATGCATATCCTGCTACTGCAGCTGCGCCTATGATTGGTTATCCAATGCCAACAGGATATTCTCAATAAGACTTTAGAAGTATATGTAAATGTCTGTTTTTCATAATTGCTCTTTATATTGTGTGTTATCAAATAAGATAGTTACTTAAGTTATTAAGTTATTAAGCCTCCGTTCGCTTATTGAAAAGAGCATACAGTATCTGGGGTGCCTGGGTGGCTCAGTGGGTTAAGCCGCTGCTTTCGGCTCAGGTCATGGTCTCGGGGTCCTGGGATCGAGCTCCACATCAGGCTCTCTGCTCGGCGGGGAGCCTGCTTCCCCCTCTCTCTGCCTGCCTCTCTGCCTACTTGTGATCTCTGTCTGCCAAATAAATAAATAAGATATTAAAACGAAAAGAAAAGAGCATACAGAATCAAATCTGTCCCGTCCACCTACATGGCTGCTGTAGAAAATGAGAGATCAGTCAAGGTGCTTGTAATGCTGCAAAGAAGCCGGCCCAGTATCCTCTCCCTGCACACTTGAAAGTGTGATGTTGGGGTGCTGGGGTGGCACAGGCGGTTGAGTGACCGACTCTTGGTTTCGGGTTGGGTCACAGTCTCAGGGTTGGGAGATCAAGCCCTGCATCAGGCTTCATGCCCAGCGAAGAGTCTGTTTAAGTCTCCCTCTCCCTCTGCCCCTCCCCCCTCACATGTGGGCGCACTCTCTCTCTAATAAATACATCTTTAAAAAACAGTGCGATGTGTTCACCCCTACCCCCAGAGAGAGCCCTGGTCAGTAACCTGGAGAGAAAGGTAGGCCTTGATGGTGCTACGGGGCAGATCCCCTCAGACCTGGGAAGGGCCAGAACATCAGGGAAGGCTTGGGGCTTGAGTGCTTGCAGAGCCCTGAAATGGCTTTTGGCTTCTGGCCGTGGACAGAAGGTTGAAGACCAGTTGGATCATGGGCTAGACCAGACTTGCACTTCCTTTCCTTTCCTTCCAGTTCTTTCCCAGGGAGCCCATCAGACAGTCCGGAACCCCTGCAGTCCGGCCAGAAGCCCAGCCAGCCCATGGCAGACTAAAGGCTGGGCAGGACAGGATGCGGGGAGGGGGGAGTGTCCATCAGTCAGTGGCCCCCTTGCCCTCCCTTTCTTCATCAGGGCTCACGCATACGTTGCTTTTGTCCCCCGCTCCTCTTTCCCCTTTGGATCAACCTCCCAGAGGTCAATGGCAGAAAGGAAGGGGGGAGAAACAGAAATGATGATGACTTTGATTTTTTTTTCTTCTGTCGGAGCCTGGGGAGGGTGGTTGTTTTGCTTCCTGGACCTCAGCGGAGAATTCTCTGCCAGACAATCATCTCGGCGCTTTCATTGCTTTCTGATGCTCCTCTAACTGCACAGGGTCGGCTATTAAATGGTCATGAAACCTCAGCCTCTATCCCATCAATAGTCATAAAGTTGGGGAGATAAAAGCCATCAGTTTTCCATTATAGCGGAAAGCAATGCTGTAGATAGCTATTTTCTGAATGCTGCAGATAGATGTATTTTAACTAGAGCAGGGTTTCCAAGGGGCCCCCCAGCTCAGCTGTGGGCCCTGCTGGGCCTGGGATAACCTGCTAGGTGGTTCACATGGGGTGGGGTGTGTGGGGGAGAAGACAGGGTCTTCTCTGCCTTGTCTCTTTTCTCCTTGGAGAATTGAAAGGGCATGTCCTCAGGTGTGAGGTGCTGGGCAGAGGCCCACAGCGGTGGGACTGTGGGCTTCAACCCTCTGTTTCAACCACATACTGTAGATAAATGCAGGGCTTGTCATCTCACTCTAAGGAGGAGTGACCCTCCTGAGCTTGGGTGGTGGGCAGGCCAGGGGCCTGGTGATTTGTGGAGATTCTGGGCAGGGCAAAGGGGGGCCGGGGCAGCCACAGCCTGAGGACGCCGGCGGGTGGGATGGGATGTGGAACCTTGGGAGGACGGCTGCTCCTGATATACAGTTCCTGTAGCTTCTCACAGACGAGCAGGCCATTTGGAAATGGATTTTGCAATCAAACACCTTGGCAGTGAGCAGCCATCAGATAAGTCCTCTGAATGAACTTTTCAAAGCACTCAAGCCCCGAGGCCCTCCTGCCTTGGGTTCCTGAAGAGCCTGGGATTTTTTTTTTTTTTAAGATTTTATTTATTTATTTGAGAGAGAATGAGTGAGAGAGAGCATGAGAGAGGAGAAGGTCAGAGGGAGAGGCAGACTCCCCAAGGAGCTGGGAGCCCAATGCGGAACTCGATCCTGGAAGTCTGGGATCATGACTTGAGCCGAAGGCAGTCGCTCAACCAACTGAGCCACCCAGGCATGGGATTTGAGCTTGGGATTTGAGCCCTCTGCCTCGGACCCCATCTGTGCCCCCTTCCCCGGCACTCCTTCCGGACAACCTGTGCTCAAGCCTCCCTTGTCTCTGGGATCTTGCAGGGACAGCCCCCTCTGCAACCCCCAACAAGGGATGTTTCTATGTGAAACGGAAAGTGCCCTCCAGACCCTTGGAGGTCATCCCCTCTTTGAACCTTCTCGGTCTTCCAGGAAGCCGTGTTCTGTTGCCTTTGCTCCCAACATGACTTTGTCCCCAGCCAGTGAGAGCTATTCTTAGGATGCATTGTATTTGTAAAGTGTGTGGATTTTACTCCACAGCACTCTGGGGTCAGATCACATTTCCTGATATTTCTAAACCAGCTACAGTTCCCCGCTCCCCATCCTGGCCAGCAGGAAATGCAGTCCCAGTTAATGGAGCTTCCCTGTCTGTGGCACGCAGGAGCCCGGCCTCAGGTGGGGAAGCCGGAAGAGGCCGGGGAGGCTGGTCTTCAGCCTGTGGTGGTGCTTCTCCTGCCGGCTGCACCATGGGCCTGGGTCCTTCAGCATCTGCCCGGTACCTCCGTGCCACTACAGCTGTGAACCAGCTGACTCCAGACTTGCCTAGGGGCACGGCCCTCCAGCCCTCCAGGCCATGGGGCTCCCTGTTTAGCTGCTCCGGGTGTTCCCTGCGCGGGGCTGCAGGGCAGTGGCCCCAGCTTTCGTCCAGCCCAGGGGACGTGGCCTTCTCTCCTGCCCCACTTGCCAAGCCCTGGGCAGCTCTAGCTCTTGGCCTGCTTTGCATGAGGTGTCTGGACATAAGGCCTTCCAGTGGCAGGGACGCCCAGGCCTCAGAATCCTGCTCCCCTTCTAGAAGGGGCACATGTGTGTGCAGGGAGGAAAGGAAAACGCCTTTCGTCATCTCCATTCATATTCTGCCGCACCTTGAGGAACGTGAGGCACTGCTGCCTTTTCCGCCGCATCCTGGTGTGTGTCTGCCCAGCTCACACCGGGGCCTGTTCACGTACCCCTGTGTCTAGCCCAGGGCCTGGCACATTGCAAGGGGAAGGGAGCACTTGAGTTCTCGAAAGCTCCTCGTCTCCTCAAATAGAGATTGTAGAAGGTGGTTACTCCTTTTCTCGATGACACAGTGCTCTCTGTGACTCCCAATTACGTTGTGTGGACAACGCGCGGTGATGCCTTCAGGTGTCTCTGACTTAGAACTGTTTGTCCCTGCACGAATTAGCCTCAGATACTGTGAATTTTGAGTTACTGTGTTTTGCTTTACCAGGCGTTCCGTCTCCTTCGTGTTTGCTGTCATTTCCTGCTGAAGGTTCTGTCTGCCCTGGGAGGTTCCTTCTGTCATCCTTTCTCGTTCTTGGGGTTTCCATGGCACAGAAAACCAGATCACCGATATATTAGAATTACGTATGCACCAGGAGCCATTAGACTCTAAGGGAAGAGAGAAAGGATTTTTGTAGGAGTAAAATATCTGTCTCGGTGTGCAAACTTTACACTCCATGCCGGCGGCTTCCGTGTTCCTGGCAGCCTGCCCGACGAGTGACCTACAGAAACGCTGTTGTGCGGGAGCCTTTTCAGATTAAAAATATATATTGTGAGATGACTTTTGGAAAGGGACAAGAGAGCACAGTAAGACTTTTTGGAATTAGAGTTGGCTCTTGAGACGGGTAAGGATAAGCAAACCCTCTGTTTTCTCTGCAAAAGAATGTAAGCAAATCCTCATTGTCCTGTTCTTCCTGATGACCTTGGGTAACAGCACAATTTTACCCTTTTTGTCACTGCCCGTGGGCCCAGGGATTGGGATGAGGGCAGTTTTGGTGTCTGGTGGGGTTGCGCAGCTGCGTGGCCTTCCTGGCACTGCCGCTTCCCCACCCCGTGACGGTGAGCGCCGCGTCGGTGCCCGTGACATCAATGCCCGTGTCAGGCAGGGGTGCTGTGAGGACCAGATGGAAATGGGGCAAGGTGAGAGCTTCATTTCAAATAGGAGGCTGGTGGCGGCAGCTTGTTAGAAGGAATAAGGCCTTGGCCAGAATGCCCGAGTCCTTACCCCTACATCAGCCCTTCTTGCTGGGAACCCTCGGGGATGTTAGGGAACCTGTCGGGATTTTGCTCCTTTGTCAGAAAACATCAGGGCTGAGTGAAATGACACTCATCCCAGCTTTTGTGTTTCATAATTTGGTATGTGTTATTTCTAGAATTGGGGGCAGAGAGAGGGAGTAGTTGATCTGAGGAGAACACAGGGCTGAGGGCATCAGTAGAGTTTCTGCCATCCAGTGAGGTTAAAAAAAAAAACAAACAACTGAGGGTTTTCCACTGACATCTGTCTTATGATTCCGTACGTTTGCGTGAGAAGATGTGGGTGGTTAGTGTTTCTGGGTGCTGTGCATGTGTGGATGTGTGAGCTGTGGGGGACAGAGAGATCCCGGGGAACGTGAGGCTGTGCTGGGGCTGCTGAGCCATTAGGAGAGGGCCTTGTATTTTGCCCTGATCTATGAGGCTCGAACTTTGCTGGCCCCCACACAGGAGCTGAAAGAGGGGCCTCGGGTTAGCTGCTTGCCCCTCTGGGCAACAGCTTCATTTCTGGAGTGAGAGGAGTGGGCTCCCTTGTCTCCACGGTCCCTCTTGGGCGACAACACTGACAGCCTGAGAAAATGCCTTTACAATCCTTCCTCCTCCTGGCCAGGGAGGGTCTGCCCATGGCCCATCCTGTCCTCGAGTCCTCCAGGTGGTGTGGCCCATGACGGCTCATCTCTCCGGGGCCTCGTGTGTGCCGCCATATCTGAGTCTAGGTTTTCCAGGTATGAACGCGTGTCTGCAGTCCTGGAGGCCGTTCTTGGTAGCATCTGGGCTTCCCAGACTCAGAAACATTGGGTCCAGGCAGGACGGGGTGGGAGGTGGCCTCCTGCTTCTCGGAAGAGCGCACCAGAGAGAGTCATTTCCTGGTGATTCTGCCCAGGTCACTGTGCCCTTCGGGGTGGCAGTGGGAGGGACGGAGACTCGGGGTGTGTGTTCTCTTGGGGAGAAGTATGTGGTCACAGGAGGGGCATGAGGGAATGAATGCATCTGCATGCAGTTAAGAGGAGTTCCTTCTGTGAGAGGGTCTGTGTGCTGTCTGTGGATTTTGTCAGCATGCTCCTCCAAAGTGTTTCTGAACCGCAGGGGCCACTTCTGGGCAGAATTGCCTCCTTCTTTCATTGTAATGAAACCCGCACTCTCCACCGTTGTAACTGAGGAAATCTGCAATGCGAGGAGGAAGGGCAGGTGGGCCTCTAGGTCCCACCCTTGTCTCCTGGGGCCCTTCCCCAGGGATCATCCGCTCTGAGGAGGGCCAGCCCTCCTCCCTCTGTGTGCAGGAGTCGGCAGCACGCAGGCTCCGGGGGTGGGTGGTGCCTCCACACCCGCTGGTACCCCCAGTCACAGTCGGGATCAGCTGAGATGTTCAGGGACACTGAATAAAGCCTTGGGGAGGCAAAGGAAGATACACATGGGGAGTGAGTGCATCTGAGTCACCCGCTTTGTTGGCCCAGCATGCTTTCTGGGGCCAGCCAGAATCCATCCTGCTCTGGTCTTGTCTGCCCCATGTGCCCACCACTTGGAATCCACTACCTGGGCACAGGCCTTAGTGCCACACTCTGCTGTTCAGACCCCAGAGAGCAAGGCTGCCAAAGGGGACTGAGGCTGGATTGCCACCCCTTCAGGGAGGCCAGCCTTGCCCAGGACGTGGCCTTCGAAGGCAGGTGACATCGATGGAGCTCTTGTGTGTTAGACACCGTGTTACTGTGTTAGGAATTTTCACCCCCAACCTCACATGTTCTAAGGACCCTTTGAGGCAGGCCCTGTTACCATTTCTCTATGCTCAGGGAAGGATGCCCAGACCAGAGATTTTCAGTGACTTGCCCGGGAGCACACAGCTAATAAGGCGAGCAGAAGCCTGAGGCAGGCAGACTTCTAGGGCTGTGTTTTTCTTGTTATTTTGCCTTGTCTCCCCAGATGTGGCCCCTGTTTCTATTAGCTGTGGTGAAAATGCTGATTCCCCGGTCCCTCCTAAAACCTATGGAAACAGAATTCTGGGTTTGGGGCCCAGAAGTCCAATTTCATCTGGCTCCCTGGATCGTTGTCCTCACAGCAGTGAGGGTTAAGAACAAAAGCACACGGGCACATCGTGCCCATGGTCAGTGCTGGATGGGGGCTCAAGAGAAGGTCCTGGGATGTGCAGTCTGATGAATCTCTTTCCTAGATCCACCTGCAAGGGGCCATTTGTGTGCCCATGTCTTCGCCTTCTCTGTGTTCTCCAGATCTCTCTTCCTGTGGCAGATGGAGTGTGTTGGGGCGGGAGAGTGGCCCGGATGTATCTGCTGTTTACTTGCATGGAGCATCCAAGAACTTTTGTTTTAATATGCAGCTGGCATTTTTACTATGAAAATAACCTCTGCTTGTTCATCCTTTGGAAAACAATCAAAGTGTTTGCTGCGAGCCCAGACGGTCACTGAATGGGATGTCAGTGCAGAGAGACACTGTGGTGTGAATGGGATAGATGGATGGGCCTGAGCCTCCAAGACTGAGCGAGGCCCAGTGTGGAGACTAGTGCTTGTCTCAAAGAGGGGTGACACTCCTGCGTGGGTCTGGCTGGCCTGTTACTGCAAGTTGGTGGCCAACGGTGTCCCGAATGGCTTCTCTGACTGCCGTGCTGGGGTGTACCTGGCCCTCAGGGGACACAGGATTGGAGTCTGAGGACCTGCAGGAAGTGAGGCTAAGGCCTATAGTTGTCTTTTCCTGGCAGCATCCAGGGAATGGGGAGAGCACAGTGAGAATTGCTTCCCTGGAGTGTCCTGGGGACCTGGTCCTGGAGGGGTTCTGGCCCTCCAGGCTCCCAGAGAAGGCCCCCAGCAGGGACAGGGGAGTGGGCCACACCTGGGTGGACAGCAGACTCATGTCCTGGAGAGTGAAAGCTGCCCTGGGAGGGGTGGTGAGCCGGCTGGGCACACATTGGGGTCTTAGCCTGCATCTGAACCGAGCTGGGAAGTGGTGGGAAGCCAAGCACCTGCTGTAAGGGGAGGGTGATTGGTGAGTGTAAGTGGGTCGAAGAACATCCCTCCCAAATTCCACGTCCACTTGGAACCTAGAATGTGGGCTTGTTTGAATAGGGTTGTTGCAGATGTAATTAGCTAAGGCCATGCTGGATGAGGGCATCCTTATGACAAGGGGAGAGCAACCATAAGTGCATGCTGGGAAGAAGCCAGTGGAGACAGGCAGAGGCTGGGGAGATGGGACTGCGAGCCAAGGAACACACAGGCTGCTGGGAGCCACCAGGGCCCACAAGATAGCGCTGATCTTTGACCTCAGACGGCTAGCCTCTAGAACTGGGAGGGAATTAATTTCTGTAACTATAAGCCACTCGATTTGCGGTGATCTGTTTGGGCAGCCTTAGGATGCTCATGCATGAGGGCAGGGTCTCCCACACTTCTCGGGGGTGGTCATTAGCCAGGGAAAGGCCATCTTCCTGCTGTCACTGTGACCCCCCCCCCCAAGGGGGCTGGGGGGCCCTGGCAAAGGTTTGACAGTTCATAGTCCATGAGAGGCAGGTAGGAAGGGGCTCAGATGGGCGGGTGCTGTTCAGGAAGGGCTGGGAAATCCTGAGGGGGGCTTTCTGAGGAGAGGGAGTGGGATTGAGATGGTGGGTGCCAGGATGCTTGGCTGGGAGAGCACAGGTTGGGTCTGTTTCGGGGTGAGGTGTTACTGTGACTTCCTAGGAAGAGAGGGGAGCTGGAGAAAGGCCACAATTTTAAGGACAGAGAACAAGAGCAGGTGTGCAGTAGTCCTGTGGGGGGTGTACCTTCCTCCTGGCAGTGAAGTCCAGGGCCCTCTGGGTGGAGCTGGCGTGTGACTTGGGGGGATGGGTGGAAAGCAGGTGGGGTGTGTTCAAGCTCAGGTGGCATTGTCCCCGCCCTTGTGACCTGCTCCCTGCCCTGGGGCTTCTTTCTTGGATGCCACCACCACTATCATAGCCAACCCCTGAGGGCAAGGTCCATCCCATAGGGGAGCAGCCCACCAAACCCTGAAAGGATCAGCAACCTTGGGTTTGCCTGGGTTTGTATCCCAGCCCCAGCACTTCCCAGCCATGCCTCCAGTCATTTCCTGTCTCCAAGGCTGGATTTCCTTCTCTGGAAAGTGGGGAGTTTCATGGTCCCTGTCTCAGGGTGTTGTGAGGGCTAAACAAGGTAATGCTTTCAGGGGTGCTTAGCAGACATGTAGTAAGCACTCCAGATTGTTAGCTCTTGCTGTTTAGTCTGAGTTTGGTAGGCCTCAGTACATGCAAAGGCAAGACTGAGAGGGAGTGATTGTAAAAAACAGAAAACAGCTTAAAAATGTAGGTTCTCAGGGTCTAGGTTTCCGATTCTGAGTGCCTGGGCTAGCTCAGCTCCCTCGTTGCTCTCCCTCTCCTTGGGCTGGGTGCTGGGCTTCCATGAAGTGGACTTCTGCTCTGGTCCTTGGCCTGAAAGCCTCTCAGCCTCTTCAGGCCCCTGTTGCTGTGACAGCAGCCTGTATCCATGGAGGAGGAACAGGGCGGCTGCCAGTCTAGCTCCTTGTCAGGAACTGGATTCAAGGGGCCCAGCTCTGAGGTCTCAATTTTGGGAGAAGCTCAGAAATCTCCTTTGGGATGTACTTACTGGTATTCACCCTTGACTCTTCAACTTCTCCTGGCTGGCTGGCTCTCTGCTCTGAAAATGGAAGCTGGGGTGGCATCTCATTCTCTCTTCTGCCTATTGCTGCACCCCTCTGCTCCCTTTCAGAGCAGGAGGGGTCAGAAGGGATGGGTTTTGAGAAGGTCTACTATAGGGAGGTGAGTGGGAAGGCTGGCGTCCAGAGGTCACATGTGGGCCGTGGCTCTGTCGCAGCCTTGTCAAGATGTTGGATGTGTCCCACGGGACCTCTACCAGGAGTGACGCTCTGTGTGATGGCATTAGAAATGCTACCTGTATTTGAGCCTCGAGGTGGGTCAGGAGGCTAAGGAATCTGGTGCATCCTATGAACTCCTGAATGCCTTCCAGGGTATGATTATTCTTTTATTTCATTTATATTCAGTTCTGTGAATGTCAACTTACCATTGTTTGGGGGTCCTGGACATCTTCATTAAAAGAGCAGCTTTTACCCTTTGCACACCCTTGGCCTACAGATCATGAGCCACCTGATCTCAAATTGCCATTCCCAGTTTACCTTCTGGTTTGAGAAGGCCTGGGTATCTACTTCTTCTATAGCCTGGGTATCAACCCAGTAGCTGCAGAGCCACTATTACAGAGGAGCGTATCAACTGCATATTCAAAGAGTAGCTCTTTGTCAGCTATACAACTGGTCTACCTTCCCCATTCCCATGGATTCATATATATCAAAACTCATCATGCCCCATTCCAGTGCAGTGGTAGATTCTACTCCTTCTTTATCTGAACACCCACATCACCAGCAATACCTAGATGAGACACAGGTTGCCCATAAGGATGTCCAGAGGGCCAAGGGACAGCAAGAAAGAGCACCATGAAACACCATCCCCCCTGGAAGACCATCTGTGGGTGGACCCCATCAGGCTCTCCTGCTGGGTTGGGCTACTTTCCTGGGGAGGAAGCTGGAGGACTGCTTCTTGGGGCCTGGGGTCAGACATATCAGCCTGATCGGCTTCTGTCCCTGTGCTGTAGTTCTTTTGTGGCTCTCTTTGAGTGGAAACTGACTTCCCCTGGGCCCTCTTGCTTCCTGATGGGTGTGGGTGGTGGTCTGTGATTTCTTACCCACTGTGCCCCACCTTCCTAGTGCTATCATACTGGGGATTAAGTTCCAACATACATATTTTGTGATGACACAAACATTCAGTCTGTAGCAGACCCCTCAGGCACTTTCTTCTGCTTGGGCTAGAGCACAGTGCTCTGGAAAGCCCTCTGTTGCATCCAGACTCTGGGACATCACCCTAGAGACTGCCTCAGGAATCCACTCATTCCCACTCACTGCTGGATCCCCTTCCTACTCCGCATCCTACCCTTGGCTGTGATGGCCTTCCCTTTGTTCCTGGGGCTGCCCTTACTTGGGTCTCTCTCTCTCTCTTTTTTTTTTTTTAAAGATTTTATTTATTTATTTGACAGACAGAGATCACAAGTAGGCAGAGAGGCAGGCAGAGAGAGAGGGGGGGAAGCAGGCTCCCCGCTTAGCAGAGAGCCCGATGCGGGGCTTGATCCCAGGACCCTGGGATCATGACCTGAGCTGAAGGCAGAGGCTTTAAACCACTGAGGCACCCAGGTGCCCCTTGCATCTCATTTTTGACTCAGGCTTTTCTTTCCTTGGTATTTTGTACTCCCGTGTCTTGTCCTGCATCCTTTGGACCTTCGAAGCCCTGGCAGAGCCGGGCAGGGTACGTGTGAGAGCCTTAGTAGAAGCAGTGAGGAACTTGACTTGGCCCCAGAGTCTGCTTATTCTAAGATAAATTCATTTAAATGCTTGACGAGCTCACAGGGGTCTTCTTACTCCTCACCTGGCATTATATCTTCACATAGGAATCACCATCTTTTTCTTGCCAAGTAAGCATGTCTATCTGCCCCCTTTTATCTCCTTCTCAGATGAGGCTGGGTACTTTGGCTCAAATTCTCAGAAACTTAAGGGTCTTGATGTTTCATTGACTTACAGTAGAGGTTTTTGGGGGGCTAGTGACTAGCCCAGTGGGACCCAGTGGCCATCTGCTTCTCTGAGTGGTTTGCCATGTCCCTCTGATCTCTATCCTGCCCACTTCCCTTAGGAGGCCCTGACAGGCACTGACCCTTTGAAAGACCGCAGCTCCCTGTGGTCAGCAAGGGGCATGGCTCCTGGCCCTCTGACATGTCACTTGCTTTGGCATCGGAGGGTAGCAACAGGGAGGACCTACGCAAGGCATAGGGGAAGGACCTGTGTGTGTCTGTCTGGGTGGCGGGGCTCTCCCGTGGGCATGCCCATGGGGATGTGTGTGGGTAAGTGTCCCGCTTGCTGGTGAACCGAACGGCCCGTGTTCTCTCTTCCCTGGATGCTGCAGTCTGTGTGCTTGACCTTAAGCTGACAGGTTGGAACCCCCTCGTTTATAGATTTTATTTTTTTAAAGCCCTTTTTGTAAAACACTAACCTCAGCGAAGGAGAAAGGAGGGAGAAAAAGAAAAAAAGCTGAGTTCAGCAACTGCAGTTTGCTGTATTTTTCATCTTGCCTCAGCAAGTTGGGACCACAAATAATCTGGTCTTCTGTGCTTCAGTGATGCTTGCTGCTCAAGACCGCGCGCCCTCCTAAGGCAGGGTGTTCCTGGGAGCCAGCATCGCTCCCCTTCCCTGGCCTGCGGGCTCAGGTGGTCTGGGCGCATGTGGGTGGCCAGGGCAGGGGATCTGCGTGGGAGCTGGAGCACAGAGGGAGCGCTGACCAGCAAGAGGGTAGGTCGTTAATTTCCAAATGACTTCTGGAATCAGCTAAACATTTTCTTTTAACCAGTTTCCCCATCCTCACATTCTTTGTTAGTTCAGGAAAAACGTCATTTATAATGGATGTTGCCTTGATAAATTGCTCCCGAGAAGCATAGCGTTCTCATTAGTCTATATAATGAGGAAGACTCTTAGTGGTGACATAGCTGCCCAGATATTTGCCTGATTGGAAGAATATTTGCTTATGCAGTCTGCTCTAGAAGGGCTGGGATGGAGGGCAGCGGGGAAGGGGCTGAGGGCTCCCTGCAGGGTCTGTGGCTCTGAGGCTGTGATCTCCCAGCATTCTCGAAGAGGAGACCCCAACCACACGGGGTCCTTCCTGCTTCCTGGTGGGCATAGACTGGGGTATGCTGGCTTCTTACCTACACTGCCACCCCAGCCCTCTCCTGTCCC
The DNA here is from genome assembly GCA_004024625.1 of Mellivora capensis. Taxonomy (NCBI): domain Eukaryota; kingdom Metazoa; phylum Chordata; class Mammalia; order Carnivora; family Mustelidae; genus Mellivora; species Mellivora capensis. Next base: position 121,670 of record PISX010001770.1, read on the forward strand.
CAGGTCTGGCTGTCTGCCTTGATTGGGACCTGGTCTTTTTGAGTCAACTGAAGAAGAGAATTTGGGTGCTTTAGTCCTGCCTTGTTCTTTTATTATTATGCCGAAGGAAAAAAATAAGTATACATATATAGAGTGAATTCTGTTTTGCAAAGCACTTTTGCATATGTGGTTTCATTCCAACCACTCTGTGTAGGTATCACAGAGCCGCTTAGGTACTCAGAGAGGCAGTGATAGTTCTAGAGTTTATGGCGTGTAAGCAGCGGCATTTTGACCCCAAAACTCGACCCTGTCAAGGATTCCTTTTGCCCTTCTGCTTGTTTGAGAATGGACAATTTGCCCCAGCCTTGCTCCACAGGGACCCATTGTGTTGTTCTCTCTAGGGCCCCAAGGCACTTCTTCATGTTAAAGTGGTGCTTAAGGATGTGTGTTAATTCTTGCAGGCCACTGGGGCCTCTTTTAGCAGATGGCTATTACCAGAGTTAGTGAAGATACTTCTCCAAATTCCTAACAACCACCAGGATTGGAGGAGGAGGAAGACAGACCCACTAAAGGGCTATCTTTCTCGTTTCCAAAGTTAATGCAATGTTGATGCATTTTGCCGTGCTGTCAGCTAGAAATCTGGAGTAATTTTATTTTTCAAGAGGAGCTATTAAGAGAGTCCTTGGCTCTCCTCCTGCTTTGAGGGAAGTCTTCCAGGCTTCCAGAATAGTTCGCATTCATTCATTCACTCACCCATCTAACCATCCATTTGTCTACCTAACCATCCATCTATCCATCTACCTAACTACTCTCTTATCTATCCACCCACCCACCCATCTAACCATCCATCCATCCATCCATCTTTTTCTTCCTCCTTCCCTTCCTCCTTCCATCCAGTGGCTGTTGAGTCCCTATTTGGTGTCAGGTATTACTCTGGACATTGAAGATTCAAACATGAATAAGATTGTTTCTGTTCTGAAAGAACTCCTACTTTAATGGGAGAAACCGATAGGAAAAGTATAAATTATGCTATGCTTGGCGGCGCAAGCTCAGTAATTGGAGTTTGTGAAACGCATTCAGAGTTGGAGGAGAACATTCACAGAAAGTGTTCTGGAAGGGCTGGCACCTGAACTGGGTTTAGAAGGGTGAACTGGGAGAAGTTTAGAGAGGACATGGTTGGGGGATGGTGTTCCTGGTGGAAGCAGCTCCATAGGATAAGGGTCTGTGAAGCATCGTGGTTGGGGAATGTGTGCTCTTCGGTATTGCTGCAAGGTCTGGGGTGGGAGAGAGGAGGAGTATAAGGAGGGGTGAGTTGGTAGATGTTAGTGGAGTCCAGATTATGGGTGGCGATCAAGGTGGTACATGATGGGCTGAAGAAGCCTGGGGCATCAGTGGGGCCACAAGGTCACAATGGACCCTTCATAAAAGCCTAGCATGCCAGCATGCCTGGCGCAATCCTAGGTGTAATATGGGAATCTCGGTTACCTTCTCAGAAACTACCAGACCTTTTTTTTTGCTTTAGGGTGCTCACAGAGGGGTGAGTACATACCCAAGATCATACCCCTTTTAATTTGCAGAGTTGGGGTTTGAAGGTGATTTTATCTTAGATGCTGCTCTGTCTCTTCTGTTGCTCTGAAGTTTAGGCTAAGCATCTACCTCTGGATTTTTCCCGTATATTATGTTTCAGGAAATGTTATTTGATGTAAGAATCTATCTGAATCTCTGTAACAATATGCCATGGAATAATAGGGTTTGGATGGATTGCAAAGGCCGAGGAACACATTCTGTGGAGGTTGAAGGGAGGGGAAATGCTGAGAATAACAAAGCCAGGGAGGGATCTAGGTCTTTGAGTAGGAGGTCCTTGTCATCAGGAAGGGGAAGAATGAATGTCGGAACTGCTAGAACCAAGAGCAGAGGAAGTAAGCTAATGGGACTTGGGGGTCAGCGTTGAGACTAATTCCTAGAAGGTTAGGAATGTTAGGTCTTCCTAACCCTAGGAAGACCATGTGAATGGCTGGCCACTGAGACCTGGGACCTTGCCTGGTGCCTGGCCCTGCAGGATCGCCTGCTACCGCCAACTGGAGGGTGGTGGATCTGGAGCTTTTTGCTCTGGAGCAAGAGGGAGGAGGGTTGTGGTGGGGAGAAAGAGAGAGAGGGAGGAAACCTAACCTCATACCACCAACAAGAACCATATCAGCATTCAGAGAAAGTTGAAAGAAATCTTTCCGCTGGCTGGCTACCTAGCTCAAGGCTAACCACACTCTTAACACAATAATAAGTCAATCTTCACTGAATAATTAAATAGAGAGCCTTCATAAGTATTGACTTAATGTGACAGCAAGTCTATAGTGACTCGGGCTTTGCTTATGTAAACACAATCTCTTGTTCAGCTTACTTAGCAGTTCAATGAAATAGAACAGTCCTTCAATTAAAATCAAATGATGCATATGTTTAATTCTTTTTTCTTCTTACTGGGTAATAATAGGTTTGGAACCTAGGTGAAGGGATTGGGGGGAAAATGGAGAAAAGGATATCTGGCCATCTGCTTGTGTTTTCAGAGGACATGAAGGAGTATATCCAGTGGTGGTCTTGGGGAGACGGATATGGTCTTGGCTTTCATCTCTGAACCCTAGGTGGGAGACCCATACAGACCCTCCCGATCCTCTCCCAAAGCAGGCTTGGGTTGGCCGTTGTGGTTGTCACCACTGTCTCTTGATGGTGGCCTTGGTCTAACTGATTGCTTCTGGTCAGTTGGAGGTATAGCGGCTCCAACCACAGCCCTCACCAGGCCATTTCTTATGGATGCTCTCAGGGCTCACCTGGAGGGGAGAAGTGGGTTCTGTGGGATCTCCAGGCTGGATGGCAAGGGGGGCCAAGGAGCAAGATGGCATGCCACTGATTTCCTTGGGTGACACTAGAGAGAAGTAAACCCCTTGAGTTCTGTGTCTTCAGAAGGCTGGGAGAAGGGGAGTGGGTGATGGTTTGGGAAAAAGATGGAGGGTGATGGGGTGGGCCGCATAATGGAAGGGAAAACCTATTGGCTTTGGAGCTAAGATTTGAAGCTCAGTCTTCTGACCTTGCTGCTGCGATAGTAACTGAGTTAATTAACCTGTCTAGTTCTTTGTTTCCTTATCTGTGAAGCGGAGGTAATAATGCCAGCTTCAGAGAATTGTTGTCAGGGTAAAATGTGGGGATGTTAGTAGAAGTACTTTGTGTGACACTGTACAAATATGGGGGGGTGCTTGTTAATAGATCAGAGATGTTATGTGCCTGGACCTGAAGGGAGAGGGCTCCTGCCTTCCGCACTGTCTTGCACGCTCGGGAGTGGATAGTGGGTCTTCTGATTTCAACAGCGGCGGCAGCAAGCTATGTGCCAGGCACCATCCAAGTCCTTACACACATTTGCTCATTGGACATCTCGTACGATCTTTGCCATGGCCATATGAGGTAAATACTATCATTACCTCAATTTTCCAGTGAAGAGATGGAGGTTTAATGACCTACTCAAGGTTACACAGCTAGTGAGTAGCTAAAGTCAAGCCTCAAACCCAGTCAGTAGGTGAGATGTCAGAAATTGGACCTTAGCACCGAGTGTGCTTCTGGCTGGGGTGGAGAGGGGCGAGGGCTCTTGCAGAATTCAGGACCTCCTGTGGTGGGGAGAGCCAACATTTCCACTTGTAGCAACCTGCACTGGGGTCATGTTCATGTCCAGAAGGGCCTGGTCTACTTCAGTCTGGTCCCAGCCTGGCACCAGCTTCTGTCTCAGACCTGTAAGCTCCTAGTGTTGGAGATACCCCGGAGTGAGGAGCTGGTTCTCTGGGGTGGTAGGTTTTCTCTGTCAGCCTCTTTGTCTTGGGACAGAGGGTCAGTTAAATTTGCTAATGCTCCTGGAACCAGTAATACTTTCTCTAAATGAAGGCTTAGGAACATCATTGTTTATAATAACTCAGGATTCCTGAGGCCTCATTCAATTAAACTTGAAGAAATAATTACAATCTTAAAGCAACTTTATTAAAAGAGAACGTAAGGAGCAGTGTCTTCTATTAGCATCTTTGGAATTTGCTTCTGGATCTCATTAGTTTGTATATTTACCATTTTTCCCCTGTTTTTTGCAAGCAGGGTGAGCAGACAGTATTGTCTCCTGATTTTTAATCCCTTCACGTGATTTCATGTTTGAATTTTCATATGTTGGCACAATCTACATCCTTGTCATTTTTAATAGCAACGCAGCTTTCTGTGGCTGATCCGTCTGAGCCATTCCCCTCTAGTGAAGCTGGGGAAAGAATCCAAGGCCAGGTCCATTTTCCTTCGTGAATTTTATTAGCATCTGTTTTCCAAAGCTCTCGCTAAGGTGCTCCTGCAAGCCTGGCCCTTTCACATGAGTTAGCCAGACCCTTTGTGGGTTTGATTTTTGATCTCTGTCCTTTTCAGTGTATGCCTTTTTGGTTGCTTTTAACTTGGACAGAGAAGAGCATATAAAATCAGAGAATAAAGCTAAACATTAGTTTAAAGCTAAACATTAGTCAAGAATATTTCTGTTGTAAGAAACAGAGCCCCAACTAGCTTAAGAAAATTGCAAAGGAATTTATTGGCTTCCAGTGAAATATAGAAAGGGTGGGAGTGTATGCCAGCACTCAGCTGCAAAGAGGCCTGTCTCCATCTCTCCTTGTCTCTTGTTTCTGCTTCTCTCTGCAGGTTAGCTGGATGTTTATTCTTATTGTGACCGTGAGGCTAGAACTGTGGGCCCGATTTTTCTGGGCTCACATCTATGGTGTCTCATAACTGGAGAGAAAAGAATATTCTTCCTTGCTGGCTCCATTAGGAAAACCTCAGGGAAGGACCCTGTTGAGCCTCGCTTCTGTTACCTCCTTATCCCTAAACCACTAGTCAGGGTGGCTGGGGACAGCCTGGGTTACGTGTCCACCTTTGGCCCAGGACGATAGAGTGCTATGGTTGACAGTTTTTACTAGAACTACCCGGCTGGAGGAAGAAGTCCCTTCCCTCAGTCCACCCCCAGGGGAGCTGCTATTCTGGGCAGATAGATAAATATTCACTGCACACTCGAAGAACAAACAGAAGGGACGGAAGCCAGGCTGGGACTCGAGTTCATGAAGTCCGTGGCGGCAGTGTCCTGGGAAGGGCGGAGGATCAGGTTGTCCACGGTGAGCCCTGGAGGTGTCAGAAAGCAGCCACGTGGGTGAAACCCATTTTCCCCTTTCTCAGTGTCGCATAACATTGATCCCACTTAGGCAAGCCCTGCACTGCTGGAGGGGACCTCAGAAAGCTATTCCAGAGGCACTTGGGTCTATTAAAGTCATTTTCTCTGCATTCCCATAAATTGTCTATGAGGCCTATCATGAGTAATTTGCACTTCTTGGGAGCCCCTTTTCCCCTCCATGAAATATTCAAGTGCCCTGTGCGTTTGCATGAGGCAGGGCTGGTGGCTGCCTCTGGAATCATCATCCGCAGTGGTGGCTCGTGACGACAGAGCCGGAGGAAAGACTGTGTCCTTGTTAGCAGGCGCCTGGTCTTGGTGTGTGGGCTGGTGGGCATATAGCTGTGTGGCCTATGTGTCAGAGCTGCCGTGGCCTTGCTGGGGAATACGTCTACTCTGTGGGATTGTTTCGAAAATTAATTGAGGGAAGAGTGTCTGGCATGTATTAGGTTCTCAATAAATATTAGCTTCCTTTTCTCCTTCTCCACTTCTATAGAAGACCAACAGAAACCCACTGGTTTCCATAGCAACAGCATAACAGGTATAATCTGATAAATGGGAACTTTGGGCAGCTGACAAGCACTTCAAACCAAAAAGCCACATACTGGCTAGCATTGGAATGCTTTGGGATTCTGTGGAGCAATTCACCTTTTATTTTGTTAGGGTAGATAGGTTTGAGAAACCATATGTGTTTGGGAAGGTATTTATACTTTGGCTCAAGGGCACTACAGGTGTCTGTACTTTTTCTTGGCTAAGAGCAAAGTAGAGAGAAGAGTATATCCAAGTGTAAGTGTATGTCTGTGTAGGGATTGATGTACGTGTGTGTGTGTGTGTGTGTGTGTGTGTGTATGAACACAAGCATTCTTTGCCTCGTCACCAAGAGCCTTCTCAGGTCATGGCCTGAAGCATTACTTTCTTCCCTGACTAGGTCACAAAGTGGGGATATTTATTTTTTTATTTACTTGCTTACTTATTTTTTACAAGATTTTTTTTTTAAATTTGAGAGAATGAGAGTGAGTAGGAGAATGGGGTGAGGGGCAGAGGGAGAGGCAGACTCCCCATTGAGCAGGGATTCCCATGTGGGGCTCGATCCCGGGACTCTGGGATCGTGACCTGAGCGGAAGGCAGGCACTTCACCAACAGAGCCACGAAGGCGCCCCGAAGGTGGGGATATTTACAGCTGAGACAGGGAGGGAGGTCTGAAGGGGCCCCAGAAGCCCCGCTCTGCAGCCTGTGCCGATGGCCACATCCCCAAACGTCAGCGTGCCCTAGATTCACCGGGAGGGCTGGTGAAAGCATGGGTGGCTGTATGTCTGGGCTGCACCTGGAGAATCTGCATTTCTACCAAGTTCCCAGTGGATGCTGATGCTGTTGTTCGGTAGACCACACTCTGAGAACCAATCCTGTAGGGAGTCTACCCCACCGCTCCGCTCTGGGTGATTTCCGCTTGCTTGGGTTGATCTTTGCGTATCCGGCCTTGCCTCTTTTTCCCTCTGCGGGAACACATCTGCTATCAAATAGGGTTGCCAGAGCTAACAAATAAAAATTCAGGCCTTGCATTCCAGATGAACGATGAAAAACCGCTTAGTATTAGTATTAGTATTAGTTGTGTTCGGCTTAACATTAGCATGTCCCAGATACCGCCTGGGAAAGACTTACACTAAAACATTCATTGTTTACCTGAACTTCAAATTAAACGGACATCCTGTATTTAATCTGGCAACTGTTTCATCAGGCTGTGGGTCAAGTGCCTCTCCTGCCGCTTGCCGGTGATTGAATAGGCTACAGCTGCTGCCGCGACCAGCCCACGGAGGGTCTGTGTTTTTTGGACAGAGCCACCTGCTGCCCCCCAGCTCATTTGGCCGTCTTCACTTGGTCTCGCTGGGAGAGACTTGGCTGGTGTTCATATTGGTTCTCTTGCTGGCTCTCTGGGCTTTTCTTTGTCTCTCCCTTTCTCTCGTGCTTCCTTTTATGCCATCCTTCTTATGGGGATTCTTACGGGTAGAAGTTTGCTGGTGATGGGGGTAGGCCAAGGACAAAGTCTGTTCCTAGCCAAGAGAGCAGAGTCCAGAGATCTCACCTCACGGTGTCTGCAGGGAAATGCGGCGGCAGGGCTGAGGATGGGGCAGGGAGCCCCAGCTGGCTGGCGGCGTGTTAGGAAGAGGATAACATTTGCCTTGGAGAACGCACCTCTCAGGGCTGGGCTGGGAGCGTTCACGGGGCTGGTTTGTATGGGGCTTGGAGCCCGCGTGTTGCGGGCATGAAGGAAATTGACATGCCTTGGTCTCCGATGCTGACAGAGGGAGCCGCTGCATGGACTTCAGCCTGCCTTGAGGGGCAGGCTGAGTTGGAGCAATCTAAGGCCTTCTGGAGACTTGGACGCACCATCCTCCTAATGGGCCCCATTTGGCCCTCTCTCTTGCCAAGGCCACTTTGATGCCGGGAACGGAGAAATGGGGGAACAGAAGGCCTAGCCATGGTCCTTCCCTTTACCTGCCCCTCTGCTGGCTGTGGAGTCCGGGCCTATCTCCTCTCCTCCATGGGCTTTGCATGGAGCCCGTAGGCCTGCTTACAGGAAGTAGGCCATGGCCTTCGAGGGGTCTGGTGAAGGAGTTTTGTGCATGTTGTCTGGCTTCGGGGGCCTGTGTTCCTCTTCCTGTGTCCTCACAGTGATGTGGAACGTATCAGTGGGTAGGGAAGCTGTGTACCTGGGGCCAGCAGGGAGACTCTGGAGCTTCCTGGTGAGGGATGGGGGAGGGGCCATCTCTCCTGGGTTGCCTTTTATGGGAGGCAGACCCACCTCAGCAGGCTGAACAGGTATTTCTTCTTCTCCCAGACACAGGAAACGCTGTTCCCTGTTTTCACTTGCTGGTGCTTGACAGGCACAGTGCTGGGGACAAGATGTCTGGATAGAGAAGGAAGATAATGTGATGCCTCCTCTAGTGCCCCAGTCTAATGTAGCCCTGTGAGGGAGATAGGCAGGCACGGCTCTCCCAATTAGATAACTGAGGACACTGTGCTCAGAGACGTGACAGGGCTGCCTAAGGTCACATAGCCGTGAGTGAGAGAGAATGGCCACGGGCAGATACTCTCTCCTCTCCTGGCAGCTGGATCTGTCTTTTCCCTGCCCTCACTTGGGGCTCCTTTACCTTCCAGTTCCTGGCTTCCCTTTCTTTCGTCTCTTGTCTCTTGTCAGTGGCCTTGTCTCTCTTCGTAGACAAGTCATATTCTCCTTTCTCATGCTTTGTGCCTTCTCCAGCCTCTGGGGCCTAGTGACATTCTGAGAGGCTTCATGGATGGTGGGGCCAGGCAAGATCCTCAAGCTTCCCGGTGCGGGTGAGTGGAAAACTCACTTGCAGAAGGGAAGGAGGCCATGTGTGCCCACGTGGAGTGGAGCTGCCTGGGAGGCTCTCCTTAGGTCTCCTGCGCTGGGCAATATGCCTCTCATCAAGTCCTGGGTCCTGGCCTGGTGGCCATTCTATCCTGACCCCAGGAGCTGGGATTTCCTTTCTGACGTTGCACTGACCTGCAGACCCTTCCCATCCGTAGTCTGTCATCCACATGGCAGGGGCTCAGTGTGTGTTTAGAGGAAGGATGAAGAAATCGGTGAAGTCTGCCACTCTGGGAATGTATGTTCCCAGCGGGGGTGGTCAGAAAGGGCTTCCCCGGGGAAGGGCTGCTGGGGGGCTTTGGGGAGGCACTGAGAAGGAGTCAAGCTTAGCGTGAGCAAGTGGCATAGGAATGCCCTCCTGTATTTGGGCTAAGAGTTGACCTGAATGCCTCTTTCGTAGGGAGGAGATGGAGACTAGGGCTTTGCTTGTTATCTAGCTTTCTTGCTCACACCATGCAGGAGCTCCGTCCTGGCTTTATTTAATTATTCCCCCCCCCGCCCCCCCCCCCCGGCAGAGCTCCTTAGCAATGTGCCCTTGTGCCCTTGGCACAATGTGACCATGTGCCCTTGGCTCCTTTTGGAGGGAGGCACTTGGCCAAAGTGAGCAATGAAGTCCCTAGAGGGGCTGTAGGAGTTTCTCAGGGCCGCTGTCACAAAGTCCCATAGGCGGGGAGGGTTAAAAGAGAAATTTAATCCCTCACAGTTCTGGGGGCCAGTAGTCTCAAATTGAGGGGCCAGTAGTCTCAAATTTAGGAACCGGCAAGGCCCTGCTCCCTCGAATCTGCTCCGGCCTGTCTCTTTGCTGCTGGGCCTTCCTGGGCCTGCAGGTGCGTCCATCCAGTCTCTGCCTCCGTCCTCACAGGCATTCTCACTATGTCTCTGTCCCTTTCGCCTTCTTATAAGGACAGCTGTCATTGGCTTGAGGCCCACTCTTAACCACTGTGCCCTCACCTCGGTCATGCTTGCAGGGAGCTCACTCCGAAGTAAGGTTCCTTCACGGGTGCTGGGAGTCAGGACGTGCCTCAGCCTGCAGCATGTGCCTCCAAATCCCCTCCACACAGTAAAGTCCCTGCCCCTGCCCCCAGGTCTCTGGGAGGCTGGGGTGTGAGCAGAGGCCACCCCGCTCACATGGTCAGAGCACCTTCGCACACCTGCAGGGCGCACAGTAGGACACGCTGCTCCTGCCGCTCCAGATCAGGTCTTACTCTGCAGAACCTGAAGCCTTGGTTAGAGACGCTGCTTCTCCCTGTTTTGGGGCTGGGTTGTGAGGAATAGAGAGTGTGTTCCTGGGTGGGAGCCAGAGGGAGGACACCCGCAGACTTCCTTTTCTCTGGGACGCAGGATGTTGTCTGTGCAAGGGCCCGTCGAGGGCTTCTGCGCGGGAGCTGTGATCGAGCTGGGCTTCTCCGAGCCTCAGCTTCCAACTCCGTCACATGGGGCAGTAACAGCAGTCGCGCGTCCCGTCCCGGAGTTCAGGTCTCAGTGCGGGTGAGGACTGAACGATAAACGGACGAGTGCGGGAGTGTCTTTCTGTCAGTTATTTTTTTTATGGTGGGAAATGACACATTACATAAAGCGGACCATTTTATCCATTTTTGAGTGTGCAGCTTCCTGGCGGTAAGGATATTTACAACGTTGTGCAAACAGCGGCAGCATCCCTCTCCCTCCGGAGCTTTTTCATCTGCCCAGACAGTGAAAGCGCCTTTTACGAAGAGCACTTTCTATTCACTGGATAACTAAGGAAACTGAGTGCCAGAGAAGGAAGGGTTTGCCTGAGTCACCCATGAGTTAGGGGCACAGCTGAAGCGAGAACCCGGGGCCCTGGCCAGTGAGTGTGTTGCTCGTCTTCCGTCTCCCACACCTCTGTGGGCTGCAGGGTCTGGGGATGCCTGAGCATCCCCAGGTTGAATTCCTCTCGGGAGCTTTCTCTCCCCCAAACCGCACCCCCCCGGGACAAACTGGAATGTGTCCCGTGATGGGACGCGTCCAGCTGTCTGCTGTGAGGGTATTCCTCTCAACCTCTTGTCTCTGTCTACCCACTCCTTTCTCAGATGGGACAGGGCTCCAGTGGAGGACCAGGGCAGCTGAATTTGGGGCACCCTTTGGGATGGCTTCGTGAGGTACTGCGTGGAGAGGGTGGGGGCAGGGCGTCAAGGGCTGGGTTCTGTCCCTTCCTGTAGCTACCACAGCCTTCTCACGGAGCACGTATTTGTTGAGGTCCTACTGTGTGCCCATTGGGAAAATACCAGTGAACAAGACCTTATTCCTCCCTGTTTAGAGCTGCTACAAGGCACAAATGGTACGATATAGGAGGAACCCATGGCAAAGGGCACTCACCTATAGGAAATGATAATGGGAGGTGGGATGGCCACCCCCAGCCCAGGCTGATGGGAGCCAGGGTGCTGGGGCAGGTTAGACTTGGGTGCTCTGGGCTCCGTGGGACCTTGCACATCAGGTGCTGGAGACACACCTGGGCCAGAGAGAGTCTGCCTTCAGGCGGCTCAGGGTCGAGGAGGGAGGTGCCCAGGTAGTTATGAAGTAGTATTACAGGTGCCAACAGAGGGGAAGGGTGACAGTGGGTTATGTACCAGGGGAAGGAAGGGCCAGAGGGGAGGCTCTCCCCAGAGCCAGCAGGGGAGGCTTTGCTCTGACCCGATTCAGAAGAGGCCAGTCATGAAAGCCCATGGGTGTCTCAACCCTAGGGGAACTCCTTTTTTCACCTGCCTGGGGGCTGGCTCCTGTGACCCTCGGACGGATCCCGTGAGGGAGCAAGGCAGGGATGACTGTGTGTATTTTGCAGGCAGGAGGAGTGATGTGTTGAAGGCCTAGGGCAAAGTCACCCAGGAGTGTGGCCAAGTAGAGAGCGAGCCCACTTTCCTGCCTTGGTCCCAGACATTCTTGGCAATCCCTCCCCAGGTTCTGTCTGTGTTCCTCTGACTGAAAGATCCATTCGGAATTTGCCATGCCTCAGCTGTGTCCCTGGCTCTCCAGGAAGTCTTGCCCTCAAGGAGCTCCCAGCCTGAAGCCCCCAGCGGTTTGGGTCCCCCTCCATGTTCATCCTCTCCATCTTCCTAGCTTCCTCCTGCCCTGGGGACCCGCAGGGAGGAGCTGCTTTGCTGCAGAAAAGGTGGGAAGGCAGCCAGACTAAACCGTTCTCTCTGTTGGGTCTTCTCCTGATACCAGGTCCCGGCTGGCAGACTTCCATGCCAATTGTCGTGCCTCCTACCAGACGCTTACCAGCTGCCCTGCTGACAATTACCAGGCGTGTCTGGGCTCCTACGCCGGCATGATTGGTAAGCCGTCCCTGTGCACCTGGGCTCGTGGGGGCTCCTGGCTGCCTGCCCCCCATGGGCAGGGGGTCCAGCTAAGGGCCAGAGGGTGGACGGCCTGAGCTTGCACTTCTCTGCTGTGGGAAACCAGGCCAGCCCTTTATTGTGGGGCAGAGGGCCCTGGAGGTCTTATAAGGCTTTTGAAATGAGAAAGTAACATTTATTGCATGGCTTGGACATTCCAGGTACTGCACTGAGCGGTATACGCGGATTGTCTTACTTTAATTCTCACAACAGGGAGGGGTTGGTGTCCCCATTCTACAGATGGGGAAACTGAGGCTTAAAGAGGTCAAGTAACTTGCGTAGGTTCACCTGGCTAATAAATGTGGGTCCTGGGATCTAAACACAGGATGTGAGCCTTAGTCTCCCTGGTTCTAGAATGCTCGCTCTGCTTGCTGGAGAAGGCAGCTCTCTGTTGTGTCTGGGGCCTGGGTCCCAAAGAGAAGGCTTACTGTTCCTCTCTCCTTTGCCTTCCCTTTCTCCCTGCCCAGGGTTTGATATGACACCCAACTACGTGGACTCCAACCCCACAGGCATCGTGGTGTCCCCCTGGTGCAGTTGTCGTGGGAGTGGGAACATGGAGGAGGAGTGTGAGAAGTTCCTCAGGGACTTCACTGAGAACCCGTGCCTCCGTAAGTCCTCCCAGTCCCTCCCCATGGCCCTGATGTCCCAGAGGGGCCCCGTGTGCGGCTGCCTTAGCCATCCCCTTCTTTCTCCACTAGGGTGCTCAGTGCTGGGGCTTCCCCAGCAACCTATAGAGACCTTGGGTTTTGTGCTCTTGGAGACTCGTCCTTCTGAATGGTCAGTAGGCCAGCCTCAGTTTACCACTGGAGGCTTTGAACCTATGTCAAGTCAAAGTCAAAAGTTTCTGGTCTGTTTTCTTGACAACTTCAGCCGGGTTTCTTCTCAGCATCTGTCACTTTGTCCCTTTAAGGATCCACTCCCCTTTAGAATTGGTGACTTTTCTTTTCAAGTCATCAGACTGCTATTCAAAAGGCTAGAGAGGGAGGCTAGCCACAAGTCCCACCTGCTTGGATCTGCTCAGCCTGACAGCCTTGCCTTCCATGCACTTGAAAATCCTCTCCCTCCCTTCCTCTGTCCTTTCTTCCTTCCCCCCATCTGTCCATCCTCCCTTTCTTTATAGCACTGGGGATTCAGAAAGATGAGTCACAGTGCCTGTCATTGAGAAGCTCGCAGTCTCATGGAGGCACACCATCAGGGCGTCACTGCGATCACAGGACGGGGTGAATGATGCTAGGGTGGAGGTCTGCACTGGGCTCTTCAGGAGCTCTCCAGGCCCTGGAAGCTTCTCAGAGTCTGGCCCATTGAGGGGCATCTGTCCGCTGATGAGGCAGGGGCATGCCGGTCCACCTTAGGCAGAAGTGGTTATAGGACCCGCAGACCCCTTAGTCTTGCTAGAGAGCGTGAGGATGCCTGGAGTTGCCTGGACAGGGAGGGGGAGTCCTTCTCAAGAAGGGCCTTGCAGGGACGCCTGGGTGGCTCAGTGGGTTAAGCGGCTGCCTTCGGCTCAGGTCATGATCCCAGCGTCCTGGGATCAAGTCCCACATCGGGCTCTCTGCTCGGCAGGGAGTCTGCTTCTCTCTCTGCCTCTGCCTGCCTCTCTGTCTGCCTGTGCTCTCCCTCTCTCTCTGACAAATAAATAAATAAAATCTTAAAAAAAAAAAAAAAGAAGGGCCTTGCAGTCCTGATGATGTCAGGGTCTGGTGGTCCTGCCGGTGGCGGAGGTGGTGGTGCAGGCCACTGAAGGGCTGTCAGAAGGTAGCGTTGTTCCCGACCCAGATTGCAGAAGTCCCACTGCCTGGTCCTGGTGCGGGGCGGGTGGTGGAGATGTGGTTCTGACGGGGGCCCAACGCACGTGTGCTCAGAGGGCGGAGATGCTGCTCACAGAGAGGACTGCGCGATTGAACTGGAACAGTGGTGGGCAGGAGGGGGAGAGAGGGAGTGGATGGATATTTAGGAGGTGGGTTTCCCTAGTGCAAGTGGGCAGTTAGGGAGGCGTAGCGGGGGACCTGGGTGGGAGAGTTGATCCCTCAAAGGGGCCAGAAAGCCGTGATGCAAAGAGAGGGAGCGATGACTAGTTGGGGTGTGGACGTGATGACCTTGAGGTGCGTGTAGGACTTGGAGGTGGAGGTGTCTGTAGGCACTTTGTTCGAGGGTCAAGTCTTGGGGACAGGTTTGTCCGAGAGGTCCCACTATTTGGTCCTCAGTGCGCTGGTGCTAATGGTGTGGGAGTGGGGGAGGCCACCCCGGGAGGAGGGCTGAGTCTGGGGCTCCTGGAATGCCAGCAGTGGGACCCAGAACCATCTGAGGTAGTAAAGGAGCCAGGAGAACCTGTACTGGGCGGAGCGGGGGGGTGTTGTGGGGGATGGGGAGATTGGTGTAGGGGAGGGGAGCCCCGGAGAAGCTGGCGCTCGCCACCCCAGGACCGGCTGGCTGCCTCTGTCCAGGCTCCCCACATCCATTTCCCCTGTTCCCTTCCTCTTCCACATTTCTTTCTCTTGTGGTTTCTTGTCTTTTCCTCCTGCCGTTTTCTTCTCTACATGGGACATGTCAGTAGGGTCTGAGAACGAGCTCTGGACAGGGTAAGTTTGGACAAGCCACAGCCTGTGCCTGGCTCTGGGTTGCTCTAGAGAAGGCAGCATTGGGATGTGAGCAGCAGCCCCTGTTTCTCTGCGCCTACCTGCTCTCTCCCCCCACAGGGAATGCCATCCAGGCCTTTGGCAATGGCACAGATGTGAACCTGTCCCCCAAGAACCCCTCATTCCAGGCCACACAGGCCCCTCGGGTGGAGAAAGCACCTTCTTTGCCAGATGACCTCAGTGACAGCACCAGCCTGGGGACCAGCGTCATCACCACCTGCACATCTGTCCAGGTGAGGGGGCACAGCTCTGTAGCCGGGGGCAGGCTGAGGGCCTAGAGAAGCACCACGACACCAGAGGTGGGGGTGAGACGGTAGCGAACCGGGGGCCAGGGCCCGGGCGCATGAGTTCCTTCCTCTGGATTGGGACCCAAGAGGCAGGATGGAACTGTTGGGGCTAGTTTTTTGTGCATACGTTCCCTGGGCATTCACCTTACAAGCACGAAGCACCTGTCCTATCAGAGGATTGTGCTAGATGCCCAGGGGCTCAGAGAGGTGTAAGGGTTACCGTTCCGGGCCATCTGCTACTGGCCAGGTATTGTGCTAGCACGTTCTCTACCTATTTCATTGCCTTTTCACACAGCGAGGTGTTCGGCTTCTTGTTTTACACACGGGAAATGGCCCTGGAGGGTTAGGTAGCACACCCAAGGTCACACAGCTGGTTAGTGGTAGAATAAGATTTCAGACTTACGTCAGACTCCAGAACCCTTGATGTTTGTTTGCTTGTCCATATGTCTGTCCATCGATCCACCTAGCATGTGTTATGTATGCGTTGTGTACAGGACTAGTGGGAGAGGCAAGGGAGGCATTGATGAGTGAAAAGGACACAGTCCTGGGTTTTGTGGCCCTGATGGTCTCGTCAGGGGTCGAACAAATCAGTGAGCATTGGGCATGGACCGTGGTCAGTGCCACAACAGGGGACACAGGTGGCACTGTGGGGGCACGTCATAGGGCTCCCCACTCAGCCTTTCTCCTGGCTGCTGAGAGCTCTCAGGCCTTCCTGCCAGTGGCTACAGTGGATTCTTTGCTTAGGAGGTTGGTTCCAGTCAGAACACACACACTCACACATATATCACTTAGGCTCACACAACACACACACACATACTCACGGACACTCACACAACACACCCACCCTCTCTCTCTCACACACACACATTCTCAGACACTTAACTTGCATATACACGTTCTCTCCCACTTACTCATGCACACACATCCGCTCTCTCTCTCTCTCTCTCTCACGCACCCCCCCGCCCCACTAGGGCGGAGTGTACAAGAGGACCCCGTGCAGAGCATCAGGGCAGAGGAAGGACATCAGTGAGCTTGAGGGTGGTGGGATAGGGTGGGGGAGTTGGGTCCCGAGTTGCCCTTCCTTACAAAGGAGCCGTCCCGCCTGGCAAGGCAGGTCTGGAGGACAGACGTGGGGCTGTAGCTGACAGCCTCATACTGCGAACTTGGCATGTGCTAAGAGAGCAAACCTCAGGTGTCCTCACCACAAAAAGGGAAAGAGGAGGCAAATGGTAAAGACGTGAAGTGATGGTTATGTTGATTGGCTTGTGATAAATATTTCCCAACATGTGTATACGTATCTTTCCCAGTATGTGTATACGGTCCTCGGGTTGTACACGTTAAATATATACAGTTTTTGATGGTCTGTCATAACCTCAGTAAAGCTGGAAACCCCCCAGTACCAGGATGAGGACTTGATCAGGACGCGGCCCTGGGAGAGGCGTTCCAGTGCCCTGGGACCCGGCGAACCGCAGGAGCA
Source organism: Mellivora capensis (assembly GCA_004024625.1). NCBI lineage: Eukaryota > Metazoa > Chordata > Mammalia > Carnivora > Mustelidae > Mellivora > Mellivora capensis. Next base: position 138,008 of record PISX010001770.1, read on the forward strand.
GGTGCGGGTGCCTGGCCTCGCTGGGAAGCCCAACCCGCTTCCCTCCTGGTGGGCTCCTCTGTGCTGTAACAGCTGACCTTCAAATACCCGCGTGTGGGACTCAGCCTGGGCCCTTCTGTGCCCTGCGGCTCTCCACGAGGTCACCCCTCTGGATGTGGGCTGAGGGGTTCGTGTCACCCTTGGGCAGCTCCTAATTATACTAGCCATGCTCGAGTGGCTGCCGGCGGGGACTTGGGGGCCTGCCCCACAAGTCCCAGCTCCGTTTCATGCTAGAACAGAGGCGGGCAGATCCCTGGTCAGGGCTAGGCCCCCGTCGCACGACCGGACACCGCCCTGGCCCCCATGTCCGTCGGGGCACTGTCAGCCTCCCTGAGCCCCTTGGGCCTGGCTTGCACGGGGAGATGCTGACTCAGCAGGTGGCTGCTGACCTTTCCCAGGATGTTTGCTGTGACTCACGGTGGGTAGGGAGGAGCTCAAGGCCCGTTAGGTGTTAAGGATGCCGGGGGTGGGGGGCGCTGGGCAGGGGAAGCTGACTGGCGGGGTGGGGGTGCTCCCCAGGCCTGGTCCCTGTACCTGCCCACTCACAGTCCAGCAACTAAGTCACTGTGGGCAGGACAGCAGAGAATGGGCATTCCAGGAGGAAAGGAAGAGATGCAGACCCTCGGGGTGGGGTGGGGGATACTAACCGTCACGCCTGGTTCCTTCTCATGGAGCCCGAAGGAGGAGGGCCCTGTTTCTGCTTTTACCAGTCTTCAGTGAGCACCTACTGCTATGGGCCAGATGCTGGGAGGGCAGAGTGAGTAACCCCCTCCCTGCCCTCCTTCCCGCTGGAGGCTGGTGTGGGTGGTTTGTTCCTTCCCCTGCTCATGCCTCTCCCTCAGCTCTGCTGGCTTAGAAAGGCTCCATGGTGGCCTCTGTGGGGGCTTTGAGGATGACAGCCACCCATAGCTACAGAAGGGGGTCCCTGTGTGAGGGTGGCAGAGGCAGAGGCCAGGGTGTGCGGCACACAGCCCCTGAAGAGGGAGAGGCAAGGTCACTTTACCTGCTTCCGTCTTCCTTCCCATCAACAGGCGCTGGCCCTTGGGGAAGCCTTAGGGACCCTCTTCACTGACAGAGATGGCAGCCAGTTGGGGACCCACATAAGTGATTGGATGTTAGGACCAGAGGGCCTTCTGAGATCTCCTTCTCAAACCCCAAAGGATGGCAGTTGGGCGAGGACAATGACTTGTCCAGAGCCCCCCGCCTGCAGCTCCTGGACAGTGTACTGTGTGGGCTCTGCCTCCAGATCAGCTCCCCAGAGGGCTTTCCCATGGTATGGGGTGGGATCTGCAGCCCGAAGAGCTCTTGTCCATGTCAGGGTGCCACTGAGCAAAAACAATGGGTGTCCACAGAGGAGCCAGGAGCTAGGAGGCCCCCAACTTGGCCCTATGTCTGCATGTCCTGGATGCTGTTTTGAGTCCTATTCTCATATGCTTCCCCTCCTCCTGGCTGTGGCCCCATTCCAGGCAGCCCTGCCAGCCTAGAACTCTCTAGAACTTGGAGAAAGCATGGCAGGATCCACAAAATGGTTCCTCCCTGTCCCTTCTGGCCTTGCCTCTACGTGTGCTTCTACACACCCCTGTGTGAGTTCCCTTCTTGATCTGAAGCCCAGCCAGCCTGTCCCCTGGGGTCAGCCTGAGGACTGTGGTGAGCAAGATGCTGGCCCGTGCACTTGCCAGTCCCTTGCAGCAAAAGGCCTACTTCAATTCACCTTTTGGGGTGTTCCCCTGACTCTGCTCCTGCCTCGCCTCCCTTGAGCCCCCCTTATGATGTGTTCTGCTCCCTCTCCCGGGTACGCATCCCTGAGGGACAGAGGCTGCCTCTCACCTTCTCCGTTGCCCTGTGTACCCCAGCGCTCAGTGCGTGGTGCTGAGCAGGTGCTCCAGAGAGGCTGAGGGAAAGAACCCAGCATCCCCAGTTCATGGGGCTTAGTGGAACTTCCTGCTCTCCATTCTAGAACAGGCTCTGTGTGCTTTCTTGCTTGTAGGCTACTCTGTCTAGCTAACCTCCTCATGGCGGCCGTCTGTGTGCCTGCCATGAGGGTAGGGAGGTAAAGCAGTCTTTCTGTGGAGGACCCGTGAAGAGTGTCCAGAAGGCTCTTCTGTCACGTGATGGGGCCTGGACCAGGGTGGTACCGTGCGGATGGGGGAGGCGGGGAGATTGGCCGTGGGCTCTGGCTTTCTCTGCTCACGGTTTGTTTCTAGTGTCCTTGGTGTTCCCTGTGGTTTTCTCTGGGCTAGTTTGCAGGGATCCACGAGAGCCCCTGGAGTTTCACCTCTCCTGGGGCTGCAGGGCCCTGGCAACAAAGTCTCCTCTGATCTTTTTGTCTCTTCCAGCCGGTTTTTGCTCTTACCCTGGAGTCTCACCTCTCCTGGGACTGCAGGGCCCTGGCAACAAAGTCTCCTCTGATCTTTTTGTCTCTTCCAGCCAGTTTTTGCTCTTACTTACCTTTGGTACTTCCCATCACATGTGGGGGCATTAGAAATGTATTTGGAGGGGGTGACCCAAGCCCCCCTCACCACACACCTACAAGGGCCTCAGCATCCCTCAGATGCTTTTGTCTCCTCCTCATGCTGCCTGCTGTCAGGATGGACCTCTCAGCCAGTGCCCAGCTCCGCGGGCATCAGAGTGGGAGGACTGAGAGGTCTGGCCATGGTCCGACAGTTCCGATGTGCAAATACGGCTCATTTCCGAGCTTTCAAAGACTTGAATGCATTCCTGCTTTTCTTCCCTTGCTCTGGCTCCCTTGGAGTCATTTATTTATTTGTCCACCAGGACCTTTATTCACTTATTCAACATGGATCCTCACTGCGTGTTACTCTGATCCAGGCTCTGAGGCGGCCCAGCTCACTGGGCCAGTGCCTTGGTTCCACACTGTAGGATGGGTATGAGGCATGCTCAGATAATTGGGGGAGGAGGCCATCGGCACACCAGGAAGGCTGACGAAGGAACGTGGGATCCAGAGGAGGGAGGGCTGCTCTGGACTGGGAGTGGAAGCAGAGGGCTCAAGGACCGAGTTCACCCCACTGCTAGGCCTGGAAGAGCAGGGAGGGCTGAGTGTGTTGGAGTAGAGTTGGGGTGGAGTGGATGAGGATGTTCAGGTGGAGGGGCACGTGGGAGCAAGGGCACGCGGTCCGCATAGCGCAGGACTGGGCCAGTAGGGAATCTGGCTCGTTACCTGTCGGATAAATCAAGCTTTATTGGCACACAGCCACACCCCATTATTTACACATTACCCATGTGCAGAGCTGCCTAAAATACTCATGAACCGGGCCCTTCCCAGAAAATGTTTGCTTGCCCCCTGGTCCAGAGGACCCACGGGCTCTGGTTTGGGGGAGAACACCAGGTACTTAGATGGAAAGGATGGGTGGGAAGACAATTTGATGATCAGGCTGCAGTGGGGAGTGTGGAGGGGCCCCTGAGGGCCTTTGACTGGGGAGTGTAGTGGTGGGAGGATGAGCTCTGTGGTCTGGGACCTCCGCCTGGGACCGCAGGTAGACACTGGTTGGCAAGGGGGAGACACCGTGGACCTGTTTGATTTTTGTCAGCATCGATAGCCATAGGCAAGATGGGAGGCTAGATGAGGGGGTGGTGATGAGTGTAGGGGAAGAGGTGTGAGTTACCAGGAGGGCCTATCAAAGGGGAGGTGGCCAAGGACACTGAGATCTGGGACCGGGGCCAGGAACAGAAGCAGAGGATGCAGTGTTCCCATGGATGCAACTCTGGACTTGGTCCCTGGCACCTAGGCCAGACTGGCAGGGCCCTGGGACTTCCAGACCCAGCTTTGGAAGTGGGGGCAGAGGTGGGCAGGGCAAAAGAAAAAGACAGTAATTCCTTCCAACTGCCTGGGAAACACCCCTCTGGGAGAAATTTCTAGAAGGGTCAGCTTTGCCTTTGATGCCATTCTCCCTCTGTGTCTGAGCCCCTTCCCCCACTCCGGTCCCCCAGTGCTACCTGCTGCTCCCATCCTTTTGGAGGCAACCCACGCTACAGCCAAGGGCACAAAGGCTCTGCCCCCTGCCATCCTTGCAGCCCATACCTGTGCCCCTTGGGACACAGTAGCCCCACAGCCCCTGAGCTGGCCTTGAAGAGAGAAGAGGCTCAGAGATGGAGTGAGGGCGGGGCAGGGGTTGAAGCAACTCACCTCTGTTCCCCTAAACTTGTTCCATAGGAGTCCAAGAAAACTGGGTGAGGTGGGTGTCATGGGCAGCCTTGGTGGGGCCCAGCCTCAGAGGGCAGCCTGTAGCCTGGCAGATTCGGGGAGGGAGCAGCCTCTCCTGCTCCTCTTTCCTGAGCTGGCCCTGAGGTGACTTGTGTGAATGTTTACTTCTCTCACTAGGGCATGAGCAGCGCTGTGAGTCATTCATCTTTGGAACCCCTTGCGGGAGCCATGGGGGAAAGTTAATGATGGGCAAGAGAGGCAGTGGATCTGAGCCACCGGTCGTTTGGCCATTAGGTAGAGGAACCTTCTCTCTGTGCCTCGCCCACAGGCTGCTTTCAGAGAAGGTCAGCTGGTGGGCAAACCCCCGCACGGCTCTGTGTGGCCAGGGCTGGGTGAGGGTCTCAGGGTGGCCCCTGGGGAGATTGCTGCAGCCTTCAGCGTCCACTCTGTGTCTGCTGGAAGTCAGGTGCTCCTGGCTAGTCCCTGTGTTTTGCTTCTCTGGCTGTCAGGTAGGGCAGGGGTAGCCCCGGGCTCCAGCTGGCCCTGGCTCTCACCTCCCAGCCCCATCCTGGGCTGGGCCTGCCTTCCTCAGAGGCCCTGCTTAAGGACGCAGAACCAAGCTTGGCTCAGCCTCACGCCTTGTGGAATTAAGGAGCCCTTACGCGGGTGTGGGGTCTTGCCGGGCCCTGTGCCTTGTCTCATGTAATCGTCACCGTGGGTCAGCGAGGTGCGTTGATCTCGCCCTATTTTATAGATGACGAAATTGATGTCGCAGGAGATGAAGTGACTTGCCTGGGTCACCCGATGAACACACTTGAGTCCGGGGCTCTGGCCTCTCAGGCTCTTCCTTCCTCGGATCCAGGAGTGGTCCTGTGGGGATGAACACCAAGCCTTAGGACCCTTTGGCTTAACAGGGAAAAGCTGGATGGGTCTGTGGGGATAAAAGTCTGTGACTAGATCTCCGAGCGCCCGGAGGAAGTACTCGAGGACAGCAGGAGGAAGCCCCGGATGTCCCGCTCGCATTCAGTGCACGTTCAGTTCGGTGTGTGGCGGGCAGCCCTGGAGCCTGCTGGACTGACTTGTCACTGACTCCGAAGGACTTAGGTCCATGCTGTGGATGATGGGTGCCCAGTGCGTGAGGTGGGGCAGGCCTAGGGGTCCTAGCCCCGGTCTTCATGGAGGCCAGTCCTCTCACACCAAAGTCCTTGTGGCTCCTTGCCAGGGCCCCCCCTGCGGTTGGATTGCCTGGGGACTGGCCCGGGGAGCTGTGCCCCTTTCTCCTGTTAATGGGTGTGAGGAGAGGATGGAGACATTTCCCGGGCAGCTTCCTCTCCTCTGCACCCTCCCTTCCTCTCCATTCAGTGCCTCCTTTATCCCGGTCTGGCTTCTTCCACCTGCTCCTCCCTGTCCCCCTCCCCCCACCCCATTGGCTGCTGTCTGTGCCCCTTGGCTCCTTCTCTCTACTCTCTTCCTCTCTCCCTGACTTCTTTCCCCGCCCCTCCCCCACTCCTTTTTCCTCAAATATTGAGGCCCAGCCCCCTCTCCTCTCTGCTTTTAAGAGGAGCCCACGGAGTCCACTCATTCTGAGGGGAAGCCCAGCCATAGGCCGATGGCTGGCTGCAGGGTGTCATTCAGATCTCACCCCCTCCCCATGGGCTGAGCCTGTGTCGTCCCCAAGCTCCTTTGTTGGCCGGGTAACCTGGGGTGCTGCCCTCCAGAGCCAGTGGGGGCCGCACCTGTGCCAAGGACCCTGAGAGCTGGCGTCCCATTGCAGAAGCCTCAGAGGTCACTTAGTTCAGTTGTTTTCTCAAACCTTATTATTTTTTTGTTGTTGTTTGAAGCAGTATTAGACTATTTTTTAAGATCGGTTTTGCATATAACTCCAACGCATAACACCAAAACAGAGTTAGTTTGGTTGGCGTGGGGGTGAGGACATGGATCCTGACTGATTGATTCTACGCAGGCTGCGTAATGAGTGACACTGGGGGAGGGGACGCGCCGGAAGAGGACCTGTGCTGGAGGGGACAGAGGCCAGACCACGGAACCAGTGACAGCAGGAAAGAACACGGGGGGAGGGGTGGTGCTGGGCCACGTAGCACAAAATGCCACAGGTGCTGCGAGTTGCTCAGGGGGGTGCCTGAGGGCAGATTGCTGAAGAGGAGGCCAGCTGGATAGAAGACTGTGGTGACAGCACAGCCCCTAGGCAGAATGGGCAGGCTCTGTCCCTCAGTGGCCACCGCCCTGGCTGGAGCTCCGCTTGGTGGGGGTAGTAGAATCCAGTCCTTGGGTTCCGAAGGGCCCCACAAAGGTGGGGGGCTTGGCCGGGCTAGATCTTGGCAGCTGAAATCACCGGCACTGTAGTGTTGAATGAGATCTTCCTAGGTCAGGCCCCCGGTTCCTTTCCTTTCCTGCTCATCGTCACCGTGCTCACGTCTCCACTGTTGGTAGAGACTTTGGTTTTGGCTGGCCTCTGCATGACAGCTGGGGTCCTGCTTAGCTGACCAGATGCCCTTGGTGGTAAATTGCCTGTGATGTTTAAGGGATTATTGATACTTCTGGCCAAGAGCAGCAATTTAGGAATAATTTCTTGGGCTTCCCGGTGCTTTTGGTGGCCAGAGCTTCTCCGCAAGGGCCTTGGGAACCAAGCCGTTCGAAGCCAGGGTAGAAACACCATGTCCCCCAGCTGGTTCCCATGGATCATTATGATGACAGTAACAAAGGACGGTTACTCCTGCGTACTCTCCAGTCCTTCATCCAAGCGGTTATGCCAGGAGCAGAGAGTCCTGGAATCATCAGCAAGCCAGCCTTCCTTTCTCATTCCTTGCGTTGGCCGCTGAGTTCCCCCAGGCTGCACATCTGTTTAGGGTGGCATGGCCAATACCTGGCCCTGTGGCCCATGTCTTCCTCACCTGCACCAGTGGCAGACATCATTAATCAATTACAGTTCTGTTTCCCACAAGCCCAGACAGGGGCTCATGATCTTCTTGGAGCTGGCACTTGGATCCCTGTTCTGCTCTATGACATTCATTCATTCATCCTTTCATGCATCTAGGAGAGCATTCACTGAGCTGGGGTTATGAGCCAGACACTGCCCAACACAAGGAATAGAAGCCGTGGTCCCTGCCTTGTCAAAGAGCTCTGAGTATAGTTGACAGACATGCAAATGGTTTATTAATACCAAATGCCTTAAGTTGGGGAGCAGAGTTAGGAATCTCTTCTCCAGGAGCCCAGGGGAGACAGGACCTAAGTGTTGATGGTGTGAAAAAAGACATAAGGGTCTTTTTGCTGCTTGGGATTCAGCCGGTATCTTCTCACACACCCTGTGCTTAATGATGCCAATGGTGGAAGGCAAAGCCATATGTTATTTGGTCTTGTTCAAGTCCTGGGACAAAGCTCGGCCAGGGAGCCAGCTCTGGTGGCCTGTCCTTACTAGCACCTTCTCTTCCACAGGAACAGGGACTGAAGGCCAATAACTCCAAAGAGTTAAGCATGTGCTTCACAGAGGTGAGTGAGGGGCAGAGTGGGGGATGGGTGCAGGGGCCAGAAGCGGGTGTTTCCCAGGTGAGTCTCAGACTCACTTCCATAGGCCGGGCTAGTTGAGCTCTTGGTCTAGGCTGGGGTGGGCACTCACTGCTGGGGGTGCAGGCAGGGCTGCAGCCAGGGCCCTTGGCTGTCTCCTTGGGTGAGACACAAGCAGCTGCTCAGAGCAGAGGCCCTTTCAAGCCTTCCTGACTCTTTAGGACATGTGTCTGCATCTGCTCTCTGCTGGTTTTGTGATATTGAAGAGCTAGAGAGGTAAGGAAGCTTCAGTTTCTAGAGGAGGGGAGAGCTCAGACAGAGATGGGCAGGGAAGCTTCATGGAGCAGAGGGATTCAAAGAAATTTAGGATCAGGAAGAACAGAGCTTCCCCACCTCTCCCTCCCCCTTTCCACTCCCCACTCCCCTCTCCTCCCCTCTCCCCTGCCCTCCTACTCCCCTCTCCTCCCCTCCTTCCTCTCTCCTACATTCCCTCTCCTCTCCTCTCCAGGTTGCTTGTGGACCTTGGGAGCTTCTTGAGATCTTAGTACTATACCCCCTCCTCTCTGGTTCAGAGACCTCTGCCTCACTTGGCAGCATCAGCCCATTTTCCTGGGGACTGCTGGCACTACTGCCCTGGCTCCCGGAGCCCAGGGTTCAGGTCAGCTCTGTGGAAGCCCGGCTCCGTCTCCAGGCGAGCACAAAGCAGGGCCCCTGGGTGGACCCTGGAGAGCAGGGGATCAAGGACTCTACTTCTTGAGTCCTTTTCTTTGCCTGACCCCAGACCTGCTGACTCATTTGGTTTTCTGTCCTCTGTGTGTCTTTGCTTCTGTCCCCCCCACCCCTCCCATGTGCCTGACTGTAGCTCACGACCAATATCATCCCAGGGAGTAACAAGGTGATCAAACCTAACTCAGGCCCCTGCAGAGCCACACCGTCGGCTGCCTTGACCGCTGTCTCCTTCCTGATGCTGAAGCTGGCCTTGTAGGCTCTGGGAATCAAGTCGGGAGATTTCTGGAAACTACACAGATGAGAACACCCACCAGGCAAAATGGAAACACACACAGACACACACACACACCTTGCAAAAAAATTTTTTTCCCCCACATTGTCTCTGAACCTGTCTCCTCCCAGGTTTCTTCTCTGGAGAAGTTTTTCTAAACCAAACAGACAAGCTGGTGGGCAGCCTGAGAGCTGGCCCAGAGGTCCCTCGGCAAGGGAAACCCAGCGCTGAGGAAGGGTTCAGGGGTCTAGAAATGCCCTTCGCTTTCTTCTGATGTTTTCCTCTCTGGATCCTGCTGACGTAAGAGACCAAGACGACACCCCTGCAACCCGAGGGACTCGTGGCTGTGCTGATGCGAACTGGGAGCAGGGTGGAGGCCCTTCTCCAGCTACCCACTCCGGGGACCTGCGGGGGGCCTGGCAGAGGGTGTCGAGGGGTGGGGCAGCGAAGCTGGCCGCTGGGGGTCCCACCGGGTCCCTTGGTACCCCCACCGGGCTCCGAGGATGGAGTTGATTTCACCCTCTCTGTCTGCGGGGTGAGTGGACCTGCGTCTGACCTGGAAACCCCCAGCAAGGCCTGGGGAGGGCATGGCACTGGGCTCCCGGATGTGACCTGGAGGGGGCTAGCTCCGGGGGGGGCTTGGGAACTCAGCCCTCCTGGGACATCTCCTAGGGCAGAAGGAGCAAAGCTTAGGCACCAGCTCAAGGCTGCTGTTTCCTCCTCAGTGGCAAGAATTTTGAAATCAAAGAGAAATAATCCTTTGTTGGCTCTTTTGGTTTCTTATAGGTCCATTTGGTGGGTTTCTCCCTCCTCCCCCACCCTAGGGAGAGGGGGCCCTGAGAGGGGCAGAGAAGAGCACAGTAGGATACCTGCCTGCCCATGCTCTGGTGGCTGCAGCTCTCTCCTCCTCTCGGCTTCCTCTTCCTCTTTTCCACATTCGCTCCTCATTTCCCAGACGAATGCCAACTCTATGTACGTAACACGCCTCCTTTCTCTACATATATGTATATACACATCCATATACATATATTGTGTGGTTTCCCCTTTTTTCCTTTTTTTAAGAAGCAAAACTATGGAAATTCTACCCCAACAGATGAGCGAAAATGTATTATTGTAAAGTTTATTTTTTTTAATAATGTTGTCTATAATGGGAAAAAAAAAGGAGATCGACTCCCCGTGTCTCTGCCCCCGTCGGGCTGACTGGGCTGTGGAGGGGGGGGTTCCTGATCCGTATTCATACTTAGCCAAGGCTCCAATAAACATACTAGGAAGCAGTTTGCCTTCTGCCTCACTCTGGGCGTGCCTTCTCCCCCTGTTTTGTTCTTAGCCCAGTGCCGCCTCTTGGCCGCTTACCTGGGCTCTTGGCGGGCCTTGGGGAGGGTATGTACGTGTCTGTGTGTGTGCACACATGTCTCCATCCGTCCTGTGTCTTTGGTGTGGGTGGCGGAGCTCCTTTAGGAGATGCTTTTCCACTTGGTGGATCTCGGCATCCTGGCCAGGCTGAGTCTGCTGGGCCCTTCTTCACCTGTCCTCTCCTGCCTCCCCTTACCACTCAGTGCCAATGTGCTTTGGCCCCAGCCTTGAAGAGAAAGAAAGCAGTGGTGGGGATGGAGGGCTGGGAGACAACTTGACCTTGATGCCTTGGGTCTGTTTGGGTTTTAAGGCTGCCTGGGTGGTCCTATTAAGTGGTCCTGTTGGTGGTATCTTCCCACTGGGACTCCTGGCTTATGAAAGGTATATGATTGTGAAGGCAGGGATCCGGCCTTCTGGGTCAGCCACCGCTGGCCTTACTCTGGGTAGAGGTGGCCATGAAGTTTACTTGGGAATCCATGTTCTTTGTGAAGAGTGAAGACTGGTTAACTTAAAAAGCTTTGGGGGGAGAAGGTTCACAGAATCAGTGGAAGGTGGGGGGACCAGGGGAGCCTAGGGCAGGAACCAAAGGACATCTGGAGGGACAGAAGGCATGATTGTGGGGTCAGCATGCTGCTGCCTCTGGGATGAAGGATCACCAAGTGTCGCCCAACTCGCTGCACTGGGGCCTTATGTCCACCTCCTGCTGCACTTTGGTGGGAGAGGAGAATATGTCATGTCTGGCATTCCTAGTGTGATATAAGCCCTTGGCTTGCATAACGAAGGAGAGGAAATCTCCCCAAAGGAAATGGAGGTGCCATTAGGAAGAGGAACGGTTGTGGGGCAGCTTTACTCTGCCTGAAAACCTCTCCCTTTCCAGTTATCACATAGCTGAAGTTTTACTATTAAATATTCATTCCTGTGGTTGGGATGATTTCTGTTCTCCGTGATCCTCTCAAAATATGTAAATAAAACTGGGAAGAATAAAAGTGTTACTACCTTAATGGTAAGTAGTTTGATGGTCTCAATGAATCTCAGTTAACGTTTAGACATTTGGACCTAGACATTGAGATTGGGCTTGGGGGACAGTTCAGTGAAGGGGAGCAGGAACAGAATCAGGGGAAACATGGTAGGGGCTCCAGAGATAGAGCTGAGATTATTTTAGGGTTTTTCTGGGGAGAGTCAGCTACATGAAGTATAGGCTCACTGTGCCTTTACCCCAGTCAGCATAGTCTGTACAGTGTGCTTTCTTTGTCACTAGCCCCTGGGGGATTCTGGGTCTGGGGCACACATTGGTCTGCAACGAGGCCCCAGGACCTTGTCAGGACTGAGACCACATAGGAACGCTTTTCCCCTCCCCAGAGAAGCTTCCAGCCTGGGACAGATTTGCTCAGTCAGGAACCCAGACATCCGCCTCCTGCCTGGCTCACGCTGGGCTGCCCTCCTCTAACGTAGCTGGGAGCACTCAGACTGGGCTGCAGGCCCAGTGGAGACCTGTAACGGCGGTGGATCCAAGAAGGCCAGTTCAGGATCACAGAGGACGCCACATCAAGTGATCTGCACCCAGGTCCTGAGCTGACCTCAGTGACAGGCTGCCTAGCTGGACCTCTGCCTTGTTCAGAGACCAGACGCTGGATCATTATCAGTTCCCTGCATCCCACTTCCTACCTTCCTAACCTGTTTGCCAACACAGGTGTCACAGGACTGAGCCCTACCCTGCTCTCTTAAGTCCTTCTAAGACACAGGCCCTGACTCCATCCTCAGGCCCCAGCTGAGTCCTGCTGTCTCCGGCAGACCTTCTTGATGCCAAGCTTGTCCAGGGCTGCCAGAGTGGCCAGCTGTCACCTGTGTCCGGGCTCCTGCCCACCCAGGGGCCCTTGGTTAGCCTCCCCTATGCCACTTAACTGCTGGTCCCTGGGCTCCCTGGGTCCGATGGCCCACCTGTGATGGTTTAACTTCATGCCTGAAGACCTCATGGGGGACCATGTGTGCGCATGTGCCTGTCCCTAGTTCCCAACCTTGTTCCAGAGACTGCCTAATGCCTGCAGGAGACAAAGACTTGCCTTTCCCCATGTAAGTGCGAAGCCCCAGTATTGCCCTCCACTTCTCTGCCAGTCTTTTCTAACTTGAGAAGTGAGTTGCAGCTGGGTCTTCCCTCTCTTGTAGGCTAGGATACCAGGGAATAAAACTGGCCACACCCTCCGTCTTAATACCAGTAAACGTATTCATAGCCTGTTGCTCATTCTTCTAAAGTCTCAGTGGGGAGTAGATATTTATCTTTTTTTTTTTTTTTCCCAAAGATCTTACTCATCTATTTGAGAGAGAGGCAGTGAGAGAGCACGAGCGAGGAGAAGGTCAGAGGGAGAAGCAGACTCCCCGCGGAGCCGGGAGCCCGATGCGGGACTCGATCCCGGGACTCCGGGATCACGACCTGAGCCGAAGGCAGTCGTCCAACCAACTGAGCCACCCAGGCGTCCCTAGATATTTATCTTTTAGAAACAGATTTAATTTTTTTAAGGAAAAACCAGTCATTTGGAGCCAAAACTGGTAAAAAGTTGATATCATAGTAGTGGGTTTAAAAAGGCTGGTTGCTATCCTCTTGGTCAGCCTGGGTTATGTCACCTACAAAGTTCTGTTAGATGCTGCTGAGGGCCCTTCTCAACTGCATCAGCTGTGGACAGGGAGAGAGACACGGTCAGACAGAGGCCCACACCCAGCGGCTCTTCCTGCCCAGGGAGTCACCCCTCGATCTGAGCAAGGCGGGACCAGCCCCATCTGCCCGCATGGCCATTTGGAATTTCCAAGTTCAGATGTGTTTTCTAAAAACCCGGCCATGCTACTTCATCGTTCCCCTCCTATCCTAAAACAAGTGAATGAACGGAAAGGGCTTTGAAACCTTCACAAAGATGTGGTTTGTAGACTCAGGGCTGAGGAGAGAAGCATTAGTTAATCAGAACACGGATTTGTCATGTTCCACTTCTGGACTAATGTGCTTTTAGGGCTGCACCTTACAGAGCAGAGAAAGGGCAGTTAACATTTTAGGAGGATTTTAATAGCGTTGCTCAAAACTGAAACAAAATGTGGATATTTAAAAAGACACGTACGTGAGATTTACGAATGCTTACGTAGCCCCCACCGTGTGCCAGACACGGTTCTAAAATAGCATGATCATGCCTTCATTTCATTTCCACGGGGACACAGCGAGGCTGGCTCTGTCTTCCCATTCTGCCAACAAGCAGACTGAAGCACAGACGGGGTGAGCCGGCCCCAGATCAGACAGAGTCGGCGGGGCTCAAGCTCAGGGCCAGGCTGCCGCCCAGCGGAGCTGCCTCCTTTGTTCCCTGCTCGGTGCTGGCCCACTGCTGGCCTGACGAAGGCAGTCCCTCCCCTGGGGGGCTCTAGGTAATCTGGGCTTATCTCAGTGCTTGTTCTTCTCTCTCCAGCCTACCCGGCACACGGTGAGGGAGTTCTGTGAACAAAGCTCATGAGATCCAGGTGTGGACCGTGTGGGTTCAAGAAGGGGAGAATTGCAAGGACCGTGCTCCCCGGGCATGGCTGCTCCAGACGCCGCTCGGCTTGTCCCAGGTCTGCCTGGGGGGAGGGGGGTGGGAGTGGGGAGCAGTCCACCTCTCTGTGTGCTGGGATGGGTGTGGACCTTTGGGGAAACAGCTTTGGCCGGATGAGGGCCTCTTGAGGAAGGAGCTTCACCATCTAGGAAGCTGCTCGTTGGATGCCAGACTGCTCTTGCCTCAGGGACACCGTGGTGTAGAGGAAAGAGGGTACATTTGGAGGTGAGGCAGATCTGAGTGTGCAGGACAGATCTGCCACTGGCTGGCTGGCTGATCACGTCCAGCATGAGCCTCAGGTTTCTCATCTGTAGATTGGGGATGGCCGTCCCTGCCTCAGCAACACTTGTTGGGATAACATGCCCGAGGGCCTGGTCCACGGTGGGCCATCTCCCTTCACTAGTGGGCACACCACCCGGGACCTCTGCAGATTCTCGGCACCTGCCCAGCCTGCCAGGGCTCCTCTGTGTAGCAGCCAGATTCCTGGTGGCAAACACAAGAACATGGTGGTCATTAGGACCCTGGACTGCCCTCTTTGAACTGTTGCCAACTGGGGTTGAGAGGGCCAGAGGGGTGGGGAGAGAGAAAAGGGAAACTTCTTTGTTATTTGTAAAGCAGAGTTGACTTGATCTATGAGTCACTGGGGACAGTGGCTACAGAACAGCCAGATGTCACGCTCTCTGGAGTCCTTTTGATTGGCCACCCCCCTCTCCATGCATGAAGCCGGTGACATCTCAGCTCAAGGACACCAGGGCAAACACATCTCAGGTCACCAGCTCCAAAGGGAGACGGGAGGCCGGGAAGCACTGAGGGAGACGGGGAAGCACTGATCATGGTGCCTGAGGGCAGTGTCAGCACCCATGGGCCCAGGGCAAGAGCAGAGCGACTTAGCTACCATGGGGTCTTGGGAACAACCTGTGGGGAGGGAGCCTCAGGCTCCTCTTTTGAGATGAAGTCTGAATCACCTCCACGTTTTCTGAGCAGAACTGGCTCTCCTCTGCGATTTCCCTGTAGAAACAAGGCTGGCAATGAGGTGTGAGCCTGGCCATGTTCAAGCTCACAGGCTCTCCTCAAGAAGTGTAGGGTACACCTGGAAGGGTGTCAGGGGACCTGCATGTGAAGTTTGCCTGGCCGTCCACCAGCCAAGTCCCTGAACTTCTCTGAGCCGCAGGAAGGTTGCGCTAGGTAAGAGTTCAGCCAACTTTTTTCTGTAAAGGGCCCGATAGTAAGGATCATAGGCTTTGTAGGTCCTGCCATCTTGGCTGCCAACTACCAACTTGGCCTTTCATATGGCAATATGTAAATCACAGGTCCTGACTGCCTTCTAACAAAACTGTATTTATAAAAGCAGACGCAGGCTGCACTTGGCCTTGGGGTCTTAGTTTGCCACTCCTTTCTCTAATTCATCTCTGAGACCAGCTCTCCATCCCTGGCAGCCTGAACACTGAAGTTCAGTGGCGGGAGCGCTGAGGGGAGGCGGGGCTGGAATCATCCTGGGGTTGGAGGATGAGAAAGGGCAACCGTGACAAGGAGGTGAAATTGGTGGGAAGGAAGGGCCCCGTGCTAGATGGGAAAGAGGAGGGAAACCAGGTACCTTAGGGGCTGTGCTCACAGTGGGGTGGTCCGGCGTGTAGGGGCTTTGGGCCAGGCGGGCAGATGGGGCTGACACTCTCCTGCACTCAACTCACCCACCCCGGGCCTGAGCAGGGGGCCACACTTGCTGGTTTGCACAAGGGCTCCTGAATGTGCTGCAGCTGACCCGTGGCCAAGAGCAAGGAAAGGAAGCTGCCGTTCCAGGGCTGGGAGGGGAGAAGAGTCACACACGCACACAGAGAAGGTGGGGTATGGCAGCCAGGGCCCCGAGAGCCCTCGTGTGACTGTTGGCAAGTCGCTTACCTGGCTTGGGGTCCCCCCTTTCCTCATCGACAAAGGGAAGGGTCAGAGGCACAGCTCGCCAAGGCTCCTTTCCACAAGTGGGATTCTGTGGTTTTTATGACTGCCAGCTATTTCTGAACTCACCAGCCCGGCACAGAATGACTTCGAAGGAGACGGAATTCATCTCTCTCTCAATAAACACCGCCACCCGCTTGGTTGCTCCCATTTTTCACCCAGCGTCTCGTGCCAAGCTTCAGATGGCTGCCGTGGGGCTCGTTCTGGGTATGGCCGTGGTGACGCCCCTCACGCTCTGCTCCATTTCTTCCCCTTTCAAGGCCGCGTTTCCCAGAAAGTTGACACCTGCTGGGGCCACAGTGAGCTACGCTTACCAGGTCCTGCCTCTCCTTCCTGGGGAGGCCACACTTGCATCCCCATCTAACCTGGATGCTGCTTGGCCATCAGAGGTCACGGAGCTGTTTACCCTTGGGCCACCCAGGCCCGAAGTAACTCATCCTTGTCAAATATCTCCGCAGGACATGTTTGCCCAGCCACCATGGCTGGCGTGATTTGGGGATGAGGAAGCTCTTGCAGCCAGAAGAGAGGCGTCTGGGGAAACCCTGTGATTTTCCCTAGGCGCACAGTGGACTCCCCTTCTCTCCTCCCTGCCCAGCCTCATACATGAGGTTGACAATTTAAAATAAAGGCTGCCGCTCTCACTCTACTTCATTTAAAAACCAGAGTCCAGCCTGGCGGGCTGAACAAATTCTTGTGGGATGACACTTCTGGCCTGGTCCATCTTTCACTTTTATCCTCTGTGGAAGATGAAAGGCCTTTTTTTCAGGGACCTCCACAACCTGAAATCGCTCTTAATTCTCCTTGTGTTAGAAAGCCGGGCGAGTGTGAGGCCATAGGACACGAAGGAGTCTAAAATGCCTGCGTTCTGGAAGTTTTGTTTATAGCATTTCGACCTGGGAGCTGCTGAAATAACCTCTTTCAAATGAGGAGGCGATTTTATTGGTTCCTGAAAATGGTCCGGAGGGGCTGTTGTTCCAGTGATGGGGTGACCCCTCAGCAACCCCTCAAACCCACCCAGGCCCATGCATCTCAGTGTCTGGGGCCTGCGCAACCGTGGAGAGGACTGGTCTAGAAAGCCCGCTGGGCAGTGGGAAGAGAGCTTGTGCGAGCAGCCTGGACTGCTTGGTCCCCGTCATGTGGGGCATGGGGCTGAGCCCATGCATGGCCCTCATTCCTCTGGGCGTTAGCTGAGGGCTTTCTCCATGCATCCTGGCACCTGCCCCCGAGCCTGCTGGGCAAAGACCCCATGCATCTGGGGACAGTTCAGCCTGGTCTGGGCATCTCCATGTGGACTCGGGGATTTGCAGCTGTGACATGAAATCTGACAGCGTCAGGACAGTGGGAGGACTGGTACTACCTCCTTCCAAACTGGGCTGTGGCATTGAGAGCAGAAGATGGGGCTCCCTGGGATCCCTCCAACTTCCACCCTGGGGGCTGCTGTCCCAGAGACCCTCCCCTTTTCTCTTCACTCCACCCTCTGTGGTTGGGCCAAGGCTGTGGCCTTGGACATGTCCTGGTGTGGAAGCCACTCCAGAGCCTATCCTAGGGCAGGCAAATGTGGGTTTTGACTCTGGGTGGGGCTCAGCAGGTCAGCGGAGTCCGAGGAGCTGTGGGGCACCAACAACTCAGGGTTATTGTCATGGTCATTCTCTTCCTGCAATTCTGTCTTTCCTCCTTCCCCTTTCCAGCGTCTTCCACTAGGCTGGTTTTCTCTGGTGCCATGTGCTCACGCAGGAGTGTTTGTCCAGCCTCTGTAGGCCCCGGGGAGGTAAGGGCTTTCCTCCTCCAAGTCCTGTCCTTCATGTCAGGTTGCTCTTCCTCTTGGCAGCCAGGCCCACCTGAGCGGCATCTTGGGGGATGTGTCCCCACAAAGTCCTTGAACTAGCAGCTCTCTGCTTCCATCTCCATTATCCCACCTGCGCAGCCCCCACCATCTGGTCCCATCCCTTGGCAGCATCCTATCTGTGGGCTGCAGAGTTGAGAGCAGAAACTAGGGGACCCCCATCAGCATGGTAGGCAGCCTCCATCCACCCATGTGGTTCACCCTAGAAGCGCCATCTCCCCCACTAGTAGCCTCTCTAAATTTTCTTGTGCATTTTCTTGCATCCCTCCCTCAGCTGGGGCCAAACCCTTCTTGTTTGAATGAAATGGGAGGTCAAGGGAGATTCATCTAAATGAATAAGAAAATCTGAGATTTAGAATCTTGCTTAACAAGTAATATGACCTATTTGTAGTAGGGTAGAGCCCTTGTAATGGCCTGTGAGACCCATGGGATCTGGCTGGCTGCCTTCCCCCGTCCTTCCCAATTGCTCTCCCCCCTGCCCACTCACTGCAGCCATGCTGCCTCCTTGCTGTCCTTTGGACACTCCCGGCTGGCTCCCCCTCAGGGTCTGTGCCATGGCTGTTCCATTTGGCTGGACAGTTCTTCTCCCAGTCATTATAGCACCCTTCCCTGTTCCCTCCTTCAAGTCCCTGCTCACATGTCATCCAGTTAATGAGTCCTTTCGTGTCCAGGACACCTCTCTCAGCCCCCTCCTTCAGGACTTCCTGTTCCCTAACACTTTACTTCTCCAAGCACGTGTCACCTTCTGACAGACCATACATATGCATGTATGTTCATGTGTGTTTGGGGTGGGCATGTATGGATGTATGTGTAAGTGTATTGGGTATTTACGACCTGTCTCCTTCCACTCCAGTGTATATTTCAAGAGGGCAGTATCGTCAGCTGTTGTTTTTCTGTTGCCTTCTCCAGGCCCCTGGAATAGTGCCTGGCAGAGGGGGAACCTCCGCGAAGGTTGGCTGATTGACTGGAAGAAAGTAGATCAGGAGTTTCAGTGGGTCCCAAGAGAATGTGCAGGTGGCACATTGAGAGCAAACAGGCTGTGGGAGGAACAGAGAGAATCCTGAATTAGCATATCAGAGCAGAAGCCCAGAGAGTGCTGTCCTGGGACAGCTTTTCCTTATTGTTGAAACTGGGACACCTGGGTGGCTCAGTCGGTTAAGTGTCTGCCTTTGGCTCAGGTCATGATCCCAGGGTCCTGGGATTGAGTCCCACTTTGGGCTCTCTGCTCAGCAGGCAGTCTGCTTCTCCCTCTGCCTGCTGCTTTCCCGGCTTGTGCTCTCTCTCTCTCTGCAAATAAATAAATCTTAAAAAAAAAAAAAGAAAAGAAACAAGTCTAGAACCTGTATTCTCTCCCAAGGCCACGCTGTGCGTTCTTAATAGCAGGGCTGAGCCTAGAGCTCAGTACTCTTGTCGGTCTGATCCCCTCCTTCCACTCTGAGTAATGGCTTCTCTCAGATGGTTTTCTATATACCCTGTGATCTCATTTAAAAGAATTAATTTGCTTAGCAAACTCTTCTGGTGGGCAGGACAAAGAGAATTTTCCATGGAGCGCGTGAAGGAGCACGGATTTACGGCTGGCCAGATTTGATGAGAGTGTCTAAAGAGATCCTTTGGCCGCCGATGGAGACGTGAACATCTGTTTTAAACAAATTCAGGGGAGTTCCTCTGCAGGAAGCTATTTTATAATCAAGCTGGCACACATCTGGATTTCTCCATCCCGTCCCTCCAAATCACTGTGTGTCCTGGTTTACCCAGCCTCAAGCTCCTAGTTAAAAAATTGGGAGGTTGGTAAGGAAAAACCCACCCGGGGTAGGAGGCTGAGCTGGGAAGGGTTAAAGAAGTCTGTTTGGGTGAGCAGCCTCTTTATCATAATTATCCCCCCAGCCACTGGTAATAGGGTGTGAGGGGCACCGGTCAGGGGCCCAAAGTCAGGGGTCAGAGACAAAGCTCCCTGGCCTCCTGTCAGGGTCACAAAGCTGCTGACTTTTCAAGACAAAGGAGAAGTCAGGGACCAGGAACGGCAAACCCTGGGTCTTAAGTTTTTGAAATTTACTGGCAATCAACTTCAAAAAATGCCTTGTGTGCATGATACCAGGCTCTCTTCTTCATGCAGGGTGAGTCAGGCAGGC
Organism: Mellivora capensis; assembly: GCA_004024625.1. Lineage (NCBI taxonomy): Eukaryota > Metazoa > Chordata > Mammalia > Carnivora > Mustelidae > Mellivora > Mellivora capensis. The sequence goes on from PISX010001770.1 coordinate 157,566, forward strand.
TGCAGGCTGCCCAAGGGCCCTGTTCTGCTGTGAGCGGGGGATGGGTATGTGTGCCCCCGTGGGTCTATATACAAGCACACACATACACATTTCTTGCAGAACAGTGAGGATGGGTGGAATCGTTCACTCTGACAATTCTCTGAACCGAACCTGAGTTCCTTTGTGGGAAGCCCACTGACTGACAAGTCAAAGGGCTGTGGGCTGAGATAGGGCGAGACCATGGAGACTTGGCTCCTCTGCCCAGCCCGGCAGCCACCCAGACTCACCACAGGTCTCAGGTGACTAGGGGACCATGGTTGGGCCTGGCAGTGGGCTGGGGGGAAGTGCACGCAGCAAGGGGGGTCCTGCTGCCTATCCACCTGCCTTCCTGTCTCAAATCCAACTGAGAACCCGTCAGTCCAGGGCATTTCCTTCAATGGTCCCCGTGATGGCCCTCATCCTGTGATAATTGGCAACTAGTGAAGAATGTTGCTAAAACCTTCATCTGGCTTTTAAAAATGTCATTGACTATTTGCACATGACCTTAGAGAGAAATCACAAGAACAGTGGACAGGGAGAAAAGCATCGAGAAAGAAAGCTATAGAGGGATTTCCCCTTTCACTTTAATTGGCTTCCCTGTGCATGGGGGAGATTGCCTCACAATAAAAGATGGCTAGGATTTAGACACTGCATCCCTTTGAATGGGGTCTAGGAAGTATTTGCTCTTTGGGGAATTCTGTGCATGGCCCTCAGGGCTGTATTGAAGTGGCAGTGTCCTTGAGATGGACAACAGGCAAAGGGCAGAGGGGTTCTAGCGAGGTCCTCATCACTGAGGGTAGTCATTGGTGGGGACTTGAGAAAGAGAGAGAGAGCGAGCAGGGGGAGGAGCAGAGGGAGAGAGAGAGAGTCCCAAGTAGACTCTACGATGAGCAGAGTCTGATGCCGGGCTTGATCTCATGACCTCAAGATCACTACCTGAGCTGGAAACAAGAATCAGATGCTTAGCCGACTGCACCACCCAGCTGCCCCAGATGGGGGCTTTTGACGGGCTGCTTCACTAGGATGGGCAAGGCCTTTTGCTGGGGCTGGAGGAAAAGGTGTGGGGGAGGCGGTATCTGTCTGGGAGTCAGAAAGGCAAGGCTGTGGTCCCTGTCCTGGTCCAGGGGACTTCCTTTTGTCTGCCTCAATTTCCTCTTCTGTCAATGAGTGGCTTGGAGCAGGTGCTCGGGCAAATCTAGAATGAGCCGAATGGGTGAGAGCTGTGGGTGGCCCACTGGAGCTTATGGGCTGTCTCAGTGTGGGCCAGGTCCATTTCCAGCTCCTTTAAAGACAAGCTCCCGCTAAGTCACCTTGGGAAGCCACCAAACCTCTGTAAGTCTCAATTTGTCTCCCGTAAAGGGGGTTAAGTGACCCTTATTTTGAAGAGTTGGGGATATCGAGTGAGCTAATATAAATGTAGGGCAGGGCCTGGTGCAGAGGAGGCTCTTAACAGGTTGCCTTCTTGGGTCCTTATTTCCTCATGGTCCACACCCAAGTCTTTCTCACTCACTTGCTGCACCAGGTTGGAGAATTGGAAAGCCAGGTATGGCGACCGTATGAGTTTGAGTCCCTGTGTAGATAAGTGCATTGAGGAATATTCTGGCATTCTACTCTTGCCTCTCCTGGGTGATCGCTGTAAGTCACAGCTCCTTGGAGGAGGTCTGCTTTGCCTGCAAGCCCATTCTGGAAGACGCTGCCCGTTACAGGCAAAGTCCCTGAAATATACTATCTTAGATTTTAGTACAGGAAAAATGAAGAACTCCTTGATGTTAGACCACGAAGGAGCAGATCGTATTTCCCCTTTTGGCCTTGGTTGCCAGAAAACTCAATTAAATTTTGTGCTTAGGAGCCATAATGCTTGAAATGCTTGTTCTACCTGACCTCTCTCACACATCCTTCAGGGAAACCTCTGACTCCCCAAGTCTGGGAAAGAGGCCCAGTTTAGTGCTTGTGGTGTTCATGCTTTCCTCAGACAGAACGCTGTCAGGCTGATGTCCTCCCTCCCTTTCTCTCAGCACACACACACATACACACACACACACACACATGCAGAATGCAGTCAACACATACATGTACACACACGAGTGCACGCATACATACACGTACACATGTAGGCGTGCGGGCTCACGCATGTGCTCACCCCACGCCCTGCTGTATGTTCCTTAGGCCAGAGTATGTCTTTCAGCCCAGTACATGGGCACAGAACCCCTGGCATATGAAATCTGTGAGATACTCAGTAAACGCCCATCGACTGAAGGTGAACAATTAAACAAGTGCTTGTATAAAACATTTCGTTCAGGCATCAGGCAGATTCATCTTTTATATTCAATGGGGTTTGATCTTTTACGTTTTGATCTCCTACAGTTATTGCACACCTCTCATTGTAAACACGACTCTGAAGCTTTTGGAATAATGTCGGGACAGGGATGTAAATAAATGAACGCATGAATAACCCACTTTTTGGCCACAGCGCCTCGTGCACAGCTCTAGCCCGTGAGCGCCCTGGACTCCAGACCGTGGACTCTGGAGTGGAGAAGGACTTGCATTTTCTCAGCTCTGTGGCTTAACCGCTGTGTGCTCTTGGGCGCACTGCTCTGCCTCTCCAACCGTCTGTTGTCTTATTTATAGAAGTGGAGGTGAAGCAATTTCCTTCCTAGGGCGGTGGGAGACTAAGACCATGTGGGTGAAGCGTGTCTGTCTGGCCGGTGGCGAGTGCTCAGCAAGGGTCTGTGATGAAGGAGCCCCTCGCGGGGATGTGAAGCACTGATGTGTCCTGCTCGTCTAATTTCACCGGGAGCTCCTCGAGGCCGTACTTTGTGTGACGCTCCTTTCCTGTAAGCCGGACATACTGGTTCTGCAAAGCCCCGAATGAACTACTGAACACCATTGGAGACAGTGTGCAGACAAATACAGGTCTGGCTCTCGGACTCGGGGCACATGGACCTGGGAGGGGTCCTTGCGGTTGGGAGTCTACCTCTCATTTTATGTGGGAGAATCGGGGTCCAGGCAGGTAAACCAGGCCACACTGCTGGGTGGACGGCCCAGCCCAGACCCCGGGCTCCAGACATCAGACAAGAACAGCTTCTCCTCTGTTGGGCCCCTGGCCTGGATTGACCGAACCTGGCTGAGGACACTGGCCCTCCCAGGTCATGGCTTCGGGGTACCATCCCCAAGCTGTGTCAATTACCCATGGCACAGGCTTGGAGCTCTATATTTCCGAAGTGTTATTTCACAGCCATGATCTCATTTTATCCTTGCGGGGACTACGGGAAGTAGGCCGGTGGGTGTTTTCATCTGGATTCTCTGTGAGCAGCTTAAGGCCCAGAGAGGTCAAGTGCTGGGGTGGAGATCCCCCACCCAGCCAGCGGCACGGCTGGAGTAGAAAGTGCAGCTGGGACACTGGTTCAGGGCTTTTTGCCCTGCGCCTGGTGGGAGTGCCTCCAGGGGCTGCATCTAGCAGCTGGCACGGTCTCTGAAGTTTGCTCTGAAGAAGGTCAGAGCCTGAATCCCAACCAGTCCAGCTGGCAGGAGCTGAGAGGGCCTGGCCTTCTGGTAGGGCCACCTCTACCCGTGGCTTACACGGGCTGATGGCGTCAGGGAAAGACAGGAGGCTTGGCTTTGAAGGCCTTGATTTGTTTCTGGGGCTGGGTTCAAAGTCAAGAGCTCTGACAGGCAGTGTAGCTGAAGACAGCATTAATGTGGCAGGGGCTGGGGGTGGTGCAGCATGGGGAGCAGAGGCTCTGAAGTTTGCCTCTGAAGCTCCGTGTATGCGCACAGGCCTCCGATCCGAGTGGCCACCCAGACGCACGCACGGATTGGCATTTAGCAACTTTCCAAATTTGAACTGCAGTATAAAACTGAACGCACATTTAAGGGCTTTTAAAGCATAGCCTATTTATTCAGTGGCTCTTTATGAAGCCCTCACCGATTTATAATCTATGTGGTAACTCACTCCACATTGCTGAGAGCTGGGTGTTAACCCTTACCTGGAAGAATCCTCTCTCCCCAGACACAGCCAGTCTCAGGAACCGGGGCCTGCAAGACAATGGAGGCCCAGGGGCCGGTGCGCGCTCAAGGAGGCAGACGGGCACCTGGTAGGGGAAGGTGATCTGTGTGCACCCTCCTCCTTGCCCTCTGGAAATCCCTGTGGGCCCAGAGCCTGAGATGTGAAAAAATGTGTTCATTCAGTACTATTTATCTAGAGCCCACTCGGGGCTGACCAGGGGGTAGCCCAAGGAGGATGAGCCTCGAAAGTCCCTGATGGGCCAGCCCGCAAGGTGGGCTCCCCCTTTGCATGCATGGGAGATGGGTACCGTGAATTCTTAAGATCCTCCAACCCCCACCCCACACCTTCCCGGGGAGTGAAGAAAGACGGGGCAGCCCCACAGGAAGATCCCCAGGCTTTGGCTTAGCTCCTTCGGGTGGGCAGGCCATACACTGAAGGTTTTCGATTAAGTCTGTCCCAGGGAGGAAAACCCTTTCCTGATACTTGGGCTTAATGTGGGCGACTTTCTCTGTGGTGTCCTTCTGGAGAATGACTTGGGCCTTAGGGGGAGTTTCCGCGACGTCTGTTGGGGAACATTTGTGCTAATAATTTGCAGTCTCAGTTATATAACCAGGCCTTTGTCAGCGGTTTTCTGATGGGACCTTATGTGAAGTTGGGGTTGGCTGTTCAGTAAGCATTTCTGAGGAATGCTCCAGAAAGCCCATGATGCTGTAATTGTGCTTCTGGCCTGCTGGGCTCCGTGTGCCACTGGGGCTCTAAGTCAGGCTTCTGAAACTTTGTGGTGCTCTGTGTCCCCGAGGCAGCGGCTCCTGAGCTCCCGCTTAAGCCCTGAAATCCCCTGAGTGGGTCTGCGTTGGCAGGGCCCAACACATCTAGCTCTGGCCTCAACGGGAGCAGGGACGTTTATGGCAATCGGCAGAGTGTGGTAGGAAGAGTTCTCCTACAGGAAATGTCAGCCCAAGTTAGCCCCGCACTCTCTTGTTAAACATAGAGCCCCAGCTTCACACCTCATGATCTAAGATCTCATTAATGGCAACGATGGTAACTAACATTAATTGCGTGCGTTTTAGGCATTTTACCTGCGTTATCTTATTTAATCCTATTTATGTTCCTAGGAGGAGTTGGCATCATTCTCTCCAACTCATGAGCATGGAAACTGAGGCTGACGTGTTTAATACCTCATCCGAGGTCACTTAGTCGTGAGTGGTGGTGGCAGATGGCCAGGGTTTGAAGCAGCGGCCCCCTGCTTATTGCCTTGTTAGCTTGTCCATTGGCGCATGCACAGACTGGATGTTTTTGGTAAATCTAGCTCTGAAACACAGATGAAGACCTTGCCCTGGAGAAGCTCAGAGTCTAAGTGGGGAGGCCGTCCTCAAAGCACACTGTGTGGGCACAGCCGAGGGGAGGTGCTCAGGAGAGGGTGGGCAGAGCACACAGCCCCGGAGGGCCCCACGAGGGTAGGCTAAGTATCAGCGGCTGTTGGCTCAGGCTTCACGGAAGCAAGGAAACAGGAAGCACGGAAGACTCATGCTTGAGCTGAGTCTGGAAGAGTGGGCAAGAGATGCCAGGCAACCCTGGGGAAAAGGGCACCCGGCAGGAGGAATAGCCTGTGTGGACATGCAGAGAGATGAGAGCTGGCACTGCCACGGAGCACCCTGGGTTGTTTGGTGTGGCTGGCTAGGACAGGCCCAGGACTAACGGTAGGCTCGTATGTCTGGAGGAAGTCTCGTATGGATGGAAGGGAGGGCCTACACGGAAAGATAAGGGGAAAGTTAAGTCCATGGATCCCAATGTTGTGCTGAGGCCCATCTCTGCTATCCATCAATGCCTTTCTTTTTCACCTTTAAAACTTAAAACCCATTTGCATATGGTCCCCTTTGGTGTCAGTGTTGTAGCCTCTCACCTCACACATTAAGGAATTGCAAACTGCTGAACCCAGCTGCTTGCTCTGGGGCATCTGGGAATCTCTCCCTCCTGGTAAAACCTCCTCCCCAGTCTTAGCACGTAGGAAGCACGTTTAGTACTTGTACAAGTTTACTACTTGTAACTCATCTCCATTGCTCCTTCCTGCTGCCCCTCAATCACTACAGTGATACTGAGCTATCTCAACCCTAAACTGGATGTTTAGGAGATTATGGAATTAGTGTGTCCTGCTGAACTTCTTCAGTGTCTCCTGTGTCCTCTCAGAAAAATCTCAAGTAATAGGAGTGAACTAGGAACAGCTGGGACAAACGTTGGCCTCAAACACTATCCTAGCAGGAAGGGCGGGGGAAACATGGTCAGTTCAGGCTTCACGCTCACCATGCTTATCCTCCCCTTCCACACCGGCCTCCAGACCCTCGGGCTGAGTCTCAGTCTCCGCTACCCCCAGCTCCACCTGTGTTCTTGGATGGGAAGGTTCCACATCATGAAAAAGCCAGTACTCCCTGGGTTAGTGTGTATATTTAATGTAATTCCAATAACATGCCAATGGGTTTTGTTTTCCCCCCAGAATTAGACAAGGTATTTTAAAGTATATATGGAAATTTAAATCCCAAGAAATAACTAGAAAAGAAAAAAAAAAAAAAAAAGAGCAGGGAGTGGAGACTAGTCCTACCAGACAACTTGCAAACACGACACAACCTCCGTAATTGGAACGGTGTGGCAGTAGCATAGAAAAATAGACCAAAGGGACAAAGGGACAGAATGCTTCCAAGATGGGCCAAGCACATATATAAGAAATTAGTAAATGATACAGGTGATACAGATACCAAGTCAATATGGTAAAGATCAACTTTAAATAAAGGATATGGGGACCATAAAATAGCCATTTTTGGAAAAAGATGAATTTGGCTCTGTGCTTCATACCACGCATTGGGAAAATCTCCAGGTGGAACAAAGATTTAAATGTTAAACACACACATAAAAATGCTTTAAGGAAACAGGGAGATCGCCTTGGATGAGGACAGCCTTTCTAACTATAGTTTAAAATCTAGAAGCCAAGGAAAAGATGGGTAAGGAATCTATCAAAATCCTAGAGGAGAACATAGGCAGTAACCTCTTCAACATTGGCCACAGCAACTTCTTTCAAGACATGTCTCCAAAGGGAAAGGAAACAAAAGCAAAATGAACTCTTGGGATTTCATCAAGATCAAAAGCTTCTGCACAGCAAAGGAAACAGTCAACAAAAGAAAGAGGCAACCCACGGAATGGGAGGTGATATTTGCAAATCACACTACAGACAAAGGGCTGATATCCAAGATCGATAAAAAACTCCTCAAACTCAACACTCAAAAAACAGATAGTCACATCAGAAAATGGGCAGAAGACATGAACAGACACTTCTCCAAAGAAGACATACAAATGGCTAACTGACACATGAAAAAATGTTCATCATCACTAGCCATCAGGGAGATTCAAATTAAAACCACATTGAGATACCATCTTATACCAGTTAGAATGGCCAAAATCAACAAGACAGTAAACAACATGTGTTGGAGAAGATGTGGAGAAAGGGGAACCCTCTTACACTGTTGATGGGAATGCAAATTGGTGTAGCCACTTTGGAAAACAGTGTGGAGATTTCTTAAGAAATTAAAAATAGAGCTACCCCATGACCCTGCAATTGCACTACTGGGTATTTACCCCAAAGATACAGATGTAATGAAAAGAAGGGCCATCTGTACCCCAATGTTCATAGCAGCAATGTCCACAGTCGCCAAACTGTGGAAAGAGCCAAGATGCCCTCCAACAGACGAATGGATAAAGATATGGTCCATATGTACAATGGAGTAGTATGCCTCCAACAGAAAGGATGAATACCCAACTTTTGTATCAACATGGGCAGGACTGGAGGAGATTATTCTGAGTGAAATAAGTCAAGCAGAGAGAGTCAATTATCATATGGTTTCACTTACTTGTGGAGCTTAAGGAATAACACGGAGGACATTAGGTGAAGGAAAGCAAAAGTGAGTTGGGGGAAATTGGAGGGGGAGATGAAAGATAAGAGACTGTGGACTCAGAAACAAACTGAGGGTTTTGGACAGGAGAGGGGCGAGGGGATGGGTGATCCTGGTGGTGGGTATTAAGGAGGGCATGTATTGCATGGAGCACTGGATGTGGTGCATAAACAATGAATTTTGGAACACTGAAAAAATAAAATAAAATAAAATAAAATAAAATAAAATAAAATAAAATAAAACAAAATAAAATAAAATAAGAAAAGATGGGTAAATCTGATTATGTAAGAATAAAAAAGTTTATGCATGCCTGAAACACCATAAGTAGAGTCAAAAGGCAAATGGCAAACTGAGAAAAAGTATTTGCAATGCATCTCACAATGAGCTAATCCTTTTAACATGACAAGAATGAGAAATCAGGAAGTTCCATAACCCAGTAGGAAAATGGACAAGGGATATGAACACCGAGTTCACAAAACAGAAATGCAAATGGTCTTTTCCTCTTCCAACAGAAGCACACCCTGTTCATAATGGGAGGAATACAAATGACAATGACGCCAGGAGATACCAGTTTTCACCTCTCAGCTCTGGCAAAAATCCCAAATCTTGACAAAACACAGTGCTGGCTAAATCGTGGGGAAGCATGCGGCCTCTGCCATCGCTGGTGGGGTATAAGGTGGGGTGCTTCCCTGGGTGAGACCCTGGTAATGTCTCCCCGCATCCCAAGTGCATCTGTCCTTCCACCCAGCCTTCCCATTTGTGGGGGTCTAGCCTACAGACACAGCTGCACAGGTGTGACGTCACCTGTGTACAAAGTCATTTTGTCCAATGATGGCATTGCAGCTGCCCTAGCACTGGGGACACACCCACATCTGGCAACAGGGGAAAGGAGGAATACACTATGGTACATCTACCCAGTGGAAAACTGCAGCAGTAAGAAAGAGGGAAATCTCCGTGTAGGCATGTGTGGACAGCTCCAGGACATTTTTGTTAAGTGAAGAACGCTGGGTAGAGAACATGTAAACAGTATCATATCTTCTGTGGAAAAAATGGGAAGAAATAAGAATATATATACTTATTTGTGCTTGTGTCTGCATGAAGAAACATTGGGGGAAGAACAGGGATTGGATCAAAGGTGGTAGAGAACAGGGGAGGTATGGGGCAAAGTTTCTCTGGGTTTCTTTTTTTATTTAGTTTGGGCTTTTGATGAATACATGCTTTATCTGACTTGTCCTGGAAGGCTGTATGTTCTAACCTAGCTTGATCATAAGAATCACTTGGGTTATTTGTTAAAATTAATCCAGAGCCCAGCCCTCCATCTGCAGTGGGCCCTGAGAGTGTGCATTTTCCCATGAGCACCAGGTTATCCTTGGAGGGGGAGCCTAGGGGAGTGCTCGAGCCCATCTGTGCCCACGGGAGCCAGGCAGACAAGACTAACCCAGTGTCACAACCCAGGTCCCGGTTTCCAGTGGGATGGGCATGGAAATCTTGCTCCTTCCCCTAGGGATCCTGCTTCGCTCCCCCATGGGGCTGGTCCTCCCATCCCACAGAGAAGCACTGATACTAGGTGCCTTTCTCCAGCAATCAAAAGCATGTTGGATTTCATTCTCCATGGTTTTGGATTATGAAAATGACATCAATTAATTTTGTTTTTAAATATGAAATATTATACTCTTGAAGATCGTTTTTCAAACTACCCCTACCCTGGCCTACTCCCCTAGGAATTCTGAAAGCTCCAGTGGCTATCCCTGTGCACCCATCCAGCAATGTCCCTCTCCTACCCCCAAACCTTGCTCAAGGAAACTGGTGGAAACTGATGGAAGATGCTTCAAGTGGTCCTTCCTCTCCCTCCAGGAAGCACTGCTTCCACGTTGGTAGAGGGGATAATTCAGAGGGAGCCCCTAGTCCTGAAAGGCAGGCAGTGGGACACTGTGGCAGTGCAGTGGCCTTGGGGGGATCTCTTGGCACCAGGCCATCTCCCCTTTCTCTCCTTCTGGACCTCTCCTCCCTGTCCCACAGGCCGTGTGTTCCACAGGCCGGTCACCTCTGCTGCCTCACCTCCCTGCTGACTAGGCATGTAAACCTCCCCTTCCTTTTTTACAAGACGGTTTTTATAATTAATTAACTAATTAATTAACTAATTTTTTAGGGAGAGAGAGAGAGAGTGTGTGAGCAGGAGGTGGGGGACAGAGGGAGAGAGAGAATCCTTAAGCAGGCTCCATGCCCAGTGTGAAGCCTGACGTGGGGCTCGATCTCACGACCCTGAGATCATGATCTGAGCTGAAACAAGAGTCGGATGCTTAACTGAGCCACCCAGGTGCTTCCTTTGTAAGGGTGTTATTGGTAATCATTATGGGGGAGCCTAAGGAGTACTGTAAGTCATGACCTCGCAGGAGGTACGGAGGCGGAGGAAACAACAAGAACATGGTCTCTGTCCTCAGGCGTCGGTTTGGAAGGCCTCTCTGGGATGCACCCTGGAAGTTAGGGAGATGTTCATGGAGACCCCCATGCCGAGTGTTGGCCCTGGAAGCCCCTCAGCTGCCGAGAACGTGCCAGGAGGACCCGGAGGGGCTCTGGCTGAGCGGCGTCCAGCGAGGGCTCCCTGTGGGCCCACAGCCAGAGGGGCAAGACAGGGAAAGGAATGTGGGTCTTCGCGCTGTGGAGGCCAGCTATCCCCAGGGGTAGGGGTGGTTTTCCGCAGCCTGGCCCTTTGCCCCACCCTCTCTTGGCTGCTCTTGCAGCCTGGTTGTTTTTGTGTGTGGGTTTTTGTTATTGTTTTTGTTTTTTTGGTGTCAGGAGGAAAAAGTCTGTTTCCTTCCTGTTTCTCTCTGAAGTCCCCAAGGACTAATGAGAGCGTGTCCTGGAAAAACCTGCGTTTTACAACAAAATGTGCTAACAGCAAGGAATTATGAGCCAGAGATCACTGTGGCCAAACCCGGCCTGGGTAGGCGTTGGATGTGTGGTGCTGGCAAGAGTGGCTCCCCCTCTCGCCAGCGCCCTATCCTGCCTGGATTCCTCCTGTGACCCCTGCACCCCACTGGCAGAACATCTCACAGAGAAGTAGCTGTGAGACTGCGGGTGTGCCCCTTCTCCTCTGCAGGACTTAGGTTCCTCTCCAGTGAAATGGGGGGCTGCTCTGGGTCCCTCTCCGCAGCCCTTGCAGCTGCCGTTCCTGCCTAGCACCTCTCTGCAGCGAGCATTTGGGGTAAAGGGAGGCCCCTGGCCCTAGAGGACGGAGCAGCTTTGGCTGGACTTCCTACCAAGGCCGGAGCAGAGCAAGTACCCGCAGGCTCAAAGAGGAAGCTCTGGGGGACTATGGGCCAGCTCTCCCCAGGCTGACAGACCGTGCATGAGGGGGTGGGATGGGGGAGGGCCTGGCTGCCCCCCCGCCCAACCTCTCACTGGTCTGTTCTCAGTGTGGCTTTGAACCTTCATCACTGAGGGAGCATCAACAACGGCTCAAGCTTCAACCCCATTTGGAAATGGACACTTCTTTCCACGAATCTCTTCCCAGTTTGCAGGAGTTCAGGCTCATTTCCTGCCATCCCCCTCACTCTCTCTTGGCTGGATGGAGAGCAGCCCATTCTCCCAGGTTCCGGAGCCAAAGCATTAGGGGGACATCCAGACTGATGACCCCAGCTTGGTCCTCCGAGGGCCAGGGAGGGAAGTCTGGAGAAGCTCCAGAGACTGGAGTGCTTAGGAACATTCTTGTAGGGATGAGTTCAGAGCGCTCTGACATAAACAGACGGACTGGCATGCGTACAAGGAACCGCTGCCCACAGAGATGAATTTGTGGCAGCCGAGGTGTCTTTGGAATGTTCCTACTTTCCTTTGTGTCCCCCTCCCGACCTCTTTGGGTGTCCTTTCTCTTGTTGACCCTGTCTTTGCCTCTCATGCCGGCTGACATGGCCTGCTATTTCCTGAGGCCCCCACCACAGAGCTCTGCTCCCTGTGTCTTATACTCCTGTGTTCTTTCTTTTTTCTTTTTTCTTTTTTTTAAAGATTTTATTTATTTATTTGACAGGCAGAGATTACAAGTAGGCAGAGAGGCAGGCAGAGAGAGAGAGAGAGGAGGAAGCAGGCTCCCTACTGAGCAGAGAGTCCGATGTGGGGCTCGATTCCAGGACCCTGGGATCATGACCTGAGCCGAAGGCAGAGGCTTTAACCCACTGAGCCACCCAGGCGCCCCTCCTGTGTTCTTTCAACACGCACTGGTGGGCGCCTATCGTCAGCGGGGGCACGGCGGCCCTGCCTCTGGGGGACCACGAGGGCTGCCTGTCCTGCCCCCGGTCTATGGCGTTCAGCAGAGGCCACTCGCTCCTTCCCTTCCACCAAGTTCGTGTGCCTGCAGAATCCTGATGTTTCCAGGAGAGCAAATAAATGGAAAAAATGCACGTTGAGACGTGAAGTCCCCAGTCGTTCTCCCTGGGATTCCTTCTACCTCCCACAAGGGAGTTGAGAATTGCACTTCCTGGAGGGAAGGATCCTTTCTCTCGTCTCTGGTTCCTCTAGTTTCAGCCCCTCTCCTTTCTGAATCATGGACCTGGTCCTTCCTGTTGAAGAGTGGCTGGAATCTCATGTAGAGATCAACATACGGTGTGCACATGCGTGCGCGTGTGTGTGCGTGTGTGCATGTGTGTGTGCTTGACACTATTTTTGGAAAGAGTTGGCGCTGGGAGTCCAGAGACCTGGATTAAGATTGCTGTTAATTAGCTTTGTGACCTGGGGTGATTCATCCCACCTCTCTGGACCTCACTTTCCTTATAAAAGAAGGTAATGCTATCTGCCCTGTTCACTTCGTGAAAAGTCATCTGAGGAGAGGATCAGAGAGAGTCTGCAGATGTTTTACCAATGCTTGACAAGATGCCTTCTAGATACGAGGGATCGCCCTTGCTCACCGGGGCGTGCTCTGTGATACTGGCCTCACGCCATTTGGCAGTCTGTAACTGATTAGCAGTGGGGTTTCCCTCTGCCATCAATCCCACAGACACCCACACTGTGATTCTGTGAGTCCCTTCCTGGCTCCAGTGAGCTTCCAACGCCTGTCGAGAGTAGCCCTGGGGTCTGGGAGCTGCTTCCCAAGGTGCCCTTGCTCTGGGCTCTTTGTCCATGACTGCGGAATATGGGAGTATAAGGCTCACTCCTGGCCTCAGCATCCGCACATCTCGGGTATGAAATGGACCCCGAGAACCATTCTGAGGTTACCTTCCTGGGCCTGGCTGAAGCCGCCCTCACCCTGCCTCCTTCCTCCTTACAGATTTCTCCAGGAAGCACACCCCTGGGAAGTTGCTTCCACATGAATCCTGGCTTGGAACGCTGGGATCCATTTCTAGGGAGCTTGACCCGGGGGAAAACTTTCTGGAGATAATGAGCTGTTACATTTTAGCAGAGAAGGAAGAGTGAAGAGGAAGGGGACGTGGTTGAATAGTTACTAAGCACCAACTCTATGCCAAGGCCCTGTGTTAAATGTCTAATATGTCACCTGATCCTCAAAAAAAAAAAAAAAACCAACAACCCTTGTGTGATTGCTATACTTTCCATTTCATGGTTGAAGAGACTGAAGCTCAGAGAGCTCAATACCCAGGTAACAAAGTTAGCAAGTGACCCTTGGAACTTGGGTTCCACAATCTCTGCCTCATTCTGTTGCCCCCCTGGTCTGCCATGATTTTGAGGTGCATGGGGCCGGTTTTGGGGGACACCTGTGTGCAAGGGATCTCCTTGGGTTGGACTGAGCCTGAGTATAGCTCCTTATAGTCATATCCTGAAATGTGGGACAACCTCAGGAGCTCTTTGTTTATGTTCTAGAGAGTAATATGTGTGTGTAGGGGGTGTGTGCACACACGCATGTGTGGGCATGTGTGTGTGCACACATGCGTGTGTGCTTGTGTGTGCGTGCGTGTGTGCAGAGGGTGGGGCTGGGGCAGAGGGCATTCTTTTACCCTGGTAATGAGGTTTAATTATCAGCTGCTTTTCAAGGGTTTTGAGGGTGACAGGCTGGGGAGACGAGCTGGTTTTTAATGTCACCTGTCATAACCTGCTCTAAGGCCAATTAGATGCCTTTTGTCTTCCCATCTTCACTGTTTATGGTGAGTTCCCTCTCTCAACCAGGCACTGACACTCTGCTACACCTCCAGCCAGAGGGAGGGAGTTGGGGAGCAGCTATTAATTTTTCTCCTTGCCCTTTCTCAAGGAAGAAGATATGGATGTCCTCCTAGGGTGCAGCACAAATGATGGGCAAAAAGCTTTGTGACCTTGAACCACTCTGACCGTCTGCTTTTGAGGCCTCTGTTTATTCACCTGTAAAATGAACATGGTCGCACCTGCCTGGCCCTCTTCACGCAGCTGGTGGAGAGTGAGAGAGCAGGCACAGAAGCGCTAGCAGGGAGACACCCCTTAGAACGTCGGGTGCTCCCTCTGCACCTCGGCCTTCCGGCACCAGTGGGGGAGCACTGGACCCTCCCCGGAGTTGCCCACGGGGTGGGGATTAGATTCCACGCTGCAGGGTGGACCCTCCACAGGGCAGGGCACCCCTAGCTGCTATATGCAGGCTGGTCCGCCCCTCCCGGAACAGCCCTGTAAATTGCCTGGGCCGAATTCTGCACACACCTCAGTGGAAGGGGAATTATTTGCCAGATATACAGTGTCTGCGAGAAGGGCCTCTTATGAGTCAGTGTTCAAATATGTTATTGGCTCAATAAACAGAGGTTTGTTGTAAATTAAGGAAAGAAGCGAGGGGCTGTGACAGCCCTTGTTCACCTACTGCTTTCTATTAGCAACACTTTCCCCTTAAGTAGTGCATAATTCCCCTGGAGCTTCTGGGCAGACAGTGTAGAAGGGGGGATGTAATTACATTGTTAGGTAGTTAGACCTACACAATAAGGTCAAGAGAGGACCAGGGGCAGCCCCTGGGGGGCTTGGCTGGGCTCCCCAGACAGGAACGTCCTTTGAGCAAAATTCAGGCTGGGATGGTGAGGGGCAGTACAGGCTGGCGAGGGCAGGAGCAGCCTGGGAGACAAGGTTCTATCTAACTCTCAACACTGGGACACAGAGGGGTTGCTAGGCTCATGGTTCCCCGGGGGAGCCCTCTGCCAGTTGATTGGCAGGCTGCTGGCAAGGTGTAGTCGTTGCTGGCAGAGACAGTGGGTTGGCACCAAGGCTGTCCAGACACGGGCTTCAGCTTGGATGAATGAAGCCTGCTGGGAGGATGAAGGGGTCTAAAGAAAGGGATGTTGTGGGGTGAGGGGAACCCCGGGCGAAAATCCAAACAGGCTGTGGTTGCCTCAGAGGGAGCTCTCTAGGGAGCTGGCTGGCTGGTGAGTCTTGCCCCTGGGGGCATGTTCCTTCTGGCATGTTCCACTCCTCAGCTCTTTCTGAGCAGGCTCCTTTAGGGCCCCATCCCATCCACAGCCCCAGATTCTGAGCCAACCCTGCCTGAGGCAGGAAGGACCTGGGTTTTTCAGCCACCCTCTCCCTCCCCTGCTCCCCAGCCACATGGGAGATCTCAAGTTAGGCATCCTGGGTCCTTGAAATGTATGTCAAACTATGGGGCGTGCGTGGCCACTCCGGCATTTGACGTAACTGCCCATGCAGGTCTACACTGAGACATTACCCTCGCAGCGGTCCCTACGCAGCACCCCATGAGGCTGCTGCCGGGCCATCCCTGCTCCCTTTCAGATGTCGAACTCCTCTTCCCTGTGTACTGGGGGAATGTTATTTAGAAAGAAGGGAGGGCATCCTCGACCCCTCAGTCATTTGGGTAGACTCTGGGGTACTCAGTGACTTAGAGACACGAGATTGTGACATTCTAGAGACAGGATGAGGCTCCAGAGAGACGTGTTTGTCCTCTTCCCAAGGCAGTGGTCAAGGAAAGGCCGAGCTGCCTGAGTGGGGGTGGGGAGGAGAACAAAGAGGAAATGGAAGAGTGGGCTGATAGCCCACAAATTCCCCCACCATAATGGAGAATGTCAGAATTAACACGGACCTTGCCTAGCTTCTATTCAGCCCCCTAGTCTCTAGATAGATGTCCAAAGCCCACAGTTTGCTATCTTCTTAGTGGCAGAGGACGCCTTCCTGTGGCAGAAGAGTTTACAGAATACTAGAATGTGCCTGGCATGTGGTAGATGACGAATATATTTTAATTGAGTGAATGAATGAATGAATGAGTGGCGGGTGGCATCCGTGGCTGGAGCGGGAGGAGGAGATTCGACTAGAGCTCTACAGCTCCTGCCTTTATCTTTTCCTCCCTCCCTCCCTGGTCGTCTCATGGCACACGTGGACAATGATAATAGCAGTAGGGAATTCTAGAATAAATGCGGGAGGATATTTGCAACCAGAGGGCAGCCCCCGCCCAGGTGCTACTGGGGTTTAGGGCTCCACGTCATATGCTGTAACCCACTCTTGCCCCACCAGTGTGCTGTCGCAGGTGGGTTGAGGAGCTCTGGTGGCCTCCTTGCTCAACCAGGGCTATGGAGCCGGCAAGAACCACATGCAGGCCTCAGGGGTTGGGGATCCGGGCTGGAGCAGAAGAGAGACTGGTAAATTCTATTCCAGGCTGCAAAGGAGAGAAGGGCTCATTTGGCTAGTAGCACAGAGGTTTGTCCCACCACCGATCACAGCTACAGCTCTGCACTAGAGCAGTTCAGAGATTGAAGGCCAGGCAGGGCCCTTATTGGAGCACCGGCATTGCCTGATAGGGGCTCATCAGTGTTGTCCCTCTCTCCTAGGTCCCCTGCCCCACATCCCCCGCTCTTAAGTACCCACAGTTAGCTGAACAGTTTCTGCCCCACTGTTCTGAATGCAAGATTGTCCTCAAGATGGCAGGTATGAAGGAGAGCTCACCTCAGTTCAACTGCGGGTGAGGAGAGGGCTTTTTGGGAAAATTTTTGTTTTAGAGGCTTCTCTGTCCAACGTCCAGTCTTATCTTCCCAGGTTTGATTAGAAGCTTGCATGCCCTCTGAGTCTCTTTTCTATTTACCCTCTTATTTAGCTAAGTCTTCTCTACACTCCTTGAGCCCAGGGAAATGGCTTCTTGTATGGGAGCTCAGTCACTCAACTCCAGGGAGAACGAAGAGCACCCCATCGTAGAGCCATGAGCAGGGGGCCTGCCCCCAAGATGATTCTCTAGGCCTGTTCTGCCTCTTAACAGCAAGCCTATATAACCCATAACGAAACTTCTCCAGAAGTCACTAACTTTTACTCTTCTCCCACTCTGGAGCTCGTTCACTCTGGGCATACTCTGCAGAGTATGCATACAGCGTACTCTGATAGGGTGGGAGGATCATGGGCCCAGGACAGAAACACCTCCTTGGAAGCCTGGCTCTGTGGTATGATCTTGGGCTGCTCAACCTCTCTGTGTATATTTTCCCCAAATTTAAAATAAATAATGGGGTGAGGATTATGTGATAATCTGTAAAGGTACTTTGCACATCCGAAACCACTACGGAAGTATTGGTTATGATTATTTAGTCGGACCCTGGGAGCACCCTAGCTGAGCAAGTAGCTAGCCAACGTGTCAGAAGAACCAGTCTGTAAAGGACAGACTTCCCCCTTCCCTATTCCAAACCCCAGTTGAGAAAGTGCTGAGGTGGGGTTTGGGGGCGGGCTCTAAGAGGAACGCCACTGACTTGCCCTTGGCCTTCATGAGACATGCACTTCACAGATGCTTACCGAACACCTGTTACAAGTGACACCTGGGTATAGCAGAGGAGAAAACAGACACAGTCCAGGTCCAACAAGAAAATGCCACAGTGGGATCAGATTTCCTGGGGAAGGAATGAGGAAAGGCAGGGAAAGCCGTCATGCGGTGATGCAGGCCAGATAACCTGCAGGAGGGAGGGAAGGAAGGAGGCTTGGGGTGGAAAGAGCTTCCGACCAACCAGGACTGGTTGGGCCTGGCTGGCAGGGAGTCCTTGAACCAAAGCCGGCCCTCAGAAGTGTCTTGCATTTTGCTGGATTGGGCCCACCTTAGTGTCCGCTGTGCTCAGCCGTGGGCTAGGAGCAGTCCCTGAGGAGTGTGGACTCCATATGAGTGTGGTGATGGGTCCCAAAGGGCAGAACTCAGACTTGGTCAATTATGCTTCTCATGGCAGAGATCTCAACACATTTTCATGCAACAGATGAAAGTTCTTATTCTCATGGGGTGCAAGAAAGACAGAGAGTACTCTGTAGGTGTAATAAATGAACTAACAATACAAGTCCCTGAGTACTGTGCAAAAATAGCGTGGCATAAAGGGGATCGGAAGTGCTAGGGTGGGCATTGTTACAACTTAACTAGGATGGGCAGAGCAGTTCTCCTTCCCAAGTCCTGAAGCAATGCCCTGAAGAAAGTGAGGGAGTAGTTAGGTAGATATGTGGGGAAGAATGTTCTCTGAAGAGGGAAGAGCCAGTGAAAAGACCCTGAGGGAGGAGCACACCTGGCGTGTATGAAGAACACCAAGGAAGTCATCATGTGTGGAATGGAATGGGCTAAGAGGAGATGGATAGAAGAGGGTGTCTGAGATGGGGAGGCCTGTTGACCACTGTAAAGATGCAGCTTTAGCTCCGAGTGACATGAAGAGATTTTGGAGGGTTCGAGGAGGGGAGTGGCGTGCTCTTACATCTGAAAAGGATCAGTCTGTCCTTGAGTTGAGAGTAGGCTCCAGGCAGCCAAGATAGAAGACTGGAGACCAGCAGCTGGAAGCGATGACTTTACTTCAGCTGAGAGGCAGGGGTGACTTGGAGCAGGGCCATGTCCGCAGAGCTGGTGAGAGGTGAGCAGTCAGGTGCCGGGTGTGCTCTGAAGGGAGAGCCAATGGGATAGACTGATGCATTGGTGAGAGAAAGAGAGGACTCAAGGACAATGCCATTTTTGGCATGAACAACTAGAGGGACTTGGTGCCGGAAACATAAAAATAGAATGTAGAGCTTTCAAACCAGCAGCAGAAAATTTTATCTATCTGGCAGGAAAGAGGAAGGAGGGAGGAAAGAGTAAGGAAAATAGAAAACGTGAAATAAAATGGCAAACACAATTCTTAATATAACCATCAATTTACAATGGTATAGATGGATTCAACTCGTAATCCAAAATACAGAGACTCCTAAATTGGATTGAAAAACCGAGGATTTAGGGATATACTTTTTATAGGAGACACAACAAGAAGATGGGAATAAAAGGTGTAGAATAAGATATAGTAGGCAAATAGGAACAAAAGAAAATTTATGAGAAAATAAAAAGAGGACTATTCAGTAAGGAATGAAAGATCATAAAACTATAACAATCGTGAAAAAGTATATCCCCATCTACAATACACCTTCAGATGTATGTGAGTACTTTTACACATGTACACACATACAAAAATAGCTGCAGTAACACAGGGAAAAACAGATAAATCAATATTTTAGTTGAATATTTTAACATGTTTCTCCAAAAGTTGGTAGAACAGGCAGACAAAATTTGTTAAATATATAGAAGCATGAAAAATTTGTTCATTATTAGGCATATGCTTCTATATGTGTCTAGTCACACACTCATAGAACTGTAATTAACAAACAGAAAAGAAACATTATTTTGATTATAGGCAGAACATTCTCATTCACCATAAATCAGGGTGCAAAGGCAACCTCAGTAAATTCCAAAGGACTAACATCACGCAGATGATGCTCTACGACCATAATATGATGAAACTTGAAATCAATGAAAAAATCCCAAATGGGTATGTATAGAAACTAAAGAATGGCACTAATAAGAAGTCTGTAGATTAAAGAAGAAATAATAAAGGCAGGTGCAAAATATTTGGAACTAAATTAATAAGCCATATGGCAAAATTAGTGGGGCAAAGATAAAGTGGCATTTATGGGACAATGTGTAGCCTTACATCCATTTATTAGAAGGCTGGAAGCATATGAGCTAAGCACTCATCTCTGGGGCCTGAGAAGGTAGTGGCAGAGGGAGCCTGAAGAAAGAAAAGGAAATGCTGGATGTAAAGACAGAAACACATGAAGAGCAAATGATAATTAAAAATTACAGAAGCTTAGCAGAGCTGAAAGTAGGTCTTTTGAAAAGATCCATAAGATTACATAAACCCCTGACAAGACTGAAAAAAAAAAAAAAGGGCCTTAAATAAAACTGAATGAAAAAGGAAAATGACAGACATAAAAGATTTTCTTAAAATAAGAAATCAGGGGCGCCTGGGTGGCTCAGTGGGTTAAGCCTCTGCCTTCAGCTCAGATCATGATCCCGGGGTTCTGGGATCGAGCCCCTGCATCGGGCTCTCTGCTCAGCAGGGAACCTGCTTCCCCTCTCTCTCTGCCTGCCTCTCGGCCTACTTGTGATCTCTGTCAAATAAATAAATAAAATCTTAAAAAAAAAGAAATCATATTACAAACCAATATTATGAAGCATCAATAAATTTGAAGAATTAGATGAACTGGATAGCTCTTTGGGAAAATGAGAAATGCCAAAATTGGCAAAGAACAAAAAGAAAACTTGAACAGACCAGTAATGAGTAAAGAAATTAAAATCATGACTAACCCCTCCCTTTAAAGCCAGGAGCCCGGATGGCGCGTTCCAGTGGTGTTCCACAGGTTTCCATTATGGAAAAAAATACCCCCCATCTTGTAGAGGCTGTCCTAGAAAAGAGGAAAAGAAAAACAAAAGCGGTCTGATTCATTTAACAAAGTTGTTTAATTATTCCTCTTACACCAGACTAGGACAGGAGAAAAAAAAGGTAGGCACATTTCACTTGCAAAAATAGATGAAAACAATAGTAAATAAAACATTAGCAAATGGAAGCTGGTAATGTACGTATTAAAAACAATTGCTGCAATTATGCTGAGTTTTTGTGAAAAATATTGGGTGGTTTAACAGCAGAAAGTCTAGCAATTCACCACATTAATGGGCCAAAGGAGAAAAAAAAATCATATGATTAGCTCAAGATTTGCAAAACTGCATTTGATGAATTTCAATGCGTGTTTATAACAGTAGTCATCCATAGGACAAACTTCTCTGGAAACTAGGAATGGAAGGGAACTTCCTTGACTCTGGAAAAGCTGCTTACCCCAAGCCTACGGCAGCATCCCACTGAACGGAGAAACATGAGCTTCGTTGTTTATTTTTTTAAGCTGATGTGTTGCACCCATGTTTATTTGGGCCCAAGTCTCATGCTGTTTCCCACGGCTGGGGCAAAGGCTGAGGTGTGGCCAGCTTTCAGGGATATTTGGAGCAAGTCCCTTTTAGTTGATTATAACACAGAATTACTTAATTCAGTACTATAAAAAGCGGGGACTTGATCATAGCTGTGACAGGGATGCAAATGTTAAGTTCCAAGTCTTCCCGGATGGTCACGTACCTTGCCTGTGCCTTGCCCGTGAGCAGGTCATTTAAGCAACACCCACTCATTTGTGTGTGGGGCCGTGGATGAGTCATGAGGGTTTGGCAACGAGGGGAGAGATGGTGGTGGCTTCCACAAGAGAGAGGTCATGATGCTCCTTCTGGAAATATTTGGTAGAGGGTGAAGGAGGAAGGGGTGGAGAGGTCTGAGCAGCACCCCTGATGTGGAAGAGATTGTTAAAAGCATTTTTAGGAATTTTGCTGGTATTGTTAGGCAGAGCCTCCTTTTCCCTTAATCCTCAAAACCTTTAGTCAGGAGCTATGGTTCCTCTTTGGGCCTTTGGATGTTTAGATATGTGAGGTTTTTTTTTTTTCTTTCTTTCTTCCTTTCTTTCTTTTTTTTCCTCCTCCAGTGTGTCCTCCTAATAAGACAGGAGCCAAAAGACCCCCAAATTTTATTTGGGCCGTATGAAGATGGAGGCTGTCATGGAGGCTGGAACAGGATCCTGGCTCTGTGCCTGATCCTTCTCCTCTGGGACCTCACATTCTCTCATGTGTGCTCCCTTCATGCTCTGCCTCTCCACTCTCCTTCTCCCTCTTGCTCTTGTTCTTTTCTCCCCCCTGCCCCGCCCCCCAGATCCATGAAGATTTGGGGATTGTGGAGCAAAGACCCTGTGCAAAGCACGTGGAAATTTCACTTCCTTATTTCAAAGGACCAGCAGAGACTGGCTGGTCCTTCTTTGACCCAAGTTCAATTTCTTAGAGGAAGGAAATCGGATTGGCCCAGCGGGGTCTCTGTCTACCCTGTTCCAGCCTGTGTGGCCAGAGGTGGAAGAGTGTGAAGGAGTGGAACAGGGTAATTGGCACAAGCATCTATAGAGGGGTCCATCCCTGTGGATGGGAGGTTGGATCTCAGGAAAGGGATGTGTGGTTTGGTTGGATTCCCCAAGCTGACTCTGTACCAGTCTTAAAAGATGAAAAGGATGAATATTACCAGCCAGAGTTTGGCTGAGGAGGGTGACATGTGACTACCTGTGATGTGGTCCCCAGAAGACTCGAAGCTAAGAAACGGACTATAGAGTAGCGATGTCCAGTCGTCAGCCTGGCGATTTCTGAGGACAGAGAGCTGGCTCTAACTAAGAAGAGGAAACATATAAACAAAACTCATAACAGCTTGACACCCTCCAGGCTGAACCCCGTGATTTTATTTTTACTTGCTCAGGAGGGGGAAAAAGTCATTGCTAATTCCA
Organism: Mellivora capensis; assembly: GCA_004024625.1. NCBI lineage: Eukaryota > Metazoa > Chordata > Mammalia > Carnivora > Mustelidae > Mellivora > Mellivora capensis. The sequence continues at coordinate 180,084 of PISX010001770.1, forward strand.
CAATTACTTCATTCTGGAATACTTGTGAAAAATGACTTCAAGTGTAAAATATTGTCTACTAAAGAATTAACTTAATAGATAATTTGGATTCAATTATTGGCTCAATACTAAAATTTGCTGGGAAAAAGTACTGGCAATATTTTATGACTATCACATGATGCAGCGATTGTGAAATTAGTTATTAATAGCTTATGAGAGAGACACTTAAAAAAAAGTCAACCGGGGAAGAAAATACATCACTTAGGCTTTTATAGGGCAGCAAAGGCAGGTGGCTTCTTCCTCCTTCGTTTCTCAAGTGATTCCAATTTTGCTGACGGAACCTCTTGCCTTGGCTTCTGTCCTTCCTCTCCCCATGTGTGTGATTTGGAGCTTGAATCATACATGAATTCTTTGGGAGCAATTAGAAGCTGAAGGTTGTTGCCATCCATCATAGCGAGGGGGATGCCGTCTCCACCTGCCCTGAGAGCCGGGCGTGACCTTTCACCTCGGCTCCACACCACTGGTTATCCCTGGCCAGCTGTGCACGAGCACCGGGTACACTTTTAAATGAGCTGCAGGCAGTTTATTACCATTACTTTCCACCTATAACTTGCTTGCTAGTCAAAGGGGAAATTTTGTTGAAGTCCCCTGCGTTCTCTTTGGGGATGAAGATGATATACCTTCATTAGCTCTTTTAAAGCTAGTGCAGAAGCTACCTTCTAAATTAAATTTAAATGACATTTGTTCATCCTTCCCACTAGTCGCTATTGGGCTCCTACTCCGTGCCCAGCACTGTGGGGAGTAAAAGGGATCACTAAAATGTGCTCTGGGCTCTCCTAGAGCCTGAGACCCAAGGGGTGACCCATGAAAGAGCACTTTCCGGGACGGGGAAACTGTCACATTGAATGGCTGATGATAAGCGGTTGCCTGATGCAGCACGTGGCCTTGAGGGTGGGAATCCAGAGACAGGGAGGGTCCTTGACAGAGGATTAGCATGGGAGAGCCAGAGATCCCATGCAATTTCTCAAGAGAAATGGAAAGGGGAGGCTCAGGCATTTCACAAGTACTAGGTCCACCACATGTGTGAAGAACTCCATATGGATCTAGGTGCTAGAGACACAAAGCAGACCAATGTCTTGGGCAATGTGTGTGTGTGTGGGGGGTGGGGCCAGGGAAGATGACAGTAATCAATAAAGCATTGCCCTTGGAGAGTGGGCGGCCATGCACCTGGAAACTTACAGCTGGTCCTCTCCCAGCTGATGACTGACTGGTCCTGAGGACAAAAGGCCAATTCCCTTGCCTCATGGTGAGACCAAATCCATGGTGCAATTCCTGCCCCAGCATTTCCTGTGGACCATGCTGAAGCCAATGACCCTTTGAGAGCACATCCTTGCTTAGCTCCTTCCCTGCTCTGCCTATTTCCCTCAAGCTCCTCCTGTGAGCGTCCCTCCATAGGCCAGTTACACAGGAGCCCGCCTCCCTCAGGGTTTACGTCTAAGGATCCTGAATAAAGCTGATAAACTATGGCCAAGGGAACGCATTCTTGTAAACCCCATCAAAACCCTGAAATTGACCACTGTCAGCACTCCTTTGAAGGGATCTCCTGCCCCTTCCCAAAGGTTGCCATAAATCTGAATTACGAGAAGGGAGGAGCAAGATGGCGGAGAAGTAGCAGCTGAGACGGCATCAGGTAGCAGGAGATCAGCTAGATAGCTTATCAAAACATTGCGAACACCTACAAATCCAACGGGAGATCGAAGAGAGGAAGAACAGCAATTCTGGAAACAGGAAATCGACCACGTTCTGAAAGGTAGGACCGGTGGAGAAGTGAATCGAAAGCGACGGGAGGATAGACCGCAGGAGAGGGGCCGGCTCCCGGCAAGCGGCGGAGCACTAAATCGGGACTTTTAAAAGTCTGCTCCACGGAGGGACATCGCTCCAGAGGCTAAACCGGGGTGAAGCCCACGCGGGGTCAGCGTGGCCCCAGGTCCCGCAGGGTCACAGAAGGATCGGGGGTGTCTGAGTGTCGCAGAGCTAGCAGATATCGGAGCGGAAAGCCAGCTACAGAGACAGAGCCGAGGAGTGAGCTCTCAGCTCAGGGTTACCTTGAACCGGTCGCAGGCTGGGTGAGCTCGGAGCGCGGCCAGAGGCGAGGGATATGGAGTAGCCGGGGCTTTTCTCTGAGGAGTGGAGCCCCGAATCTCAGCTCTTCTGGGCCAGAGACTAGGAGGCCGCCATTTTCATTCCCGTCCTCCCGACT
>PISX010001771.1:0-97745 GCA_004024625.1 Mellivora capensis
GAGCCTTAGGTTTCTTATCTATAAAATAAGAGAATTCTACCAGAGGTTCATTTTGGCTATTTCCAGTCCTGACTTTCCAGAGCCTATGAGCACCAGATCATAAGCAGTCATGGAACTCAGGACACACACTCCTGTCTGCCGTCACCACCCAGCGACTGATCACTGTTCACCAAATATTCAGCACTGACTCAGTCATCTTCACCGCGAAGGAGGATGATGGCCATTATTCTGCCCCCTGACAAAGGACCAGAGTTAAATACAGGACAGATCCTTTCTTCCCTGAAAGGCAAATATTCAGGAAACAGAGAGTTTCGAGCTTGGCTCTGCCCGCCGCCCCCCCCTCGAGTTTCCATTGTTCCAATTACTCCAACTCTCTCACATTTTATTTCCATAAAGGGAAGGAAATCATAGACAAGCTAAATATATTTTAGCATGTAATCCCAGTTTAAGTTAGCTAAAGGGCAACTGAGCTCTAAAATCGTGCTGCAATCTCCCGAAATCATTTTTTAAAAGAAGAATGTTGGGGCCTCGTAGAGTTGATGACAGTAAGAATGTGTAGATTGTAAAAGTGGTCTATCCCTTCTCTTGGCGGCGTGAATTTCTGGAAGCCCTAGCTTCCCCATCCATTACATAAGGGATGTGGGCTTTGCTAGATCACCTTTGTTTTCTCTCCTAGCAATTACCTTAAACGTTTACAAAAATTCCTGGTTCTGAGGAAAATGATCAGGAATCAAATTTGTAGTTGGCCCTAAAACCACTATACAGTAGGAAATGCAAATAGGAGGTAAGATTTAGAAATTGTCCCTTATGTAGTAGTTTTTTTTTTTTAAGATTTTATTTATTTATTTGACAGAGAGAGATCACAGTAGACAGAGAGGCAGGCAGGGAGAGAGAGAGCCACCCAGGTGCCCCTTTATGTAATAGTTAAAAAAAAAAAGATCTTAGGTGAAAACATAAGTGAGAATTCCTTATAAAATGAGAGAAAATGGGGGTGTCTGGATGGCGCAGTCAGTTAAGCATTTGGCTCTTGGTTTCGGCTCAGGTTTTGATCTCAGGGTGGTGAGAGGGAGCCCTGCCTGGGCCCTCACTCAGCAGGGAGTTTGCTTGAGATTCTCTCTCCCTCTCACTCTGCCCCTCCTGCTTGTGCTCTCTCTCTCGCAAATAAATAAATAAATCTTTAAAAAAATAAATTAAAGGAGAGAAGATACAGCCTTCCAACATGGTACCTATTAATACATAAAGCCATCAATTCATATAATGCAATTTTTTTAAAAGATTTTATTTATTTATTTGAGAGAGAGGCAGTGAGAGAGCATGAGCGAGGAGAAGGTCAGAGGGAGAAGCAGACTCCCCGTGGAGCTGGGAGCCTGATGCGGGACTCGATCCCGGGTCTCCGGGATCATGACCTGAGCCGAAGGCAGTCGTCCAACCAACTGAGCCACCCAGGCGTCCCCATATAATGCAATTTTAAAAACAATTTTAAAATTATGTATTTATTTATTTGAGAGAGAAAGAATGAGTGAGAGCATAAGAAGGGGGAGGGTCAGAGGGAGAAGCAGACTCCCCGCTGAGCATGGAGCCCCATGCGGGACTCGATCCCTGAATTCCAGGATCACAACCTGAGCCAAAGGCAGTTGCCCAACCAACTGAACCTCCCAGGTACCCCATCATATAATGCAATTTCTGAATGAGCACCTTACATTTTGTTCCAAGCAATATTAGTAAGAAAAACATTTGCCTGCAAATATATATTGGAAAACTGTTGATTATCTGCCAAAATATTGGCAACACTCAACACTTAAACCTACAAGCCTGTTTGGGAATATGGGGTATTTCAACACTAAACACAGGCCAGCTCACCTGCCTAGCCATTAGCCAATAGCAAAGATACAGGGGCAGCTTACAATTAGGCTAGCAAGGGTTATACACGGAATTTAGATACAAACTACTGTAGGGGAAGGGAAAGAACTCTTCCTTGTACCCATCTAGGTTCCCAGCTGGGGCTCTAACAAAAGACAGGGTACTAAGAGATAAGCAGACACATTTATTTAATGTCAGTTTCACATGATACTCGGGCCTTCCTAAGAAATGAAGACCCAAAGAAATGGTTCATCCTGGGGCGCCTGGGTGGCTCAGTGGGTTAAGCCTCTGCCTTCGGCTCGGGTCATGATCTCAGGGTCCTGGGATCGAGCCCCGCATCGGGCTCTCTGCTTGGCAGAGAGCCTGCTTCCCCTTCTCTCTCTCTGCCTGCCTCTCTGCCTACTTGTGATCTGTCCGCCAAATAAATAAATAAAATCTTAAAAAAAAAAAAAAAAAGAAAGAAAAAGAAATGGTTCATCCTGAGTGTTTTATACTCTGTTAGATGAGGAGTGGGAAGTGGTGGGAAAATAGGACAAACAGGCATGAGCTAAACGGAGTAAACTGAGGAAACTTAGCAAAGCCTGTTCGTTTGGATTCCTCTTGGAGTCTCCTGTTCTGGGAGGTGAGGATCCTCCTTTCCGGCAGGTGCGCGCGGGGCGGGGTCTGCACGCGCGTGCAGGGTCTGTGACCGGCATCAGGGGAAGGTCAGACAGTCCTTCCTGCACCTGCTGTTTCTCACACTCCTGAAACTCAATATATTTAATTTGTCAAGGCACCTATTTTGCGGTAGCACGGGGTCTGAACTCAGTCACGGCAAAGTGAATATGGAAGGAAGGTCGGAGCGCTTCAGGAAAAAGGCAAGCCTCTGGAGTTCTTGTGCCAAGCGAATGCCTGAGGGAGGGGTGAAGCTTTAGCCACTTCTACCGTTATGGGAAATTAGAGTCCAGGCTTTCGTTACCGACTCTCATGTTACGATTTCTGTTGGAGAAGGCATTTAGAAAGAGCAAAGACTATAATTTTATCTAATAAGATTGGTCCCTGTGCAGGGGCAACTCCAAGTCCACCTGCAAGAGGAAAGAGTCTTCCTTTGATTTCTCTTGCCATCTGAGTCTTCTGAATTGATTAGAGCCGACAAACTGGTTTGAGTTATACATACTTTCTGTCCACTTCAAGAAACCCTTACCAAAAATATGTATATTTCATCAAGCAAACTAATTAGGTAAATAGCAAAGGGGAAGGAGGGGAGGGGGGAGGGCAAGAATTTTAACTACTACAGAGAAGCAGCCTTTGATTACTTCAATGTGCTTTAGAAGCGCTTACTTACAGCGTCATCGGGACACTGACTTATTTGTTAAAGCGGATAAATTATGGAATTGCTATTCTCGTTTCTAATGATTCCTGCCCAATTCCCAGAGACATGCGACACTGGAATGGAATCAGAATTCAAAAGTCTGAGCTACGCAGAGCTGTGGATGAGTCTTGTTCAGGTGCTGAGTGAAGGACTCACGCATTTTAGGCGAGGTGGCAGACTGCCACAGGGGATATAAAGAAGCCTTCAGAGACGCTGAGATGTCCTGGAATCTGGGGTGACCCAGAGGCAGGGAGAGTGGGAATACGGGGATACAGATGAAACAAGACTGGCAAAGAGTTGGTCGTTTTTGAAGCTGATGATGAGCACATGGGAGCTCAGTGTACTATTTTCAACACCTATTGAGATTGTCCACAACGAAACGCTTAAAAGTCTTTTAGGGGCGCCTGGGGGCCTCAGTCATTAGGGGTCTGCCTTCAGCTCAGGTCATGATCCCAGGGTCCTAGAATCGAGCCCCGCATTGGGGCTTTTGCTCAGTGGGGAGCCGGCTTCTCCCTCTGCCTGCTGCTCCCTGGTTTGTGCTCGCTCTCTCTCAAATAAATAAATAAAATCTTAAAAAAAATTGAAAGTATTTTTTAAAAATCTTGCAGAATGCATATGGCCAGGAAATGGGGACCGCCAAGATGCAGACAGCAATGTGGCTGAAGGGAAAGCTTGCACTGAGGGAGCCTGCAGGTCAGCTGGGCAAGTGTGGGCCGCGACTTGGTTGTGTGTGAACTTGCATTTTTGCCTCTCTGTGGCAGGCAGGAGAGATCAGACAGTGTCTGCCAGGGCTCGCCCTGAGTCAGACTGTCACGAAAGCTCCAGATGCCTTCTGTGCCTCTTGAAACGCTCAGTCTTTGCTTCTTCCTCCTCGCCTGCAATGCCGCGTCCTCCGCGCTCACTTCAAGGGCGCCTCTTTATCAAATCCCATGGCAGCGAAAGTTCTGAGCTCGTAACATTAATATTTTTAAGAGACATGATGGTGCTTTTCTCATTTACATCTTTGTGTTCATGACCTTCTCCCTACTGACCTGTCTATACATGCATTTCTGGGAGAGAGGGGGATGGGATTCTCACCAGTGTAGGGGGTGTTACAACAGGAATGTAGAGAGAGGTAGTGTTTAGGCTCTGGCATCCGAAATAGGATTTTTGCCCAAATACATAGTGTTACAAACCACGCTTTGTTGAGAAATAGGATTCATGTTTTCTTTTGTCCCCTCCAAGAGAATACCAAGAGCCTGGCCCCTCGCACCATAGGTTTCTAGGTTAGAGGGTTCCCATCGGTATATAGGGGAAAGGAGAAAGTCTGTCCCTTCCACCCCAGAAGAGTGCAGGGAGAAGTCAGGGGACAGGCAAGACAGAGGGGAAGGCAGATGCTAAGATCCTCAATTTCTCTCCCCGCCCCCTCAAGGAAGAAGCTGGAGGCAGCTTTAGAAATATCTAGAAATGTGTTAAAAGCTAGAAGGCAGCAGGGCATTTGGCCTGCTTCCCATTTATGGCTGTAGGCTGCCTGCTTTTTCAATCTGGGGATAACACCATCAAAGTGAATGCAGGCAACACATCACAGTTTAGTAGAAGGAGGGAGGACGTAGCTCCATGTGGTACTCCTGGAACCTAGAAGGTCCCACCTGTATATGAGGCTGAAAGGGGTAAAATTGAAGCTTAAAGAGTTTAAGTAACTTGATCCCAGAGAGTAAGTGGTAGAGCTGGACTTTGAGCTCTTAGCTCTTCACCACCACTCAGCTTCTGCTTGGCTCCCCTGTGGCTGGGTAACACAAGAGCAGAGTTCCCGTGTGGGCCGCAATGCCTTCCTCTGCTCAGACCCTGGGCGCGGTCAGTGTTCACCCAGGCATGTCCCCTGCTGCTCCCGTCATCCCACAGCAGCAGTTGCCGAAGTCGCTCCATGTCTCACGTCTTTATAGTATTTCTTCCACACCTTCCGCTCATATTCATGACTCAGACTGCAGACATCACCTCCTGGTTTCTAGAACTTTCTATGGCTCCCCATGGCAGTGAATCATTTCTTCCTGTGGGTTCTCACGGCGTCTCACACAGAAACATAGTTACATATTAACAGGACAAGCACCTGAGCCGGACTGGGCGTTTTCAGTGACAGGCGAGCGCCATATTCATCTCTGAGTTTCTAGCCTGGAGAGGAAGTGATGGACTGTGGGCTGCCTTGCTTGCTTAAGACTCTTCATACTGTCAACCCATGTGTCTTCCAATACAGCGGAGGCCAGCAAGCAGAAAATGACATTCGAAGCTAGATTTCCATGAGGAATTTGGGTCTTGCCAGTCATGCACTCATGTGAGACTCTGAAGACTAAGCTATGTTTTGCAAAAGGCAAGGGGCAGGGTATTCATCTTGCTGGGGTGCATCTTGGTTTTTTAAATTGTGACACCAATTCCCTGAGTCAGGTGGATCTATTGTAATGTAATCCACAGAAATTTGTCATGGGGAAAAAAAAAAGAATGAACTTAACAGAACTGCTCCCTTAAATTGCCAACAACCTTTAAGAATCTATATCCATCCCCATCCAAATGACCTGGTGAGCCAAAACTTTCTCACTTGCCTTTTCAAAGAAAACAGGCTTTGTGTTGTATTTGATCTAGATCATATAGAAATTCTGTTAAATTTGTCGCAGATTCTAGTTGTTGAAAAGAGAGCAGGAAATAGTAAAACAGAACAACAGTATGATCGAAACGACAAACAACAGTAAACGATTATTACTGGCAACAAAGTCAACAAATGTCCACTGAATTCCCAAAAATTACACCAGAGAGGTAGGAATAGAAGCTTCCATGTAGCGCTCAGCCCAAAGTTTTATTTGTATAAATTCGGTTACATTTCTTTCCACCTTTGCAATGGAAGATTTTCACCTTCAACAGCCAAGATGTATGAGCCAATTATAAAGTACACCGGGAAAGCTGTGGGCATGGGAGTGAGGACAGAGTAGAAAGTCCTGGTAGAATTTTACCAGCAGGGCAAAGGGAAGCTCAGTGATTTGGTGAAGATCCCAGAGAGTTGGTAACCAAACCAGTTCTCTTTCTACCATGAACCTTCTAAAGTGGCTATGTTTTCAGTAAACTTCTTGGGAGGAGTCTAGAATGGCCATAGCCAGCATCCCAGAGCCAAGAGGCCAAGCCTGGTGAGATCCTGCCAGGCTCCTGGGTAGTGGCATGGGGCAATGGATATCAGAGCATCAACAGAGCCACAGGAACTAGAAAGGGCTGCAAGTTGCTCATGGCATGGGCTTTGGTGCATCCCAAAGGGCGATAGCACCAGGGATGAATGTATATTTATATGAGTCTTAGTTTAAGAATCACGTAGACCATTGGTCCTTCGCAGCTCTATACCCAATGCTAAAAATACAGTCTTCGTTTGGAGGCAGGCAGTTCGCAGCACTGGTATGCAGGGCCCTTCCTGGGCGTGATCATTTACATTGTATTTTCAACACCATTCTCAGAGGCACTGTAACAAGCAGCCATTGGGGGTATTGAAAAGATAACAATCTACCCACACGGGGTCCTTTCTTCATTGTTAACCAGCCAAGAGCAAGCCCAATGGCATCTTCAACAATCCAGCAGCCTTTTGTGACTTCCTCTTCCTTAGTCAGCTCTTGACGCCAACTCAATGATTAGGTTAGAGATGCAAGGAACATTTCAGATGCTACTCAAGCATTCATCATCAACCCCACCCCCACAAATGATATAAAGGGAAATAAAGACACTTAAATAATTACAAGTTTATATATAAAGTAGAGCAGATGGTTTTATTTTAGACCGTTAAGTGAAAGTGGATTAACGTTTTTTTCTTAAAAGACAATTATTTGAAAATTTCAGATCAATTCCTGTGTCACTGCCTAGTATCCAGTCTTGCTTGTTTTAACCTTGTCTCTGCAGATTCACTCCTTCTTCTTCAGCTACGGTCACTGTCATGGGTCTGCCCTTGCGTGCCTGTCACTGGACTAGGTAACAAATACCCCCAGGAAAGTTGTGGACTGGAAATGTTTGAATGTCTTTTTTTTTTTTTTTAAGATATTTATTTCAGAGAGAGCACAAGTGGGAGAGGCAGAGGGAGAGGGAGAAAGAATCTCAAGCAGACACCACGCTGAGCACAGAGCCCGATGATCGATCCCATGGGGTCGATCCCATGACCCCAAGATCATGACCTGAACCGAAACCAAGAGTTGGATGCTCAACCAACTGTGCAACCTAGGCACCCCTGTTTGAATGTCTTGATACCCCGCCACATGACTGTGACTGCATGCCTACCCTTGTTGCCTAACACCGCCTCCATCCAGCAACACCCCATCCCTTCCTTCCTAGTCAGCGCCACTTTCTGACTTCATGTCTTTCCCATTGCCTAGATCTTCCCTAACAAGGTCAGTGCCAAGGACTTTGACTTCTTTAGGTGTTTCTACATTTTTAAAAGTAAGATGTGAGGTGCCTGGGTAGAGCTCAGTTGGTTAAGCAGCTGACTCTTGATTTTGGTTTAGGTCATGAACTCCGGGTCCTAGGATCAAGCCCTGCATGGGGCTCCCACTTAGTGGGGAGTCTGCTCCAGGATTCTCTTTCTTCCTCTCCCTCTGTCCCTCTCCCTGCTCATGCTCTCTCTCTCTCTCTAAAATAAATACATAAATCATTTAAATAAATAAATAAATGTAAAATGCTTATCCAGAGAAATAAAAGGCAACAATCCAGAAATGTATTTTGTTATAAAAGTAATGAATTGACATGAAAACAAAAGTTAAAGTGTTGTTGAAGGCTCTTGAGTGAAAAGAAAACATTCTCCTCCCCTCTCCCCTTTCTCTGTCCTCCTCCTCAGGAGAGCTGTTTTTGACCATTGTCTCTTATAAATCCTGAGGAAGTACCCCCATAACTAAATAATGTGATATACCCGTTTCCTGATTTCTCTCTCTAAATAGCACCTCTTGACTTCTCATCATGAAAATGAGGAATTTACTTTGTCATTGTCCTTTTTCTCCTTCACCAAAGTTTTATTATATTTTTATCTTTTGATCCTTCTATGAGTCAACTGTGGAAATAAGTGAAGACCAACCAAATGAGAAAAGCAAAGGCTATTTATTCTGAGCTTTGATACAGCAAGGGAGCCAGCCACCATCACTTGCATTTTGGCAGAGATTCAAAGACAGTTGAAAAAGCTTTATAGTGGAAAAAAGAGAAGGCTTCAGAAGTGCCCTGCTTGGGGTCTGTTTGCCTGGGAAGCTGTAGGCGAGCCAACTAGATGTGAGGCATCCTATTAGTAATTAGTCATTAATAATTAGGGGTTCGTTTGGCTTCCTCTAATTGGCCTTAAATTGAAGAGAGCGCAAAAATTAGGGAAGCTATCGGTTATCAATTGTCCCAGCCATTTGGGGCTGACTGGTTACAGAAGTTATTGTGTAGCATCCTGAATTATCACTAGAGATAGGAATCTGACTTCCTGCAAACTTATTCTCCTCCTCTTCAGACAAGGAATCTTTAGATCTTTTTTTTTTTTTAAGATTTTATTTATTTATTTGTCAGAGAGAGAGAGAGAGCGTGAGCGAGCACAGGCAGACAGAGTGGCAGGCAGAGGCAGAGGGAGAAGCAGGCTCCCTGCCGAGCAAGGAGCCCGATGTGGGACTCTATCCCAGGACGCTGGGATCATGACCTGAGCCGAAGGCAGCCGCTCAACCAACTGAGCCACCCAGGCGTCCCGGAATCTTTAGATCTTAATGGCCAAGGTTGTCTTGTAAGTCCATGCTTTGACTATCCCATTCACATTTCAAATAACTGCTCGAGAAACAGCATATTACAGCAGAGGGAGAACTACGTGAGTGTCATGGAAACCTGAATTCAAAGCACAGCTGTGTCTTCCTACCCCCAGTTGGGTGTTTGTGGTTGTCCATCCCTGTAGAATGCTGCCCAGCCATTTCTTCAGTCCTGGCGAGTGGAAGAGTAGAATAGACAGATAAGGTGCTAACGTTAGTGTTTCTGCTTCCAGTTCCCAGTATTGGGGTGGGTCCCTTCCAATGGTGATAAGAAAGCAGAGTAGTCTGTGTTGTCAGTATAGACTTAGGAATCCAACAAGTCTGAGTTCCCTGCTGTCTCAGCTGCTTACTCCCTGTATCATCTTAAGAAAAAAAATTACTCAACCCCCCAAAACCTCCATTTTCTTATCCATCAGATGCAGATTAAAAAAAAAACTCTATTTCTTACGGTTGTTGTGAAGCATAAATTAAATGAGAATTTGCAAGCAAGGGTTATTGATTTTGTCATCGGGGTAGATGTCGTACCTGCTCAATAGAGTTAGAGTCTAACACTCATCCTTGGGAGCATATGTATAACATGGTGGGAAACAAATGCTCATAAAATACCATAAAATACTCATTCCCCCAAAGGATATACATATAAAAGAAAACCTGGCCCAATAGATGTCCTTATATAAATGGAAGAAAGCTTAAGTACGGCATTTCTAAAGTGTAGAAGAAGCTCCCTGGAATGGTTTTCAAAAACACAGTTGAAGGTTGTAGAGCTTCCAACCAGGTAGAAATGGACAACTGGGCCAGATACAGGCTCAGCAGCAGAAACCATCATCTGGGCCAAGTGCAAGCAGCTGGTGTCTGGGAAGGTGCATGGACCCCCTCTGGGAAAAACAAGAGAAGATGAGGGAAGGTGTCATTGAGGGAGGAATGACCTAGAAGAGTAATGAGTACTTCTAAGCTGAGAAGAACTAAGAGAGGGAGCGTAGAGTGCTTGTGCACGGGCATGTTTCCAAATGTGTTACAGGTCAGGTCAAGGGAGGAGAGAAAGGAAATAACAACTGAAGTCATGAGTGATGCTAGATACAGTCTGAAATGGATTTTGTAGTTCTGAAACATAACTGAAAAAACAGTGATTTGGAGCTTTTAAAAATGTTTATAAAGGAACATTTCAAGCATATACCAAATTATAGAGAATGGTTCACCCCACATATTCACCACCCAGCTTCAAAAATGATCAACTCCTATCCAACGTCATTAGTAACCCATTAATTTGGTCTTTTGTGTCTGACTTCTTTTACTTAGCATCATGTTTCTGAGGTTCATCCAAGTTCTAGCATGTACCATTACTGTATTTCTTTTGATTGGTGAATAGTATTTCATCGTATGGATATACCAATGTATTTATCCATTCACCAGTTGATGGACCTTGGACTGATGTCCATTTTGGGGCTGTCGTAAATAATGTTGTTCTGCACATCCATGCACAAGTCTTTGTTTGGATGTGTGTTTTCATTTTTCTTGGGTAGATTTCTTGAATAAATTTGCTAGGTAGGTTTATGTTTAACTTTTTTGCAAGCTGTCAAAATTATTTCCCAAAATGGCAATTCCATTTTCTATCCTCACCAGCAGTATACGGGGGTTCCATTTTCTCTGTGTACTTGGTATTGTCTCTTTTTGTGATAGCCAACCTAGTGGATATGAGGTGGCATCTTCAAGGGGCTCTAATTCCCATGCACATAGTGATTAATTGTGTTGAGTATCTTTTCATGTGCTTATCATTCATTTGTATGTCTTCTTTGGTGAAATATCTTTTCAAGTATTTTGCCCACTTTTTCATTGGGTTGTTTGTCTTGTTATTCAATAGCAAGAGTTATTTATATATTGTGGATACAAGTCTATTATCAGATATATGATGTGCAAATATTTACTTCTAGGCTTGCCTTCATTTTCTTCATGGTATCTTTTGAAGTATTGATGTTTTTCATTTAATAAACTTCAATATATCAAATTTTTGTCACTAATGGCTCATGATTTTAGTGCTGTATCTAAGAACCCTTTGCCTAAACCCAAGTCACAGAAACTTTCTCCTATGTTTTCTTCTACAAGTTGTGTACTTCTCACTTTTACCTTTTGCCTATAATATGTATTTGTGTATGGTGAAGTAAGAGCCTAAATTTCCTTTTCTTTTCTCTCTTTCTTTCTTTCTTTTCTTTTCTTTTTTTTTATACAGATATGCAATTGTCCTCATGTTATTGTCAAGAGAAATATCATTGATATGTTTTGGCACTTTTCTGTTCCATTGATTTATTTTTCTATCTTTACATAAATATTATACAATCTTAATTAACTATAACTTTTGAAATTGGGTAGTATAAGTCCTCTAATATTGTTTTTCCTTTTCAAAATTATTGTTTTGTGATAAAGTGATCATTAATACCAGGATACTCCTATTTGAACTTAAAAAAAAAACTTGGGATCAAATCACACTGTTGTCAAGATTTGACATGGGTTAATTTCTCTAGCACAGAGACATTTACTTCTTCACCCACCAAGTCTCTAGTGGGCAAGCCTTCTCTGGGGAAAGCACTATAATCACCATGATTGAGATTCAGTCTCTGATCTTGAAGGGTTCATGGTCTCAGACAGAGACATGCATATTCAGAAAAAAATATAGCACCTATTGAAGTCCTAACATTCAAGCACACACACATCACATATCTAAGATACCATGGCACAAAGAGCATTGGACAACTTGCTCCAATGGATGGGTCCCAGAAGGATTTATGTGGGAGGTGAAAACTGAGATAGGACTTGACAAATGGTTGATTTTACCAAGATGGCCTCAAGAAGCCCATCCAGGCCTGGGAAGGACATGGGAAGACACAACACTGCTTGAGGGCAGACCAGAGAGGGATCATTTTGGCGAAGGCTCGAAGGACAGGGCCCAAGGCTGGACTAGGAGAGTCTGCTCTTTAGGCTCAAGATCCTCAGGGGACGCTTGGCATGATTGAGGTAAGCAGGGCCTTACGGGGATTACAGAGGAGGTGGACTGCTTACCTGCTCTGGGCACAGACAGTCTGCCCCTAACCCTGCTTACTCCTCTCAAAGAACAGTCTCTTCTGTGTAGCAGGGAAGGGACAGGGAGAGAGTGAACAGCTCACACATATCTACTGTTTTGACAGGAAAAATAAGTAGAAGGCACCCTATCGATGTTAGTCACCGATATTATCTTCAGACATAAATGCTAAACATTGTTAATTATTTCTTTTATTCTGTACAGTTGAGACCTAAAAGGTCTGAGGTCACTCAGGCCATTATCCGGCCAAACCACAGGATGACGTTTCTGCCATCCTGGAGTTGCCTATTAACACTTCCTCCAGATTTGCCCTCCTCTCTTCCTCCTTTTCAAAGTCTGCTGGAGGGGCTCTTGGATGGCTCAGCTGGTTGCACATCTGCCTTTGGCTCGGGTCATGATCCCCGGGTTTCTGGGATCAAGCCCCGTATCAGGCTCCTTGCCCAGCAAGGAGCCTGCTTTTCCCTCTGCCTGCTGCTCCCCCTGCTTGCGCGCGCTCTCTCTCTCTCTCTCTCTGTCAAATAAATAAATAAATAATCTTAAAAACAAACAAACAAAGTCTACTGGATATTTTTTAGGACAAGTCTTTGCCTCTAGAGCCTTCCTTCCAACCACCATCTGGGGCCAAAAAGGTCACAAGACATGGAATCTCTCTTTTCTAATAAATGTTCACAAGTTCTAGTTTAATACTGAATTGATTATGTGTAGTATGCAAACCCTCGAGAACACTTCTGCTTGGACTAGAGACTGAGTCTGGATTTCAGGAATGGCAGGCTCGCAGAACATGGCCAGGGTCTTCCTCATAGATTCATGGACCCCAGTGGGCTTCTGCCTGGTGAATAAGGGCCCAAGCACGGGAGATCATTGATCCCCATTGCAGCCATCTAGGGTCCCCAGAACATAAGTACAGCCTTGGCACTGCTAAACAAAGCACCCCATCCAGGTAGCTCTGGGCACAAAATGTTGAGGTGGGACTTGGGCAAATGTGTGAAGGAGAGGAACTGGACAATGCCTGAGACATCTTTCCTCTAATTTTATCATGTGTTCTACCTTCTGATCCCTTAAGGACTTTGAATGGAGGTGAAGTTCAGAATGTTCATGACGAAAGAGCCTTTGAGTGTCAGAGCTGTAATACGTACAGTCGATTGGTCAGTTATAATACATATGGCTAACACATAGCCATCCCAGTCTCTTTCTTCTTGAGCTACGTCCTCCAGAGAAACTGAAAAGTGAGATCGCTACTTACCTGACCATCCTTGCAGCCGGAGGCGGTTATGGGACCCAGTTCTGGTCAAAGATCTATAAGGAGATTTGGGACAGAATCTTTTGCAAAACTTTTTTCTTTGTGGGGAGGCATCTGAGGACAAGTTCTTTTATTGTTAGCTGCTGTCCCTCCTCCACGGCTTCCTGTTTTGGAATTCTGTTGCAATTTTGGAAGCTGGAGCAACCATTTTGTAGTCATGAGGCCTCAAGCACAAAGATGCAAAACCAACACATGGAAGATGGTAGACAGAGAAAGACGGAAAGAACCTAGCTTCTCAATGCCATCACTGAGCCGCTCATCCAGCTCTGGTCTGCATTCCTTCAAATTTCTCATTTGGTGACATAATAAGATGCCATCATTGTTTAACTCATGGTTAATAATGTTTTCTGTTGCCTGCAGCCAAATATATCATAGAAGATATGAACCTAGTTCTTTCCCTTTCCAAACTTTCTCGCCTTTACTTGCACTAAAAGTTACAGAACCCTTCTAGTCCCTGCCTGGAAAATAAACTGGGGAAAAAAATAGCCGAACTTCCAGGAAAACACCCTCATGATAAATGATCAGATGATAAAGAGTCCACAGTAGCACTGATGGAGGAGAGTAAACAGCTAAGGACCCATTGTGACAGTGGCTCTTGTCCCAGTTACTTCATGAGGAAAACAGAAGGACCAGTGTTTTGTTGTACCACTCTGGTAAATGAGTGAGTTCAATAGCGACCGACCAGAAATATCCATCTCACACAAAGCAGAAGACCATTGTTTATAGAAAGGAGGGAAGAAGGTAGTAAGGGAGAAAGGATGGAGAGAGGCAGGAAAGAAGGATGATGGGTGTGATACAAAATTGAGAATACGTTGGTGAGGGGTAGCAAAATATGCCATCTTGAAACATGCCACCTTGGCATAAAGATTATTCTGACCTAAAGACACTTGAAAAATAGGAGATTCAGGAAGGGCATTTTGAGCTCCCCTTGTCTCCCTGAAAACAGGAGAGAAAACTCCCAGGGAAAAGGTTTCCTCAGGAGGAAAAAGAAATTCTTATCACCAGAGATGGGACTCAAGGTGAAAATAAATCTGTACAAATAGACCTTGTTAAAATAGATTTAAAAACAAAACAAAACAAAAAAAAACCTTGTATCTTCCTATACTCTCCCCATATATGTTAGTTACTTTTCTATTATTGCTATTCTTTAATAGTATGTGAGCTCTTGGGACTACCTGTTTGGGGTCTTTGTTTTCCTATGGGGGCCCTCATGTCCATGTAAGACCTTATTACTCTGTCTCATATCAGTGTCCTTTCCAGGCCCCGTTGGAGACCCTCGGAGGGGAAAGGTAAAATTTTGCCTCACCTGCAGGGAAAAGTGGGGCCATCGAGAGTTACGGAGCAACAGGCAATACCAGGACTAAAATCAGAGGCTATAGAATAACATCTGGCCTGTGGGGCAGTTGTGGGGATTGAAAGCAGCCACTTGAAGGGACAGGAGAGTCCCAGGCCAGGGAGTTTGTCCTGCAGGAGGCTGAAGATAAAAGAGAGAGTGTCTCGAAAACTAGTTCGCAAAATCTCATTTCTTCGGGATTCAAGGACTTTGAAGAGGAAAGCTCTAGCTTGTTTGGGGCGGGGGCAGCGGAACCTGGAAAAGCAAATACCCAGTGAGAAGCCAGGCAAGTGAACAGTGATCCCAGGAAGGAGTGGTGTTAGTAAGCAGGCTGAGCGCCTGCCAGGTACATGACCATGGAAGGTGTCCCTATTGCTCTTTGCCATAGCATCTCTCCCGTCTGGGTTTAGAAAGCATGGGTGAATAACATTGTAGCATCGTGTAGGTTAAAATGCAAGCTGAGCTGAGAACAATGTGGCCAATGACTCGGGCTAAAGAGAGGAAATTGGAAAGAATGAAATGGCAAGGACTGTCATTGGCAGGCTGGGGGTGGCTTATGGGAAGGGACTTAGCATATCTGTAACCTCCCTCAGCCACTCCACACCCCATGGACCATTGACGGACGTTCATGTAGAATGTTATCTCTATTCAGCCTCCTACGTAGCTGGTTTTCTTAGAGCAAACTGTGTTCATTGGTTAGGGCTGTCATAACAGAATAGCACACACCAGGTGGCTTAAACAACCGATATTTTCTTTCTCACAGTTTTGCAGGCTGGAAGTTCAAGATCAAGGTGTCGCAGAGCTGGTGTCCCTTCAGGCCTCTCCCCTCGGCTTGTAGATGGCCGCTCCTTCCTTTGTGCTCACACAGACTCTTCTCCACACCTGCGCGGTTTGTGTCCTAATCTCTTCTTATAGGGACATATTGGATAAGGGCCGCCAATGACCCCTCACTGTACCTTAATTATCCCTCTAAAGATCTATCTCCAAACACATTCAAAGATACCAGGGGTTAGGACTTCATATGTATTGGCAGCAGAGGACGGGGCACACATAATTAAGTCTATAGTACCTCTATAACAAATCACAAATGCAGTGTCTTCAAGAAATGGGGCGCCTGGGTGGCTCAGTGGGTTAAAGCCTCTGCCTTCGGCTCAGGTCATGATCTCAGGGTCCTGGGATCGAGCCCCGCATCGGGCTCTCTGCTTGGCAGGGAGCCTGCTTCCTCCTCTCTCTCTGCCTGCCTCTCTGTCTGCTTGTTATCTCTGTCTGTCAAATAAATAAATAAAATCTTTAAAAAAAAAAAAAAAGAAATACATTTGTTTTCACAGTTCTGGTCAGATGTTCTGAAATCAGTTCCACTGGATCAAACTTAAGGTGTTGGCCAGGCTGCATTCCTTCTGGTGGACTTGGGGAGACTCCCTTACCTTGCCTTTTTAACCTCTAGAGGCTTCCTGCATTTCAGAAGTCATGGACACTCCATCTTCGAAGCCAGAAATGGTTGGTGTTAAAAGATAAACTGAAGCTGGGGCGCCTGGGTGGCTTGGTGGGTTGAGCCTCTGCCTTCGGCTCAGGTCATAATCTTGGGGTCCTGGGATTGAGCCCCACATTGGGCTCTCTGCTCAGTGGGGAGCCTGTTTCCCTCTCTCTTTCTGCCTGCCTCTCTGCCTACTTGTGATCTCTGTCAATAAATAAATAAAATTTTTTAAAAAAGAGAGTGAACAACCTTTCTAGAAGAAAATTTGGCAAAATAAAAAAAGATAAACTGAAGCTTATTAAAAAATTTAAGAGTTTATTTGAGTAAATACTAATTCAAATTGGGCAGTACCAGATGGGGAGAAGTTAGGAGCACTCCACCAACAGCAGCTGGGGCAAGATTTTTACAAAGAAGATGTGGAAGCAAAGCAAGGAAATTAGTTGGTTGACTATAGCTTGAATGGTTGCCTTATTTGGGAAACCTTAGCTGGCTCTTTGTGATGGGCAGTCTTTTGGTTTTCATATCTTTCTTTCTTCCTTCTTTTTTCTTTTTTTTTTTAAGATTTTATTTATTTATTTATTTGGCAGAGAGAGAGACATCGAGAGAGGGAACACAAGAAGGGGGAGTGGGAGAGGAAGAAGCAAGCTTCCCACTGAGCAGGGAGCCCGATGTGGGGCTCAATCCCAAAATCCTGTGACCATGACCCAAGTTGAAAACAGATGCTTAACTAACTGAGCCACCCAGGCCCTTCTCCCTTCCTTCCTTCCTTCCTTCCTGTCTCTCTCTTTCTTTCTTCTTTCTTAAGATTTTTATTTATTTATTTGAGAGCAAGAGAGCAACAGCTGGTGGAGGGACAGAGGGAGAAGCCAACTCTCCACTGAGCAGGGAGCCTGATGTGGGGCTCAAAGGCAGATGCTTACCCCATTGAGCCCCCCCAGGTCTCCTGGTTTTAATTTCTTAACCTTAAGGGATTTCAGGTTGAGGTTTTGGTTTGCGTGAGTAGCCAAGTAAGACACAGTAGCCACCTCAATCTAATGTTAATTCATTCAACATCAGTCAAGTCTTTCTCACACTGTGTTCCTCTAACACTCTGTTCTGTCATCAGATCTCCTTCTGCTTCCCTCATAAAACGACACTTGGCACTGCATTTGGAACCCACCCCAATAATCCAGGATAACCCCCCACCATTTTAAGATCTCTAATTTAATCACACCTGCAAAGTCTTCTTGTCATATAAGGTACCATATATATTTTTTAAAATTTATTTATTTATTTGATTCAGAGAGAGAGAGAGATCACAAGTAGGCAGAGAGGCAGGCAGAGAGAGAGGGGAAAGCAGGCTCTCCGCTGAGCAGAGAGCCGGATGCGGGGCTCGATCCCAGGATCCTGAGATCATGACATGAGCTGAAGGCAGAGGCTTAACCCACTGAGCCACCCAGGCGCCCCATAAGTCACCATATTGACAAATTCTGGAGATGAGGACAGGTGCATCCTCAGGGAGGTCATTAGTTAGCCTACCGTGCTTCATAAATCTGCTTCTGCTCCTGACACCCCCACAGCCAATCAGATTGCTTGCCCTAACCCTGTGTACATGTTCATCCAAAGCTGCCATTGGCTGTGAGCTTGAAGACTCATTTTATAGAGAAGCCTGAGAAGGAGGCAGCCAAAGAAATCTTGTTGAAAGCAGGATGGCTTAGGGGCATCTGGGTGGCTCAGTCAGTTAATCATCTGCCTTGGGCTCAGGTCATGATCCTGTGTCCTGGGATGGAGCCCTGTGTGGGGCCCTGCTCAGTAGGGAGTCTGCCTGTTCCTTTCTCTCTGCTCCTCCCCCAAGTTGTGCGCTGGCCCGTGTGCTATCTCCCTTTCTCACAAACAAATTAATTAAATGTTTTTAAAAAGTAAACCAGAAAGGCTTAAGTGTGAATGACTCTGATGTTTCATTAAACCCTGCTGGGTGTAGTGCCCTGTTTGTTTTCTTGTTTTGTTTTCTATGTACTTACCACTAATCACCTTCAACCATTTTTCCAATTGCATAAATTTCCTCTCAAGGCATTCAATTAACAAAATTAACAAGATGTATTTTTTAGAAAGATTTTATTTATTTATTTGAGGAGGGGAGAGATATAGGGAGAGTGCCCAAGTCGGGAGGGGGGGCAGAAGAGAGAAGGACAGGCAGACTCCCTGCTGAGCTGGACTGTTTTCTTTCCTACATGTTAGTGACTTTCTCTCTCTTGGTTTACTCACTCATCTGGGGGCAGGACATCTTCTAGCCAAGCAGTATCCAACAGAAAACCTGCAGGGATGTGTATATTCTGTACCTATACAGTCCAGTGCAGTAGTCAGCAGCCACAAATGGTAATGGAGCATAAAATGTGAATGGTACAACTAAGAAATGAAATTTTAAATTATATTTAATTGCAATGAGTGCAAATTTAAATAGCCACATCTGGCAAGCAGCTGCCGTATTAGACAACATTCCACTAGTAGTTTCCAGTGAAAGTACCCTTGGGAGGTAATTTTTTGGGTCTCAAAAAATTGTGAGGATACAATAAAGAAGAAACAATTCCTTTATTGTATCCTCACAATTTATGGTTTGTCTGAGAACATAATTCTAGTTATTTTATTTTAATTTTTTAAGATTTTATTTATTATTTGACAGAGAGAGGAACAGCGCAAGAGGAATCACAAGCAGGGGGAGTGGGAGAGGGAGAAGCAGATGCCCCAATGATCAGGGAGCCCGATGTGGGGCTGGATCCCAGGACTGTGGCATCATGACCTGAGCGGAAGGCAGACACTTAACCACTAAGCCACCCAGGAACCCCTAATTCTAGTCTTAAAAAATTATTTTACCTTAAAATTGTGAAGACATTGTTCCATATATTTCTAGTTTCCAGCATTGCCTTTATTGTGATCTGCTTTTGCCCTCTGAAAGTTTCAAGATTCCATCTTTGTCCCAAGTGGTGGTTTTGCACTTCCTGATACAGTGCCTTGGTTGTGGTTTCCACCCCCGCCCCCGCCTTTTTTTTTTTTTTTTAAGATTTTATTTATTTATTTGAGAGAGAGCATGCATATACACAGGAGCAGGGGGGGGGGCAGGAAAGGGAGAAGCAGACTCCCCACTGAGCAGGGAGCCCAATCCAGGGCTCTATCCCAGGACCTTGGAATCATGACCTGAGCCAAAGCAGGTGCTTAACTGACTGAGTCATCCAGGTGCCCCTTCATTGTGGTTCTATTTGCTACATTGTTCTGGGCACTCAATGGGCCCTTTCAATCTGGAAATTCATGTCCTTCAGCTCTGAGAAATTGTCTTGAATTATTTCACTGAGGGTATCTTTCCTTTTTTTTTTTTTTTCCTGTTCTCTTTTTCTAAAAGTTATATTATTTAAATGGTAATTCATGTCCTTCAGCTCTGAGAAATTGTCTTGAATTATTTCACTGAGGGTATCTTTCCTTTTTTTTTTTCCTGGTCTCTTTTTCTAAAAGTTTATTCAAATGGTAGACATTTTGCAACCATTATTCAAATGGTAGACATCTTGCAACATTTCTCTAATTTTATTATTTTTTTCCTCCCCTTCCCAGCTCTTTCATTTTGCTCTGCTACCTGAGAAATGTTTCCAGCTCAATTTTTTTTTTAATTTTTAAAAAAATTTATTTATTTGTCAAAGAGAGAGGGAGAAAGAGCGAGCAAGCAAGCACAGGCAGACAGAGTGGCAGGCAGAGTGGCAGGCAGAGGCAGAGGGAGAAGCAGGCTCCCTGCCGAGCAAAGAGCCCGATGTGGGACTTGATCCCAGAACGCTGGGATCATGACCTGAACCGAAGGCAGCCGCTTAACCAACTGAGCCACCCAGGTGTCCCCCAGCTCAATTTTCTAACCCTTCTCTTGAGTTTTAGATTTATGCCCTCATATTTAAATTTCTAGCAAATATTTTTATTCTCTGAATGTTCTCTTTTGATAACATTCTGTTCTTTTTTCATGGTTACAATATCTTTAACTCTGTTAAGAATATTGATAGCTTTTTATTTTTTATTTGATTTTTTAAAAGATTTTATTCATTTATTTTTAGAGAGAGAAAGAGAGCACATGTGCAAGCAGGGGGAGGAGCAGAGGGAGAGGGAGAGAGAATTTCAAGCAGAGTAAGTGCTGAGCCTGGAGCCTGACATGGGGCTCAAACTCATGACCCTGAGATCATAACCTGAACCGAAATCAAGAGTCAGGTGCTTAACCAACTGAGCCATCTAGGCACCCTGATGGATTTTTTAAAATAAATTTTCTCCTACCTATATAGTTTCCATTTCCTCCAAGTTGCTTTTTTGTTTGTTTGTTTGTTTGCTTAGGTCTCTTTCTTGTTTGAGCCTTTTTCCTGACAGTGAATATCCTTGGTTGTGGATCCAAATGCAAGAGCGGGGACTAAAATATTTTTAGAAAGCTCTGGGACAGGCTAGGGGTTTGCCACCCATTAACGTCACTATGGAATGATCTGGTTGGACTATTTAATTGGAAAACCTGCTATCACTTGTGTCTTTAGGTGTTTTTTCCACATTGGTGAGATTCTTCATTCACGACAGACTCTTGTCTTTGCTGCAGACTGTCGGTCTCCTGCCAGGAAAGACGCTAGGTTTCTGGCTGCTAGGTTTCTGGTACCCCAGAGGAGGAGAGCAGGAGGGTTTGGCACGCTTGGGTTAACTTAATCCTCCCACCATTTTCAGTTCAATACTCCTGTCCTTAATCCAGAGCCCATTTTCAGAGCAAAGCCCTGAGTCTTCCACCAGAATGAGCAAATTGTGGGACAGATCTGTGCAGCTGACCACTTTTTCAATAGACTTTCAGGCAAACCTCTTTCCTTTAACAATCTCTTTTAGTCTTCAGTTTCAAAGGTGCCTGCTGCTGCCAGTTTTGGAAACTTTAAAGCATTTATTCTATGTCATAAATCAGATTGGGTCTTTATTTTCCCCACCGCCAGCTAGAATTCAGCTTTTTTTTTTACTTTTTGAAGCCACTTTACTAACCATTTCTCCAACTTCCAAAATGTGCCTGCTGCTGTCTCCCATCCCATGCTCCCTGTCCTTGCGTGTCAATATCTTTAAAAAAAAATCCTTCCACTGTCATTTTAATGCGGTTTTAAGAGACAGCAAAAGTAGATGTACACATTCCATATCCTTTTATATGCCTACTGGAAAATGAGCTCATTTTCATCTTCATCCTCCCCTCCCACCTCAATCTAACTGGTTCCAAACCACAGTGCCTTTAATTACACAAACATTTACTGAGCAGCTCCCTTGTCAGCCTGTTTTTGCCTCTAATTAGACTGAGGTCACCCAAATGAATAGACTCTGAGTATAGGCTTACTAAAGGGCACTGCGGCATCATGGGAGTTTTAAAGAGAAAGACCTGGCCTGGCTGCTGGGGTGGGGTGGGAGTCTCCTAGCCTTTGAGTCAACCCTGACTCTCGAACATTCCCCTCTGTGACCATGCTTGACATTTCTTGCACAGGAGGCTGTCTGGATTCTGGCCTCCTCCTACCATGCACAGAACAGCCCCACAGTAAAGAAGCATCCGGCCCGATGTCACTGGTGCTGGGAATGAGAAGCCAGGGCATGGGGTATGTTGGTGCGCTGGTCACTGACTTGCTCAGTTAATGTAATGTCACTGGAAGTGGGGTGTGTCACTTCTAGGTGAAAACTTCTAAAGCCAGTGCACAATACCACGTTTCCTTTTTTTCTACTTCGGCCATCTTGGAAGTCTTGGAAACACAAAGATGGAGTTTCTCTCAGCCTGTATCTTTCTGTGAGGATAGAGCAGAAAGAGCTCCTCAGACGACCCGTGACAGATGAGCAGGCTGAGCAATCAATATTCTTTGTAATTTTAAGCCCCTAGGAGTTGGAGTTGGTTCCACAGCATGACTCAGATTCCCCTGACTGATGAGATGCCATCTTAACGTTAGCACATACCTCCCCATCTCATGTAACCTGACTGGGCCCTTCTACCCAGTTCCCAGGTTCCTCTTCAGGTGAATGGTTTCCTGTGCCCCTCCCATGAGGCCTGATCACTCTTCCTATACTAGGAGTTTTGCTGTGCCATTGAGCTAAACATCTAGATTCCATGACAATGGACTTGTTACCCATTTTATGTTATGACAAGTCTCTGACATAAGTTGTATAGTATTTATTGCCATAACAACCATGCAATTCAGATTTTCTAAGATAACGCACACATATTTGGTGTTCTTACTACACCTCAACCAGCTCTGGTGAGGTTGGAATTATTAACATCGTAATACCTCGTATTATATGAAATTTAAATCCCAAGAGTTATGGGCAGGCTTTAGTCATGGTATTCTACTTTATTCATAAATCTCAATGCTTAAGAAATCAAGTGTTCTCATTTTACGATTTGAGGACCTTATTTCATATGTCAGATTAATCTGCTTCGTGATGAATTGGAGTTTCGCCCAGTATGGATTGATACAGAAAAATTTATGGCATGAACAATGCAGATTAATGAATAATCCACTCCAAAATTTATTGTTTTCACTAAAAAAAAAAATCTAGATATTCAGGGTGAAGTAGGTCTAGATTATAGAGTTGGAACCAAGCATATAAATAAGTGCTTACAAAATCCAGTAGCCATGAAAAGACAGTAGGAACAACAGACCGTGATTACTACTTTTCTCCAAGAAAGAGTTTCTGTCATGAGCATCTCTTTATGATCTTTAAAATGCCAATCTTCTCCTCCTCTCCACCCTTAATTTTCTTAATTTTCTCCTGCTATTCTCCTAGTTTGATATGCCCTCCTGTCTTCTTTCCTCTCACCCAAATCCAATAAACCTCCTCCTAATGTCAAGTTCAAATTTCTCATCTGAAGCCTTCCAAGCCAACACTACTCTCTTTCCTTTCATAGCATTTATAATTTGGTATTTTAATACTGGACTGTAAGTCCTTCATGGGCAAAGATCTTGTTGTACAGATCTTGAATTTCCACACAGCAAAATAATGTAGATATTTTCATTCGTTCGTTCACTCAGCAGATTGAGCGTCTCTATCCTGAGTTAGATCCAGAATTATAAAAGCTCTGACCTGGAGGTCTGATGGGGCTAATAGCAATGGAAACAGGTAAATACATTATGATAAATATCTAGAAGAGGTAAAACTAAGTATCCTTGGCTGCCTGAATCTGATCTGTGCTGCAAGAATGGCTCTGTTGGATCAAAGTGGAATTAGCATACAAGGTATGGGACACACAGAGAAGCCTGCCAGGCTGGTAGCCAAGGTCCAAGAAGCCAGAAAGCAAGATCTGATAGGAATTCAATACCAAGAGGCAAGAAGCCATTGTTAAAAGACGTAGAAAGTGGAGGGAATGCACCAGCAGGTAAAGTTAAGTGGGGAGCTGTTCTGGAAAATCACCTACACCTGTTCCGGTTATTATGACTACATAGCAAATGACCCCCCAAATTTAGTGGCTTTAGACAATAACGATTTTAATTTTGCTCATGGATCTACAATTTTTTGTGTATTTTAGTTATTCGTTTCCAAGAAAGAGAGAGCTCAAGCAGGTGTAGGGGCAAGAGGAGAAGGAGAAAGAGAATCCCCAGTAGACTCTGCACTGAGCAGAGAGCCCATGGTGGGACTGGATCCCATGATCCAGAGATCATGACCCAAGAGGAAACAAAGAGTTGGACATTCAACTGACTAAGCCATCCAAGCATCCCATAAATCTATAATTTGGACATGGCTCAATGGGGATAGCTTATCTCGGCTGTCCTCTGCACCTTGAGGTGGTCAAACTCTGGGAACTGGAACCATCTGAAGGCTCAGGTACAAGTCTGGTGGTTGATGTTGGGATAATGCAAATGGCTGGGGGTTGAAGCAGCTGGGGCTCCTTGGTCTGTCTGTCTGTCTGTTTCCATGTGGCCTTTCCATTTGGTGTCTCCACCATGGCAACTGCAGCATGGCCAGCTGTACTGGCTTCCTGAGGCCACATGGCAAATTACCTCCAACTTAGTACATTTGACATGCACATCGACCTCACAGTTCCTGGGGGTCTGCATGGCTTAACAGGGTCCTCCACTTAGGGTCTCACAGAGCTGCAATTAGGATGTTGGCCGGGCTGCGCTCACATCTGGAGACTCAACTGGGAGAAGTATGTGCATAAGTTCATCTGGGTATCTGGTAGAACTTATTTCCTTGTGCTAGCTGGCTCGATGTCCTGGCTTCTGGCTGGTTGTCAGCTGGAGGCTGTCTTCAGCTCCTGCCCAGATTCAGAGGGAAGGAGTCTAGACTCCACATCTCAGTGGAAGCAGTAGCTGTGCCCTTATGGGAAAAGCATGTGGGAATGGGTATCTGTCTTGAGGAAGTACACTTTGCCACTACCTGCCTGCTGGCCACAATAGTCCATGGGCCGCCCCCATGCAAAATATACTTCATTCCTCTGTCCCAGGCTTTGATTTGCTTTACCAAGAGATGGCAAGACAGAGTACTGCTCTGTGTGAAGAGCCAGGTGGGAAAAGCATTAGGAACATAATCGGGGAGAAAACCTTTCAAATAGGGGGTTTTTCATCTGAGCTGAATTTTGAAGTGGGAATTCATTAGTGGTCTATAGGAGCTCGTGAAATGACATTCCCTTTGGCACTGAGCCTGTAGGGTCTGGTACAGCTTTCTGCTTTGGGTATGTCTGTTACATCTCCCTGACCAGACCATTAACTTTTAGAGAAGAGAGAGTCATGTTTCGAGTCTTTTGTGTTCCTTGAGCATTGTTAGTCCCCAGGGAGGGACTCCATTCATTCCTTCCAAATACCTGAATTCCTAAATTATGTAAATTATAATTTATGTGTATAAATTATCACCAGTTCTTGGTATAAATTATCACCAGTTCTTGGAAAAGACTATCCTGAAAAGGTGTCTCTCAATCCTGCTGTGACAGCATCCCTCTTATGTCAAGACACACAGGATGATTTTGAGAAGGCGGCTGGATGTTTAATGAAATTTCTTCCTTTCAGAAACCTGTCTTCACGAGGAGTGGGAGGAAGAAGTCAGGAGACACAGGCGGAGGCACTCGGCTGTGCTCACGGATAAGTAGATAGCTCTGTGGAAGGTTCAGTCATAGAAAATGTCTTCAAGGGCCTCCCTCCTCCCGTCTCACCCCCAGCGGAAGAAGTTTCGAGAGTTGAAATGGTGAGGTGGATCAAAGAGCCCTTCCATGTCCTCGCTGCTTGGAAACATCTTTAAAGGGATGTTTCTGAGCTGTGTTTTCAAATATTTGTAAGTCAAAGCTGACTCTCAGCCAAGCTTTGATAAAAAAGTTTTCCCCAATGCGTTCTACCTTCCCATTTGCGCTGTGTTTTTCCAAATTTAACTCCCTCCAGCACCATGCCAAAATTCCCTCTTTCTTCAACCATAGGTTCTTCTCCTTCATCCTCTTAAATAAATGCAATTGGCAGTAAGGAAAGAAACCGAAATCTGTTCACATGTATGTACGAATAACTGGTAGTTGCTCAGAACTGTGTTCTCAACGTGACAGTGTCTGAGAATCTCCTAGTTGGTAAAAATGCAGATCCCTGGCCCTACCCGAGGCCCCTAAATGAAAGGCTATGTGTGAGGGGCCCAGCAGCAGCTTCTCATGCCCCTGTAGGGAATTTTATTTTCCTTTTTCCACATTCCAAGTTTGCCTTTGAGAAGAGCAGTCAACAAAGGGTAGGACTAATTATGAGGAATTTTCCTGCTCTCGCATCTATGATCTATTAATTATACCTGCCCACAATTCCCAAACGTTCAGAGCCGCCCTGCAAGATTGGATTTTTCTCTTGAAACTGAGCTTAGCAGCCACATATGTGTTCTAATTTCCCAGGTTCTTTTCCCTGTGGAAACACTCCTGATGAAACCCAATTACCAATTCAAATATAGCACCAGGGATTGAAATAAACACTAAAGAGGATCCCCGATTTGCTCATTGCTGTAGCTTTGCCAGTACACCCTTCACTGACTCACCTCACAATGAGGGGAACCCAAACATCAAACCTCAGGTGCTGAAGACACCTTTCCCTGCCCTCCGGGCAGTACGTTGTGTGCCATCCCCTGGGGACATGAATCTGGTGGGCACCATTGACTTCGGTGTGCCTCCTTATTCCCTATTGTCCTGTGGTAGGAGTAGCTCACTCATTTACTCTTTGCACCAACTCTTCAAAGGATGGTGAAGGGAAGGATGGAAAATGAAATACTTGCTCCATCCCTAAGGCTAGAGGGTGTGGTTGGGGACCCAGTCCCTGCATCTCGCTAAAAATGGATGACTAAGGAGAAAGGAAAACTAGATTCAAGAATTTTGTGTCTGTTTCCATGTGTTATATGGATCATCGGACCAAAATGGAGGTGAGTGGCGATCCCATCTGTTCTGCAGGTGAGGATTCAGAGTTAGAGAGGTGAAATGACTTGCCCAACATCACACAGTCTGTGTATTTTCTCCTAACCTGGGACTCTTCCTGCTATAGCAACAAGCAAGCTGAGAGAAGCCAGTACTTGGCTTATACATACCAGTCTGTTTCATCAAAACCTTCCTGGTTATCCATGGGGTGTCTGTGTGGTTCAGTCAGTTAAGTGTCAGACTTGTGATTCCAGCTCGGGTCGCTACCTCCGGGTAGCGAGATCAAGCCCCGTGTCGGGCTTAACGATGGTCGTGGAGCCTGCTTCAGAGTCTCTCTCTCCCTCTCCCTTGACCCCTCAGCCCTCACCGGTACCCATGCTCGCTCACTCTCTTGCTCTCTATCTCTCCAAAAAAATAAAGAAAAAATCTTTGTTATCCAACAAAGATTTGTTATCCAACAAATGTTATCCAGCATTTGGATTTGGTTATCCAAATGGAAAAATGGCTGTCTCTTTCTTTGGTAAACTTTTTTTTTTAACTTCACATTATATTTATTGTACCTCAATAGAAATATTTAATCAAAAAAGAGAAAACACAAAGAAATGAGCAGAGGACAATTTAGTTTTGTCATTTGTACTCCTCTATTTTGGTGCTACTGTGTTGTCCCAGCCACTTCACCTGAAATGCCTTTGATCAGACAAAATCTTCCTTTGGTAAAAATTCCCATCACATTTTTTTTTTGGTAGGCAATGTAGGGTTAAAAGTGGTAATCATTACCAACCATAAAACTTTAGAATTTAAGAGCCCATTATCTCTTGCAGCCACTCCCTTTCCAGATCTAGAACACAAAGCCCAGAGGGCTGGAGCGCCTGCTTACACAGCTAGGTGGGAGGGGCAGAGGGACACTGGAATCCAGGAAGTCATGAGTCCAAGTTCATGACCCATCCTCTCTGCTGCAGCTCTGAAAACTACATCTCAGCACTGACTCAAAATACATTCAAAAGACTTTGTCACCTTTTTTTCCCCCTAAACTTTGTGTATTTATACCAGGACAGTGTTGAGCCTTGAGCTGTAAGATTTTCTACCTCAATCCCGGTACACAGTGACATGTCTCCACTCTAAGCAGGAAAGACATTAAAGGAAAAATGGCCTAAAGATACTTTAAAAATCTCCCTAACAGGTTATAAATTAATCTCTTAAGCATTATTTCAGAACAGAAGAGCCTGCTACAGATTCAATACTTGCCATTGCGTCACAACAAGTTTGAAAGCCACACACTGGGAGATGGAAAGGGCCACCACAGGTGACGGCAATAACAAGCCCGGCAGAGCGCTTCGGGGCTCGGGGCATCGAAGCCCTGTCAGCTCCGTAGGGTCGCAGACCAACAACGTCGGCACCACTGGGAGCTCGACAGCCACGCGAAAACTCAGGGCCATCACACACCTGCTGAATCAAATGCACATTGACCCAAGTTTCTGAGGGAACTCGCGTGCAGGTCAAGTTTGAGAAGCACGGTCTTTTCCCATCAATGACAGAGCGGTGGGCAGCATGAAGGGTTGCAGAGTAGATGGAAGATAAGGCAGATCCGAGCCCTACAAATGTAGTATAAACTTTCTTTTCTTTTAAGATTTTATTTCTGTGACACAGAGAGAGAGAGCACAAGCAGGGGGAGCAGCAGAGGGAGAGGGAGAAGCAGGTTCTCCATTGAGCAGGGAGCCCGTTGTGGGGCTCGATCCCAGGGCTCTGGGATCATGACAGCACTGAAGGAAGACATTTCACTGACTGAGCCACCCAGGAGCCCCTTTCTTCTTCTTCTTCTTCTTAAGATTTACTGATTTATGAGAGAGAGAGAGAACGGGGGAGGGGCAGAGGGAGAGGAGGACAAGCAGACTCCCCGCTGAGCAGGGAGCCTGACGTGGGCTTGATCTCAGGACCCCGAGACCGTGACCTGAGCTGTAGTCAAGAGTTGGACGTCCAACCGACTGAGCCACCCGGGTGCCCCTCACCTAACCTTTCTGAGGATCAGCTTCCTCCAGTATAATCTGAGGCTTTGGTTAACAAGGTGTTGTAATGAGTTGAAAGTTTTTTCAGTCGAAATTGTGTAAGACCGAAGGTTGACTGACACATACAACACACATTTGGTATGCTCCGCGAGTTCACCACCAATTTTACTCCCATTTACTTCCCATCTCAGGAAAGAAACTGTACATGTTGCACAATTTGTTGAATTTGGGCAGCTGGTGTCGACTTTTCTTTCTGAAAAAAAGTCCCAAGAGCCGGACCAGTCTTGGCTTTACCAGGAATCCTGACTTGGTTTCCAAAGCTAAATGGTTGCCATTAAAAGTCAACACGTCGTTTGTCAGTTTCCTCATTACATTGCTCCCTGCCCAGAGTTTCTTTAATCTGCAGGCTTTCAACTCCACTTTTGAAGTTTTGACTTGAGTTATTGATCCCAAAGTAAACACCAACTAAGGTGGTGGCAAAGTCAACATGTTCTTTGAAAGGCAACTAATCTAGGCGTTGAATGAAATCAGATGTCAGCAGTCCTAGTATACAGTGGGGAGTTAAGTACACCATACCAGTTCATCCGGGCGAGGAATGGAATCTACGTTTGGCAAGGACCAAAGAATATTCTCATAAATCAATAACTGTTCTCAAAGCTACTATTGACCTCTGATCAGCAAACCTGACGGTGAGGACAGGTTATGGCAACTATTTTCCTGGTAAAATGCAAACCTTGTGGTTAAACATTTGCCAAAAGCCCTGCTAGTGATCTCGGATAAAAATGAGCCTGATTTGGCCATGTATCCTTGCAGTGCTCTGGAACATCAGGAGAAATTAACTGGCTGACCCAGCACATCCCAGCTCCTGGAGTAAGAGATTCCTCTGGGCCGTAAGTGCTGGCAGAGAGAATTCTTTCCTCAGTTTCTCTTCTCTACCACGGGGCCCAAGGTATTAGGATCCGTTAGGAGATTAAAACAATTTTTTTCCTTCAGGCATATGGGTGGCTCAGTCGGTTTAGGGTCTGGCTCTTGATTTTGGCTCAGGTCATGATCTCAGGGTCTTGGGATCGAGCCCTACATTGGGCTCTGTGCTGTGGGAAGCCTGCTTGAGATTCTCTCCCTCTCTCTCTCTCTCACTGGCCCTCCTCCCACCCCAGCTCACACTCACTCTCTAAAGTAAATAAAATCTTTAAAAAAAATCTTTTTTTCTTCTCAAGCTTTCTCCTACCTTCACATAAAAAAGGGTACAAGATTTTGTGTTAGTCCTTCATCTCCCTCAATGTCTAACATAGTGTTTTGTACATAGTAGGTACTTAATACTTTAAACAATTATTTTTTAAAAGCATTTTAGGTTCACGGCAAAATTGAGAGGAAGATGCCAAGGTTTTTCCATATGTCCACCTCCTACACCCTGCCCTCTCTCCCTGGAAACACACACATAAATGCATGGCCTCTGCCATTACCAATGTCCCCCACCAGAGTGGTACATTTGTCAAAGTCTATGAACCTCAGTGACATGCCATTATCTCTCAAGGGCCATAGTTTCCATTAGGTTCACTCTTGATATTGTACATTTTATGGGCTTAGACAAATGTATAATGACATGTATCCATCATCATAGTATCATACAGAATAGTTTCAGTGCCCTTAAGAATCCTCTGTTCTCCGCTTACGCTTTCCTCCCCTCCCCACCAACAACCCTGATTACACTGTCCCCGTAGTCTTGTCTTTTCCAGAACGTCGTATAGTTGGAATCATACAGTATATACATTTTTCAGATTGGCTTCTTTCACTAAGTGATACGGATTTCAGTTTCCTTCATGTCTTTTCATGGCATCCATTCACCTGCTGAAGGACATCTTGGTTGCTTGCAAGTTTAGTAAACATGAGTAAAGTTGCTATAAACATCAGTGTGCAAATAAATGTTTTAAAAATGAGGGGTGCCTATTTTTAAAATTATTTTTTAAAAATTTTAAATATTAATTTTTTTAATATTTTAAAGCCCCATGTCGGGCTCTCTGCTCAGCAGGAACCCTGCTTCCTCCTTTCTCTCTGCCTGCTTCTCTGCCTACTTGTGATCTCTGTCTGTCAAATAAATAAATATTTTTAAAAATAAATAAATAAATATTTAAAAAATGAATAAATTATGCTTTCTACTGTGCTTGAACTACATACAATTATCTACTTAAACACTTTCATGTTGAGCTGTATTATGTGTTTATATGCCTATTTCCCTTTCAGTGCTCTGAAAGAGTCTGTGTCTTATTCATCATTATTTCTTGTGGCACAGAACACGATGATTATAGGTTCTGCTCATCCCTTTGGTTGTATCTGGGGGAGTGGGATGGTAGGTGAGAGCCGGATAACCTTGCCTGCAAATGTCTTAGTGATGGATTTAACAACCTGTTCTTCGTAAATATAAATACAATAAGACCTCAACTGAAAGAGTAAGATTCAGGATCTCCCCATAAAAAGGAAAATTAGGAGGTTCAACATTTTCAGCTTTATGGTAACAGAGAATGGGATCCCAAAGTTTGAAGTGATTCTGTGAAAGCCTTTATTAATATTTACTGTGTTCACAAAGAGAAAATAGGCAGCCGAGAGCATCCTCAATAAGAAAATACCAACAACGCATTATGCATCTTTAATTAGTGCTAATGGGTACTGTATGTAATTAATTCAAATTATCATCCCTTCTTCAGCGGAAACATTCCCTTTCCCTGAAGCTTTCATGAAATGCTGTACATTTGTCTGAATTTGCTACAAACAAGATGCTTCGGTTTCCTGACAAGCAAGCATTTGCCGCCTTTCTGATTGGACCCTGCTTACCCTGGAGCTTGTGTGAGAGAGAGAGACCCAGAAGATTTGGATGTTTGGGGAAACTTTTATTTCCTCTAGTAAGCCTAGTTCAGGAGACATTTGTCAATTCCCTTCCCCAAGACCTAAGGCTGAGCAGATATAACCCTGTTCCTGCTAACTACAGAGCGACCCACTCCCTACCCAGATCCCAGCTTCTCTGTCCTAACAGCACCACAGTGAACTCCAACAACCGGCTTTACTCTCCTTCCATATAATTAGCATCACATTCATGTTTTTATTTTCTACCACTAATTCCCATTCTGAGGGTCGTAAACTATCTCAACCCTAATAGTCCCTCTTTCATAGTTTTTGAAATTGAGCCATTAACCACCATCCATCATTCATTCCCTAAAACACATGTGCTATAATCAGCTGATGAAATGTCAAATTGCTCTTTGGACAGAGACTTCAGGTAAGGCACAGGGACACAAACATAATCACTACAGAAACTAGCTTAAGTGCTCTAGAATGCAGAGCGAGCTCAATATTGCATTACATACCCCACAAAGATGGGCAAGAAGATAAATTCTCTTTTCCACCCAAATGTATTTAGGAGGCACGAGAAGAGAGAGAAAGCAGTTATGGAGGTAGACAGTAGCCGAATTCGGTATAAGGCAGAGTCCAGATCAAGAACTAAGATGGCTTTAAACAATCCCCCGTGAAACTAATAGACATGGGTATGTAACATTTCTTAGTGGGACTTTTTGGCTGCACATAGGGAAGAAAAGTCTGGATTTCTGACCTTTGCAGAAATGATGGAAAAACAGATCTGATAGCACTTCCCTTTGGGAAAACCCATTTTCTATACTACATCCAAAGAGAGAAACTTGAAATCTGTCATGCCAGGTCCAGCACTGTTAATATCCATACAGTATCTATGCGGGAATTAGAAGAATGCTTGCCTATCTCCAGGCAGATGCAACCCTTCATTGTGTCCTGGTAAACAGAACACAGTCCACATTTCAGCCCCTTTGCGCCTCAGCCAGACACCTTTGAGCAGTGAATAAACATCATCTTTTATAACAATCCCTCTCAATGTTCTACGTAAAATCTTTCTTTAAAGGTTGGTGGGTTTTTTTGAGATTTTATTTATTTATTTGACAGAAAGAATACAAGTAGACAGAGTGGCAGGCAGAGGGAGAGGGAGAAGCAGGCTCTCCACTGAGCAGGGAGCCCGATGAGGGACTCAATCCCAGGATCCTGGAATCATGACTGGGCCAAAGGCAGCTGCTTAACCAACTGAGTCACCCAGGTGCCCCCTAAAATCTTTCTTTAAAAAAAAAAAAAGAGAGAGCACAAGCAGGGGGATCAGTAGGTAGAGGGAGAAGCAGGCGCCCCTTGGAGCAGGGAGCCTGATGTGGAGCTCGATCCCAGGACCCTGTGATCATGACAGCAGCCAAAGGCAGGTGCTTAACCGACTGAGCCACCCAGGTGCCCCTCTCCTTAGAATCTTTCAATGGTTATTGCTCTCAAGATAGAACTCAGGTTCCTTATTATAGTCCTAATCTTGCTCTCCTCTCCTTCTCAAACTCTGATTAGAAAAGCGTGAGACATTTTACTGTCTTATCTTTTAATTTCCCATCTATATTTTCCACCTCTCTCTGTGCTACACTCTGCATAATGACTTCAGATCGATCTTCCAGCCCATTCTTTCTTCAGCCATGCCTAATGGGTGCTTACTATGTCCACTGAGTCTTTAATTTCCATCATTGATTTTATTTCTATACATTCTAATTTTTAAATCTGCTGTGTTAGTTGCTCCCACCACTAGAAATTACACTTATGGGGACACAATAGTGTTAGCGAACCAACGATGGCAACCATATTGTAAAATAAATGTGTCAGATGAATATGTGATCCACCTGAAAGGTACACAGTGTTACACATCAATTCTAACTCAGTTAAAAAAAAAAAAAAAATCTGTCGGGCGCCTGGGTGGCTCAGTCGGTTAAGCCTCTGCCTTTGGCTCGGGTCATGATCTCAGAGTCCTGGGATCGAGCCCCACATCGGGCTCTCTGCTCATCGGGGAGGCTGCTTCTCCCTCTCTCTCTGCCTGCCTCTCTGCCTACTTGTGATCTCTCTCTCTCCCTCTGTGTCAAATAAAAAAAAGCCTGTCATTGTTTTGCTAGTGTTTTCTCTTTCAAGCTCGTCTGTGTTTCTCATCTAACAAGCAGAATATGTTTAAAAATAACATTTTAATATTATTAAAATAATAATTTTATTTATTATATCCAAAAAAATTATTATATCCAAAAGAAATAGAGTTTCTTTTGGATAATTTCAACACTTGAAACTTTATAGGTCTGTTCTGCCCTGTTTTTTTTTTCTATTGGTTTGCATTCATGGTACCTAGTTTCCTTGAACGTGTGTGCGTGCACTCATTTATTACCATGAGCCATGCATTTTCCTTAAGAAATTATTTGAGGGAGTTTTCTGAGGCCAAGGATGAATGTGTGGTTCTCTGAGATGTACATTCGCTTCTGCCAGATTCGTGAGGATAACTAAGAGTCTGGGACTTAAAATGAAGTCATACCTTGAGGTTTTCTGGAAAACCCAGCTGATGTGAATTTGGTTCACGAATCCACGGGAGGAGCTGCTTTCTATCACGGCTTCTCTGGGCCAGGGGTTTAATTCCTCCTGATATGATTAGGTCCAAGAAGAATCTCCCTGGGGTTGAGGGTGGGAGAGTTGGGTTATTTTTGGCTCATCACTAGATGTTGGGGGTATATAGGTCCTTCGGATCCCAACTTAATGTGCAGAAGATGTCCTGCTAGACTCCTGGGCTTTGTCTTCTGTGGTTCCTTATCCAAGAGGCCCTGACAGCTGAAGGTCAAGTTCAAACGCTTGCCTCTCCCCCCCCCCCATAAGAAAGCATCCTCTGTGTTCTGATTATTTGTCTGGGTTTCTACCTCCTCTTAGATTTTAGCTTAAAGGTTCTTTTTGGTCATGTCCATTGTTAAAGGCTTTCAAGAAATTTTTTTTGCCTTTTTTTTAAGATTTCTTTGTCAGAGACAGGGCACAAGCAGGGGGAACAACAGAGGAGGAGCGTGTCGATGTTTTAGCTTTTCTTGTTTCTGAAAATGTGTGTGACACTGTGTTTAGATGAAAAGCAGGAAAGTGTTTCTCGTGCGCCTGTGCTGTTACTCTTTTCGTTCTCTGGGGCGTAAACTTGAGCACTTAACGAGAAAGAAACGTACTCGCATGTAATAAAAAGAGCTTGGGGCTCCTCATACGCCATTGGGTTTCACCATTTGATTTATATTTAGGGAAATGGATTATAAACTTTTATAAAAGTCACCAGAGCCAAATAATGGAGAGTCCTGAGGACCAGAAGGAAGGGAATCCATTTCTTAGGCTGGGAATATGTGCCTCCCGGCCCGTGGGGAATAAAGTCCTAGTCACGTTAAGTGCAAGTTGAAAATACTGTGGTTTTTCTGTGCATCAACCCTCAGACAGGGCGTATAAACTTAGAACTCTAGGTTTTAGCTTACTCACCAGCATTTCAAATGTCCCCATACTTCCACCTCCCACACCGGGTTCTGTATCATTTTTACCTGGTTTGGGGAGGTTATGGAAGTGAGTTCGGTCCTCAGGTGTGTCTCAGGCCAGCTTTTCTTACCTCAAGCTCAAAAGGAAAATGGAGATAGAGTTAAAACAGTAATATTCACCTGTATCAAGGCAGCAATGTGGTGGTTACTTGAGTTGAAAAAAGCTGCAACAAAGCCAAACAAACCAACCCCCAAAAAACCCCAAACGAAGGAAGGAAGACATGTTCCATTCCTGCTGGAGTGATGCCCCTGTCAGCCAGCTTGAGGAAGCGATCACAGGGCCAGCACCTTGCCAATCACAGCTGAAGGGAAGAACTAGCACTCTTGTGGTGATTTGCATAACTTTTAAAAAAATGCTGATTTCAGTTGAGGAATCATCACATTCGAACCAAATGAGGACTAGCTGTCTTTAAAATGAACTGGGAGGGTGGCTCAGTAGGTTAAGCCTCTGCCTTTGGCTCAGGTCATGATCCCAGGATCGTGGGATTGAGCCCCGAATCAGGCTCTCTGCTCAGCAGAGAGCCTGCTTGCCCTCCTCTCTCTCTGCCTACTTGTGATCTCTGTCAAATAAATAAAATCTTAAAAAACAAAACAAAACAGCCTCTTTAAAATGAACTGAGAGCAGCCCTTCTCACCTTAACTGCACATTAGAATTACCTAGAGGATTTTCAGGTGTTCTGATGCCAGGCCCCACTCCCAATTGGCTTAAATTTGGATTACGGAGCTAAGGCCTCCAATACTGATATTTTTAAGTCTTCCCAGGTTATTGTAATGTGCTGCCAAGGCTAAAATCTGCTGCCCTAGCCTCTTGTTATTGTGGAGAAAATCCTAATAGCCCTTAGGCTTGACAAGTATTTCCTCAGCTGTTGGTATGAGAGATGATTCCCAATTTACAGATGGGAAAACCAAGGTCTAAATTATTTACCAGTTTACTCAAGGTTTAGGTTAATCACTGCTCAGTATCAGAATGTGATCAATACCTTTGAGGAGAACACCCCCTCCTTAACTTTTCCTTGGTCCTCAGTAAAGGACACTTGAATGACAGATTTTTAGACTAGAGAAGGACCTCATTTGAAGTGAGTGAACAAGGAAGGCATCAGAGAAGAGCAGGAGCTGATCTCCGCCATCTTTGTCTCCTGTGCTCCCTCCGACCCTGCCCTAGACAAACATTTGTTAAGTGGAACGACGTGACCAAGGTCCTACAGCCCCTACACCTGGCCTCTGGTCAATGGTTGCACTACGCCTGCTTCCTCATTTGGAGGCTTGAAATGTGTGTGACACGTTGTTTAGACGAAACTCAGTGTTTCATCTAAACCATGGGCTTTTTCCTCAGGCCGTGTCAGCTTCCTGTTTTCCATGGTGCTTCTCCTCAACGTTCCACATTTCATTCATTTCTCCTTGCCCTGTTTGTGGGCAGTGCTCTCTCTGGAGCTCTGAGGCAGTCTTGGGCACTGCTCCACGTCCTCGTCTGCTTTTTTGGCATGTCTCTGAGGAGAGCCGAGTTTGAGGCCAGGGTGTATGAATCTGAGCCTGGGGTTTGTGGCTGTGACAAACTGGGGTCTCTGGTACCTGGGCAAGAGTAGGGCTGTGTCGAGGTTGATACTGTGAGGGGCTGCATGGGGCTTGGGAATGGAAAGAGGGGCTGGAAATTTCCACTGTGTGGGCACTCAGGGAAGGACTTCAGGTCGGGGAGGCGGCTGGGGAGGTCATAGGTCTGGATGACAACTTCACCATCATTTAGAGGAGAACCAGCCTGTCTAGGAACATAAAGGGAAAATGAGTTACATCCTGAGTAGACAAACCCAGTCTTGGAGAGCTGGAGATCTCTCAACATTGAGAGGCTATTCCTCCAACACAGACTTCTTGAGAGCAGGCACTGCCTCGCTGCTGGGAGAGAAGCTCAGAGAATCGTTTTGGTCACTCCATGGCAGACACAGAGACAGACACCTCAAGGCATGTCAAGGAGCTATTGAGTCAGACTCATCTGGGTTCTAATCCTGGCTGTGTGACCTCAAGCTCACTCCCTAACTTCTCTGGGCCCCAGTTTCCTTTTCTGTAAGATATTACCTACTGCAGAAGATGATTGTTGCTACTATTATTTCAAAATATAATTGAGATAGAATATAACATTATATTAGTTTTATATGGGACATATGATTTGCTACTTGTATATATTGTGAAATGATCACCACAGTTACCATTTTTCCCCTTGTGTTGACAAATTTTAAGGTCTATTCTCTTACTGACTTTTTTTTAAAAAAAGATTTTATTTATTTCTTTGACAGAGAGAGATCACAAGTAGGCAGAGAGGCAGAGGAGGAAGCAGGCTTCCTGCCAAGCGGAGAGCCCCATGTGGGACTTGATCCCAGGACCCTGAGATTATGACCTGAGCTGAAGGCAGAGGCTTAACCCACTGAGCCACCCAGGTGCCCCTCTTACTGACTTTTAAATATACAATACAGCATTATTACTTTATAAGTCCCCTGACTTATTTTATAACTGGAATATTGTACCTTTTGACTACTTTCACCCATTGTTATGATAATTTACACAAAAAGCGCTCATTAAATTCCCCCTGTATAGATTTTTGTATTTGTACTGAGGCAAAAAGAGATTTGCAAAACAAAACAAAATACCGAAAAAACAAAACTTAAGGGGAAATTTCTTTGACTATACATCTTACTATCTCGCAGTCCATAAAAGAATGTAAACACAATTAGTATCGATTATGGCCCCTGAAAGTACTTTCTGAATTGTCAAAATAAATGACAATGTTGTATTTAGTATGGCTTATGAATTGTTGTATTTATACTGAATTTTTATTGTTAGAAAATAAATAATTTAAGTATGTTATATGATATCTTCCTGTTTATTGGAATATTTAAGTAAACCAAGAGTCAAATTGAGGAACTGTGTTGAAGAATTCAGAATTGAAAATATGGTTCCATTCTCTAAATCAGTGAAAAATGGGAGTAGAAGCAAGAAACAGAATCAAAGGGGATTCTGGTTATCTTTCTGGAAGCCTCAGGAAATTTCTGTGTTGTGTCTTTGTAGCTGATGGGTTGTATGTATGTGCCTGTGTTTCTTAAACTAGGATTCAAAAGATACTAATGAAATCACTTCAAAATGACCTCGTAGCTACTAAAATTTAAAAAAATGTTGGAAATAAGAGCTAAAGTCAATAAATTACAGAACATGGGGGCAAAGTACATTAGATTTAGATTTTGATTTTTTACAAAACCGTGATAATGACATTATAAAATTTTGTAGTATTTTTTCACTTTACTACCTCAAAACACACTTCACAATCATGAGCTAATAAACCTTAAAACTACCCGTACATGACATCACTATCAGCGTCTCTATTTCCTGCTGGGAGGATGGAAGATAGAGGAATTAAGTGATGTACCTACTTAGGGGCCAGAATTAGTTTGGATATTAGTTTTCAATTTTAACTAATCACTGAAACATTATTTGGGTTTAAAAAAAAAAAAACACCACCACAACTCTTGAATAACTTTTTCCCTCCAAGTATCTATTTCAGAACAGTCTGGTCATCAAAAAGAATTCTGGCATTTTCTTCTCTTTGTAAAAATTGTTGCCATGGAAATATTTTGGTTTCCCAAGTCCGTCAGTTGCCTGCATCTAAACAGGTCACAAACAAGCAAGATTAACGGAGGTCCAAGGTGAAGTCTTTTACGATGGGAGTAAGGTTGGTCATGGGCTGCCTCACAAAGCCTTCCCAAGTGCATTTCTTCCGAGCAATGGGATGTTTCATGAGGCTGTGTCCGCTAACCGTGGTTTCTCCTGCTAACTGCCATAGATCTCTGCCTCCTTCCAAATCAAACCCGCTAAACCCATGACTGTTTCCCATGCAGAAGTCTTATTTTATTTTGATCAGCTAATAAATACGAACTTCTGGTTACTAGAAATGCCATGGTATCTCTTAGAGACTGTTGCCCCCAAACATTGGGGATGGGTGATATTTTTCAAGGCAGTCCAGGCCCATTGCTTGCATTTTCATCAAATGATTTTATTAACGGATAACAGTCATTCGTTTCATCCCTGGGGGACCTGACCCCTGTGTGATCTTATAGCCACCGCAAAAACGTCCCCCGTCTTGCCCTGGGATAGGAGCTACGCGTTTCTTTCCATGAATTTGTTGACATCCAGTGGGTGCGGGAGGAATCGTAAAGTTCAACTCTGAGCAGGAATGTTTCAGAATCTGAATGAATAAGAAGGGGGGAGATTGAAGTGCCGTCTTAATTCATGCCTGGATGCATGATCTCTATGCATCGTTTTATTTCATTCTGATACAGTGTCCCTCCCAGCTCCTGAGCTCTATTTAGTGCTCATCTTTTCACAAAAGTAGGTTAAATAAGAAATGAATTTTGCGTTGAGATTTTCATGACCACTCCCATCTGGAAGGGAGATCAAGAGTTGCACACTCTGCTGACTAAGCCTTGAATTTGTAGGTTTACAAAAAAAATAAAATGTTAAGCAGACACCCAGGTTTGGAAATAAGAAAGAAGGCCTTCTTAGGGACAGAGATGTATATTTCAGAGTCTTTGGTGAAAATAGTGTAATTGAGAGCAGAGGAGAAAACAAGATCGCAGGGGACATCATAAAGGGTACAAAGAGAAGAGGGCCCAGCAATGAGTCCCTTGGGAGCTCCCAGGCTGGAGGAGAAACAGCCCATGATGGAAATGGACCAGGAGAAGCTAGGAAGGTGGATGGGAAACCACGTGAGTGTGCTTTCTATCAATGAGCCCAGGAAGGACCACAGAAAGTTTCCAGAGGAAAGAAGAGGACTCTGTGGAGGAGGCTACTGAGAGAACAAATAAAAAAGACGAAAGAGTATCTGCTGGCATTGTCGAAATTAATGAGAACCAGACGGGAGGGTCAGGAAATCAATGGTTGTGAGGAGGTGTAGACAGGAGGTGTGGACATTTGATTGTGAAGGGAAGAATCGAAATAAGCCGGTGATAAGAAGGGGGTTAGAAGTCCAGAGAAAGCTCTGTCTTTATGGTTTGTTTTTGTTTTTGTTTTTGAGGTTGGAAGAAAATTTAAATGCTGATTAAAAGGATCCAGTGGGCAAAAGAGGTGATAACTGGGAGGAATGGGCTTCAGGCCACCTAGGGATGCCTGACCCAGAACCGGAGAATGGACAAGGAGGTGGCAGTGGGACTGGGCTGTGGATGAGATGTTTGCAGTGCGACTGTGAGGGGCCTGTTGGATGGTTTCTGTTTTCTCCTAGAGCCCCCCCCCCTTTTTAGATTTCTTTATTATTTATTTGACAAAGAGGGACAGAGAGTGCATAAGCAGGGGGAATGGCAGGCAGAAGGAGAGGGACACACAGACTCCCCGGGGAGCAGGGAGCTCGATGCAGGACTCAGTTCCAGAACGCTGGGATCATGACCTGAGCTAAAGGCAGCCGCTTACTGACTGAGCCACCCAGGCGCCCCTAGAGCCCTTTCTAAAACAAGAAGCAGAGCCATCCACTGAGAGGGACGGGGTAGGACAGATGTCAGGAACAGGGGAGCACAGTTGAGGTTGGCAACTGGGAATTCACGGTGCAGGGTTGGGGGGAAACTCCTGATCTTCACGTCTTCAACGATTCTCAGCTACCCAAGTTTAGGCTAGGATAAAGCAGAAAGAGCAGGGGACGGAGGCAGACACAATTTGGGTACAACTTTGAGAGAAAGGGACAGACAGAAGGAATTAGAATTTCAGCCAGACCAGGAAGGTGATGAATGAAGCCGGAGATGTCTCAGAGCTCGCTGCCTCCATGGAGGGGTAATGGTCTTGAAGATGCCAAAGGACATGGGAGACCCTAAATTGGGGTGAGAGGAGTCTGAGACAATAGAATGGGTGTTTAGGTCACTGATTTTTGAGGTAGAGCAGTTTGGAGTGCTGATAATATCTAGGATGTAGAGAAGAGGAGGGGGCCATTTGAAACGGGGGCGGGGGGTGTGGTGGTCAAGGACATGAGAAGCTGGGAGGCTGGATGAGGAGTTCCCCACCCATTTGTTATATTCCAGGCGGATTATAGCCCAGCATTGAGGTGGCCAAAATAATGGGGAACCAGGCGCCAAAGTTTTTGTTCAGTACAGGTGCAAGGACTGAGAGATACAAGGACCAGAACAACAAGAGGAAAGAGAGGCACAGGGACCCAGGCCTCAAATAAGTGATTAATATTAAACTTTAATGGTAAATGTGTAATGGGATGTATTTTTAATGTGCTGTCGTTTTTTAAAAAATTAACATACAATGTCTTATTTTTTTCAGGGGTGACAGGTCTGTGATTTATCAGTCTTACACACTTCACAGCACTTATCATAGCACATACCGTCCCCAATGTCCATAACCCAACCACCGTCTCCCTACCCACCTCCCTCCACTCCAGCAACCCTCAATTTCTTTCCTG
Organism: Mellivora capensis; assembly: GCA_004024625.1. Taxonomy (NCBI): domain Eukaryota; kingdom Metazoa; phylum Chordata; class Mammalia; order Carnivora; family Mustelidae; genus Mellivora; species Mellivora capensis. The sequence continues at coordinate 41,333 of PISX010001771.1, forward strand.
AGATTAAGAGTGTTTTATGGTTTGTGTCCCTTTCCGGTTTTGTTTTGTTTTATTTTTCTCTCCCTTCCTCTATGATTCTCTGTCTTGTTTTTCAGATTCCTCATATCAGAGAGATCATATGATAATTGTCTTTTTCTGATTGACTTATTCCGCTCAGCATAATAACCTCTAGTTCCATCCACGTTGCCAATGGCAAGATTTTGGAGGGTTTTGATGATTACATAATATTCTATTGTATATACAATCCACATCTTCTTTATCCATTCATCTGTTGATGGACATCTAGGTTCTTACCATAGTTTGGCTATTGTGGACATTGCTGCTATAAACATTCAGGTGCACGTGCCCCTTCAGATCACTACATTTGTATCTTTAGGTTAAATACCCAGTAGTGCAATTGCTGGGTCGTAGGGTAGCTCTATTTTCAACTTTTTGAGGAACCTCCATGCTGTTTTCCAGAGTAGCTGCACCAGCTTGCATTCCCACCAACAGTGTAGGAGGGTTCCCCTTTCTCCGAATCCTCACCAGCACCTGTTGTTTCCTGACTTGTTAATTTTAGCCATTCTGACTAATGTGTCAGGTGTGAGGTGGTATGTCATTGAAATTCTGATTTGTATTTCCCTGATGCTGAGTGATGTTGAGCACTTTTTCATGTGTCTGTTGACCATTTGGATGTCTTCTTTGTAGAAATGTCTGTTCATGTCCTCTGCCTATGTCTTGATTGGATTATTTGTTCTTTGGGTATTGAGTTTGATAAGTTCTTTATAGATTTTGGATACCAGTCCTTTATCTGATATGTCATTTGTGGATATCTTCTCCCATTCTGTCAGTTGTCTTTTGGTTTTGTTGACCTTTGCTGTGCAGAAGCTTTTTATCTTGATGAAGTCCCAATAGTTCAATTTTGCCCTTGCTTCCCTTACCTTTGGTGATGTTTCTAGGAAGAAGTTGCTGCCGCTGAGGTCAAAGAGGCTGTTGCCTGTGTTCTCCTCAAGGATTTTGGTGGATTCCTATCTCACACTTAGGTCTTTCATCCATTTTGAGTCTATTTTTGTGTGTGGTATAAGGAAATGGTCCAGTTTCATTCTTTTGCATGTGGCTGTCCAATTTTCCCAATACGAATTTTAAAAAAGATTATATTTATTTATTTGACAGAGAGAGACACACACAACAAGAGAGGGAACACAAGCAGGGGGATTGCGAGAGGGAGAAGCAGGCCTCCCACTGAGCAGGGAGCCCAATGTGGGATGCTCCATCCCAGGACCCTGGGATCATGACCTGAGCCAAAGACAGACGCTTAATGACTGAGCCACACAGGTGCCCCACCAACGCCATTTGTTGAAGAGACTTTTTTCCTACTTTGTCAAAGATTAGTTGACCATAGAGTTGAGGGTCCATTCCCGGGCTCTCTATTCTGTTCCACAGATCTATGTGTCTGTTTTTGTGCCAGTATCATACTGTCTTGGGGATGACACCTTTGTAATAGAGCTTGAAGTCTGGAATTGTGATGCCACCAGCTTTGGTTTTCTTTTTCAACATTCCTCTGGCAATTCGGGGTCTTTTCTGGTTCCATACAAATTTTAGGATTATTCGTTCCACTTCTTTGTAAAAAGTTGATGGTATTTTGATAGGGATTGGATTAAATGTATAGATTGCTCTGGGTAGCATAGACATTTTCACAATATTTGTTCTTCCAATCCATGAGCATGGAATGTTTTTCCATTTCTTTGTGTCTTCCTCAATTTCTTTCATGAGTATTCTATAGTTTTCTGAGTAAAGATTCTTTGCCTCTTTGGTTAGGTTTATTCCTAGGTATCTTATGGTTTTGGGTGCCATCGTAAATGGGATCAACTCCTTAATTTCTCTTTCTTCTGTCTGGTTGTTGGTCTATAGAAATGCAACCGATTTCTGTGCATTGCTTTTATATCCTGACACTTTACTGAATTCCTGTATGAGTTCTAGCAGTTTGGGGGTGGCATCTTTTGGGTTTTCCACAAAAAGTCTCATACCACCTAATGTGCTACAGTTTTAGCAGGGTATCACAGATTTAAAAATCACAGATTCCTGATTTTTTCAAGAAAAGAACTTGAGGGGTGCCTGGATGGCTCAGTCCTTAAGCGTCTGCCTTCAGCCTGGGTCATGAGCCCAGGGTCCTGGGATCAAGCCCCGCCTCCAGCTCCCTGCTTGGCGGGAGGCCTGCTTCTCCCTCTCTTTTCTGCAGGTCCCCCTGCTTGTGTTCCCTCTCTCGCTGTGTCTCTGTCAAATAAATAAATAAGAATCTTAAAAAAAAAAAAAGAAAAGAACTTGAGTTTATGTGATTATGAGATATTTCTGTTGTAAAAGCATAGGAGTTTTGTTTGTTTTATAGTAATTGAAGTTGAGGCTCCATGAGAGATCCTGGGACCATGCAGAGTGAGTGAACATCAGCTAGCAGGGCTTACTGGAATCATCTATCAAAAGGTAAAAAGGCCATTTCCCCAGATGCCATTTCAACCACGGGAAGCAGAAGATTTCTTGATCTTCGGTTCAAAGACATCTGGTTTGAGGAGAGGAAAGAAAGGAAGAGAAATTGCTTTTGTACAATTCCATAAACTTAGTTTGCAAGAATGTTCTTCCTACGGAAACAGGTGGGATGACTCCAGATAACCTGAGCTGCTTAGCCATCAGAACCTTTGGATGCCCAGAAATTCTGCTTTCACAGGGATGCCCTGCTAGTCTCTGGAAAGGCTAGGACTGGGCCGGCAGCCCATTACAAGGCTTGCTGGAGGCTCTTACCTTGTCCCAAGTGCTGCTGAGGTCATTAGCCTTCTTCCACTAAGCAACACCTGCCCCTTCCCTACAGCTCTCCATTACAGCTGGCCCCAGAGAATTCCAGAGGCATCCATACCAGGAAAGCAAAGGGAGAGCTCTTTGAGTATGAAACGTTAACACCAAAAGCTGTTTTGTCCTTGTACAGGCGCGAGTCCTGCTGCTTTGATTCTAGTTCCACAGTTCAGCATTCACTTTCTCAATTCCTGCTCTGTTTCCAGGCAATAGGCTTCGGATTCCCAGAAAAATCTGGTAGGTGAGGTGGAGAAACCAGAAGCCAACTATGATGCCAGCCCCAAATGAACTCAGCGGATTGCTGTGAGTTCTTGAGTATGAAGTTTGAAGAAATGTTTACAGCTGCTTCTATCTGATCCCCCCAAGGGAAGGAGGCTCAACTACTCCACAGAACTGGAAATGTGCACAAACTTTGAAATGGTCTCTTCCCATTGTCTTGTTCTTAGAGGTCTGATCCTGTCGTGGGCTTCTCTTGCCCTTGTATGTTCAGTGGCCCCATTTCATTTGGGGACCTTCCCTGCTGTCCTGCCATCTGGTCCTGGTGGGGCTGTCACCACTCGGTCCTCTTTTCTCCCTTGCACAGGGGCCGTACTGTGACCCAGGCGGGGCCTTCCCTCATTGATTGAGGAGCTCCGGCTGCAAGCAATCTTCTCATTTGGAAAGAACCAGACTGTGGAGCGAAGCCAAGTGGAGCCAAGGGGAGCCAAGCATCAGAGCCTTGATGACATTATCTGTACTTCTGGACTCGGGCAGGTTTTTCCATTTGCATATGAATGGTAACACAGGATAAACACGGCTCTGTGCTTTGCTTTTTTTTTCTTTTAGTTAAACAACATATCTTTGAGATTACTCCGTATCAGTGTAAGGAGGCACCCCCATTTATCCTCACAACAACACAGTTCTTCAACGTGTGGATGCATCAATCAGTACCCAAACCACTTCTCTATTGATGGCCACCTGGGGTTGTTTCCAATCTTTCACTATTTCAAATGCACAAAGCTTCATATTTTCCCGTAGCTGTTAGTCTTAGAGGTGGGATTACTGGATTATTCTATCAGTGTAATTTTTGCAAGACACGGACCAATTCTCCACAGGGATTGTTCTGCATGCTCACTAGGAAAGGGGGGCGGAAATTGTGTGTCTCCACCATCTGGCCAACAGAGTATGTCATCCAACCTTTTTTTTTTCTCTCTCCAGCATTTTAATCTTGTTCTCTCAAGTCCTGCCCTCCTTGGAAAGGCAATGCAGCTTCTCACCAACACCAATGGCATCCACTTGATAAGACCGTAAGAATATTCACGGAGGTTACGTTCTAGAGCTGCTGGCAAACCAAGCCTAGAGAGGGTGGAGAACGCATCTATGTTTAGGGGCAGATCACGACCTCCTAACTGGTGATACTGAGGAATAGCCCAGGACACCGGAAAGAGATGGAGTAGAGGTCGGGGAAAGTGGTAGCAGCAAGCACCTTGGGGTACATTTGGAGGTGAGAGAGGACAAAAATTGTAGAGAACAATGTAAGATGTTTTGTCCCTGCGAATAGCTGTGGGAGTTGTTCTGGTTTATCTCCGCAAGTGTAAAACCACTGGTAATTCAAGAAGATTTTTAGTATATGAAACTGTCTTTCTCTTTTCCAGTCTTTTGGGAACTAGATCTTTTGGGAAATAATCCCAACGCCTCTCCTCCCCTTCATTCCTCCTCTGGCACACAGCAGAAAGCTGTTTCAACATTGTTAGGGAAATCTTGGGCCCTGTTGGTTGAGTTCAATGCGTTTGCCTCAATTTCCTTGTTTCTAATAAAATAATAAATGCCAAGAATATCATTTAGAAGCATACTTTTAAAATTTTACTAGTAGGGTAAAAGAGTTCTAAAATGAAAAGACGCATGTCACCCTTTAAATCAAGTATCAAGTAGAGAGTTTTCAGGTCACTCGGGTTTTCGTTTTTTGTTTTTTTTAAAATATATTTATTTATTTATTTGACAGACAGAGATCACAAGCAGGCAGAGAGAGAGGAGGAAGCAGGCTCACCACTGAGCAGAGAGCCCGACGCGGGGCTCGATCCCAGGACCCTGAGATCATGACCTGAGCCGAAGGCAGAGGCTTCAACCCACTGAGCCACCCAGGCGCCCCTGTTTTTTTTTTTTTTTTTTTAACAATCAATGAACTTGTTAAAATTGTTAATGAAAGCAGCTGTTTTAGACCTCCTACCACCTAGCTGAAGGATGTAATTTATTTTGTTTCTGGCAAATGAAAATGTAAAGAGGGAAAAAAATCATTCCTCTTTCTACCAAAAAAATCAGATCAAATAATTGAGCATTTGTGCCATCTGGAAAAGCTTAGACTGAAACTTCCACCACACTTTTTGTGGTTGGCTGAAGCACTGCCTCCAAAAATATCTGGGTCCTAATCTCTGGAATTTGTGAATGTGAGCTTATTTGGCAAGAGACTGTGCAGGTGCGATTAAATGAAGGCTTTTCAGGTGAGGGGATTTTCCCGGGTTTTCTGGGTGGGCCCTAATGTAATCACAACCCTCCTTCTGAGAGGGAACCTTGACTTCTGGCAGAGGAATAGAAAGACGTAATGGTGGTTTCGACCAGGAGAGAGAGACAGTTTTGAAGATGGTGGGGAGGAAACTGTAAGCAGAGGAAGACAGAAGATTCTCCCTCGAGCCTCCGGAACCTTTTTTTTCTGCCCAGTGTTACTGATTTCAGCCTACTGGTCTTCAGAACAGTAAGAGAACCGATTTCTGTTGTTTTAAAACACCAAGTGTATAGTCCTTTGTGACAGGGGCCATAGGCAACTGATACACTTTCCAGTTTCTAGGAAATAAGAACTTGGTCTCTGATTTTGAAATTGACTGAATCAATTACCGAGCATGAATGAGACTGTAAAGGCATTATTTAAAAGAACAAATTTGCGGGGTGCCTGGGTGGCTCAGATGGTTAAGCCTTTGCTTTCGGCTCAGGTCATGATCCCAGGGTCATAGACTCGAGTCCCACATCAGGCTCCCTACTCAGCGGGGAGCCTGCTTCTCCCTCTCCCTCTGCTGCTCCCCCTGCTTATGCTCCTTCTCTCTCTCTGTCAAATAAATAAATGAAATCTTTAAAAAAAAAAATTGCCTCTTTGAGACAGAAACCCATAATTATATTAAATTTCAAGTGCTCCATTTGCAAATAAGGTCATACTTCACCTGGCATGATGGTTGTCCAGCTGCTCAGAAGGTTCTTGCTACTATAAACTATCTTGGCTATTATGTTTTTATCTTTAATTTTTTGAGAGAAAGTGTGGGGAGCAGCAGGGGGAGAGACAGAAGCTTAAGCAGGTTCCATGCCCAGTGCAGACCTGGACATGGGGCTGAATCTCATGATCCTGAGACCATGACCTGAGCTGAAATCAGGAATCAAATGCTTAACCCATTGAGCCACCCAGGCACCTCTTATCTTGACTTTTTAAATGTATTGTTAGGTTTACAGTTACAATATAAACTAATTCCCAAAGGTTTCATACATGAGCTTAGGCTGCAATAAAGATGCATAACAAGAATCTCAAAACCTCTACAATAATAGATGTTTATTTCTGATTCATACTGTATATTGGCAGCTAAGTTTGCAATGTGCTCTAGGCTGCAGGTCAGTTTCAGGTCTGTTTCTTGTGTGTCATCAGGAGGGCTTAGGAGCAACTCTCAGCTGGGTTGTAATGTTCCTAGCCATGGAGGGCGGGAGCACAAAGGAAGTGGCAAAACTTGCAAAGCCTCTTATCTCTATTTTGATTTGGCCACCTGCGTCTTCTGCTCATAAGCCACGGAGCAGAGTAAGTTATGTGGTCAGGTGTGATATCACTGGGGCAGGAACACTTACTCCACCTGAAGGTAAGGAAGTGAATATTTGCTGAAACAGTCATGAATGGGCTCTACTCTTCCATCCTGAAAAAGTTAGCTGATACCAAAGAATGTTGCAGGAAATGCAGTGTTGGCTTTGCAGCAGTGGCTGAACTTGAGACTTCTGTCTGAAATCAAGGCTCTGAAATGCAGATAAAGTGGTCTCAGGGTGGTAATGGCCCTGGTTTTTAGCAAACAGGAATCCACTTTGGATTGCCATTGACTGAGATTAACCGAATAAATTCACAACCACATTCATTAATGATAAACACACATGGAATGAAGTCACTATGGGTGAGCGTCAGCAGAAACCAGAAGAGAACACATTCCAAACTTTTAGATATTAGAATTAGCAAAGCATAAAAATTAGTTATGACTTGTTTAGTGAAGTAAGTTTGGAAACACAGTAAGAAACTATCAGGAATGATGAAGCCGAATAGAAAAATAGAGCTTTTAGATATGAAAAACAGCTATTGAATAAAAGCCTCGATGGGCTAAACAACAACAACAACAACAACAAAAAACTAGACTCCACTAAATAGTTACTTAGCAAAGCAGAAGAGAGATCTGCATAACCCCCTCAGAACGCAGCATGGATGGACAAGGAGGTGGGGTACTTTAAAAAGGGTATGAGACACTGACAATAGAATGAGAAAGTCTGCGTGTGATCAGTTGGAATCCCAGAGGGACAAATCTGGAGAATGGAGAAAGCAGTATTTGGAGTGATGAAAGCTATTTTTTTCAGAAATAATAAGAAACTTAAAACCACAGATAAGGCTCAAAGTAGATTAGGCAGGATAAATAAGAGGAGAGCCACGTATAAGCAAATTATAGAAAGCTCAGAACACCAAGAATGGAAAGCAGCTAAAGATAAAACAAATGACCTGCACAGGAACAATAATTAGACTAAGAGCTGCCCATTCATCACTAGCAATGGAAGCCAGAAATCAGATGAATAGCATCTTCAAAGTGCAGAGAATGAGACCGCCCTTTTACCTTGGATAAGACCATTGAGTTTTGAAGGGTTGTCGTGTTCCCCAGTTGCTCCCCAAAGTATTCATGAACTTATGACTTTAGAGGGGTGGGGCAGGGTAAATGGGTGACACTAGCCACATTAAGAAGATTTATTTCCATCTTTCTACATTCCATAACCACTCTGAATCTGCTTCTAATATATAATTTTCATCATCTTCCATGTACGGAGATATTTTCAGATAAATAGAAACAGAGTTTATCACCAGTCAGCCTTTACTAAAAAAAATTTAAAAGTCTGTTCCTCAGGAAGAAGGAAAACGATCTCAGATGAATGTCTAAGCAGCAACAAGGAATCCTGAGAAACGAAACCACAAAACACATTGCTAAAAATCAAAAAAAAAGAAAAAAGGTATGAAAATAACTAATTTGGTAGTTTAAAAAAAGACGGGATGAAACTGGGTAGTAATACGATGGAAGGAGCAAATAGTGTTTTAAGCTTCTTCTATTGTTTAGATGGGGGATTAAGACACTAACTTTGGATTTGTTAAGTTAGGCATGCATATAAAATATTAAAAGTAGAGAGTAAAAGAATAGAAATGCAACAATGAACATGCCAGCTGGGAGAGGGAAACAAATATAATAAGAAACAACAGCACAATTCAATAAAAAGATTCATTTAAAAGGGAAAAACACAGTGAAAATGTGGAAACAAATCTAGGTATTTTAGAAATATTATTTAGAAAGAAAAACAGCTAAGATTGCCAGTTAAGAGGCAAGTGTTTAATCACATGGAGGAAAAAAAAATAGGAATCTGGTATCTATGTCTCAGATATTTTTGGAGCTCTAGAATGAAGAGCACACAGGTGTTCAAGGTGTGGTTGTTAAAAAGCTTCGCTATTTTTTTTTTTTTTACAGAAAGATTAGTTATTTACAAGCCTCTCTTTGCTACCCACCTCTATACTCTTAGCAGTTGGAAGCATGGTTTATTTCCATGCGTAATCATAAACACCTTAAATCTGTGGGCTTTATAGGTCAATGAATGCAGGTAAGTTCCAAGATAACACCAGTTTTTACAGGTACGTGGCCACCTTCAAAAGGCCTGTCTCATAGGCTTTCTTTTTAAAGAACCCAAGTCACCAAAAAAATTGAAGAAAAAAATGTAGTGTTATTTATATGAAATTTATGCAAATATGCGACACTCCATATTCAGCAGTGGGTACTTCCCAGGCTGGATCAAGTTACACACAGTTAGCCAAGCCAACTCAGTTTGTATAGAGGCTTAACACTGAAATGTTCCCTATTTGTGATCACCCGTTGTACTTTACAATAATTCTTGCTGATTTTTCATTTCTGATGACCCAGTGAAGAGCATTTGCCAGACACCCACAGCATCAGATCTTAGATGGTTCAAGGCAGCCCCCAAAGCGAACAAAACAGAACACATTCTAAAGAACGACGTACAAGTCAGGTTCTGGGTAATTGCTGGGTAGATGGGAACCCGATTAGAGGATGCAAAACAGTTTGGATGAGAATGCCAAATATTTTTTTCTTAAGGTTGTCCTCCCCACACTATCCCCTTCCCCCCAAACACACAGGATTGCTCTGCTGAGACTTCTGAGTGCTGGGGTCAGGTGGAACTGGTCAGCAATACGAGTCACGTTAAGTATATTTGTTTACATCCTATTTCCTTCTACAAAGGATTTGAGTATGTTTATAATATGTAATTTTGTCTAAGTTAAAAAATCAGGATCATAGAAACTATGTAAAGAGTGGGAACATTTGTCTAGGCTAGAGATCCCTAAATTTTGCTGTGCCTTAGAATCACCTGGAGAGCCTCTCAAAATCCTGATGCCCACATGGCACCCCACATCAATCAGATCAGTGTATGGGGCAGAGAATAATAGTTTTAAAGCTCCCCAGGTGTTCCTCTGTGCAGTAAAGTTTGGGAACCACTGGCAGAGAAAATATACATGAGCATCACCTGGGAAACCATTGGAAGCACTGAGGCCTGCGCTCCTTTCCTGAGCTAGTGTTATCCTAGCCTCCTACATTTGCAACTGAGCAGTTGGTACTGGCGCTGGGTAATTTTAAAGCTCCCCAGATGGTAACAATGTGCATTCAGCATAGAGAACCACTGCACTGGGGGAAAGCTGGTAGGTAATTACAAAGGGGACTGATTTCATTTTTAATAGATTCTTTTATGGCTTAAGGCCATAAAGTTGGTCCTGAGGTGCCTGGTGGCCAAAGTAAATAGAAAAACAATCATTTGAAATAATTCTTGTCTTCTGTATGTAAAAGTTTACCAGTTCCTTGGAAGAAAGAAAGCTTTTCTTCAGAGATCTGAAATGTCTCTTTTGAGTCTTCTTATAGGGGCCATTGAAGGATGTTATGGATCACAGTTTTATAAACACTCCTACAATAAATGACATATGGAGAGTTTCAGGTCGTTTCTAATTGCCGTCCCTGAGGGAAGGCCAAGGATATGACCCAAGAGGGCCAGCGATGCGGGCTGTTAGGGTGGGGGCGTGGGAGCAGACCCATGAAGACAGGATGAGAGGATGTATGACACACCTCTACAGTTCCTGAGTAATTTAGGCTTCCCCAGAGATAAAGGATGGGACTGTGTACCTCCAGGATGTAGGAAGGGTGTCCTATGTAATTAGAAATTATAATTCTCGATTAGAAAACTTTAAAATCAATTACCCTCTCCCCCGCCCCCCATCCCCCCATAAAGGGCACGAAGCTTGACAAAGGCCGGCTGGCTGGTGAGGGTAAAGAAGTAGTAAACCAGGCAGGAGTCCCAGGCGCCATGTAGAGCATGAGGTGTGTGCACAGGTGTGTCTGCCAGAGAACCTTGTTTATCAAAAGAAAAATAATTTAGGTCCCAAAAAGATGGAAAAACTTTGGCCTGGAAAGAATGGGACAGGGAGGCCTGTCTTCTGTGCTCCTCCCTAACGGTTAATTTTTTTTTTTCTTCCCCGCAGTGGGCTTTTCTGGCATCTGCGTACTCTTGATTTAATGGCGGATCTTTGGAGAAGGCTTCTTAGTGCTGACTCCCTGCAGGCGAGTCTTGAAACCCATCATCCGCAGGGCAGATCGTTTTGAGCCATTGTGATATCTTGGGGAGGCAGAGGAGAATTTAAGTTAGGTTGGGTACGCGCATTTTCTTTTGAAAACGATTTAGCTGGGCCTACGGCAGATACTTTAGTGTAGTAGCTGGCAAAAGGCATAAGGATCCTTACGGATCACGAGTTCTCCCTTCTTACTTGAAGAATTCTGAAAGCACCCTTTTAATCCTAAGTAGGCGTCCCGAGGTTTCCTCTCAAAAGAAAATGGCATGTTCCGCTTTAAAGAAAAAAAAAAAAAAGCCAACCACCAAAAAACCAAAAAATGAAAAACCACCAAAAAAACCAACAACTCGCAACTGCATTTACATCTAAATTTAAGGAAAGGCTTCCTGGAAAAAGTCGAGGGATGAATTTTTCACTTATTTAGTCTCTGGCGTTCCTATACATCTGAAGGATGAAAATGAACTGCTTGCTATGGGAGAAACAGTAGCAGGGATGTGGGAAGAATCCTACGGTGGCTAATGCAGACGTCTTAAGGGTTTGCATATGCAGAGGGTAACCTTAAACTGGAGTTTGGTATTTCACGTTGTGGCTCACAAATGAGCTGCCTTTTCTTCAAAGAACAACAATGTCTGTTTTCCAGTGGGTGGGTGTGTACCCAGAGCGGGCGCAGTGTTGGTTTTGTGCCCTGGGAGGTTGACACAGGCAGTGGCGACTCGCGGCCACACCGGGGCAGCCTCTTCCCTGCAGGCGGCCGGGCCGGGCGGATCGGCCCCGGGGAGCTGACATCGTTGCCAAGTCCGGCTGGCTGGGCTTGCCAAGAATTTAAAGGGGTCTAGAAACATCCATGTTTCCCCCTTTAACAATTACGGCAAGCTCAGGGCTCTGGGTAAAAAGACCACAGGGAAGAGGAATGAACTGAGCGGGTTCCCCCCTCGGGAAAATGCCTTCAGCCCCCCCCCTCCCCCCACGCGCCCAAATGCCCAGGCCGCCCCTTCCCCAAAACAGGGAAAGCTGGAAGGGGAGGGTGGGTCAGCTCGGAAGGCCAAGCCCGCACCCGCACCCGCACCGCCTCGCCCCCAGCCCCCGCAGACCCGCCGCGGGGCCTGGCGATCCCCCGAGCGCCGCTCCGCTGGCTGGGGGTGGGGTGGGCGTGGGGCAGAGCCCCGCCGCCCCGCAGCCCGCGGCCCGCCCCCCAGGCCGGCCTGTGATTGGCTTGGGGGGCACGTGTGCCCGCCCCGGCGAGGCGGGGAGGGTCCCCTCTGGGCGCCGGGTGGGAGGAGGCGGAGGACGGGGCGGAGAGAGCGGGGGCCGCAGGGAGCGAGCGAGGGGGCGGGCGAGCCGGGTTCCGGAGATCCCAGAGCGGGCTCGGAGAGGGGCGGAGAGCGGCGGCGGGGCGAGCGGGGAGGGAAAGCCCGGTGGGCTCGGCGCCGCCGCCCGCTGCACGGCGCGCTCTCGGGACCGCCAGCCCGCACGGCCCCGCAGCCTTCCGGGAGGAAGCGGCGCAGGCAGCGGCCGGGGCGCGCGCTCGGGCTCCCTCACCTGCCGGCGTCCGGCGGCTCCCCCGGCGGGACGCGCGCAGGCCGGGCGCGGAGCAGGAGAGAAGACCGGCCGCTCGCGCCGCAGCCCAGCCGCCCGGGAGCGCCTCGGAACCCGCGCGGGGCGCCGGCTCCATGGCGACCGGGCTCGGGGAACCCGTCTACGGACTTTCGGAAGACGAGGTGAGCGGCGTCCCCTTCCCGCCTGGGACTCCCCGGGGAGTTCCTGTCCCGCGCCGGTAGAGGGGTGGGGACTGAGCCGACCCCCGGGGTGCGCGTCCCCCGAGCCTGCGGCAGAACCCCAAACGCGGGTGCGCCGGGCGGCGGGGACCCGGCTGGGGGCGGGGGCGGGGGGCTCGGGCCCATCCGCCCGGCGCTCGCCGCCCCCCCCCCCGTCCCCAGCCCCCAGCGGAGTGCATTGTTTGTCAATAAAACGCCGCGGCGCCCTTCGAGCCGGGGTTCGCTCGTCCGCTACCCCCCTTTGGGGGGTGGGAGGAGGGCGCGTGCGCCTCTGCCCCCCTCCTCCCCCTCCTCTCCTGGCCGCGTCTCCCGGGCTGTTGGGCAACTTTCCGCCTCTCGCCCCTGCAGCTTGAGAGTCCATGATGTGTGTCACGTTTGGGTCTCGGCTGGGGGCCCGCGCCGCGCGGGGGAGCCCGGGGCCGCGGAGGAACCTGAATTGTTCTCAGCCCCCTCCCCCCGGAACTTTCCGGTGATAGTGTCCGCGAGTGCGCGGACGGGTGCCTGCTTCTCCCGGTGGGAGTGGGCAAGACGCTCGACCTGGGTGTCTGTCCCTCTGGCCGGCGGAGTCGAAACCAGGAGTGTGGATCTTGGGGTCTTTGGGGGGGGGGGCAGCATGGTGGCAGGTGCTACTGGGAACTTAAGGGAAGCTTGCAGTCCTGCCATTTTTTCCCCCCTCCCAACGATTCAAAGCCCGGCACCTCCGGGGTAGGTGGAGGGACAAAAGCTCCATCGATCCCCTTTATTAATAAAGCAAATCAAATAAGCCACGCCCCCAAGGCTGTCGGTTTGAGTGGAAAGAGCTTTGTTTCTACCCTCACTCTCTCCTCGCGGTTTCCCACTCCCCCCTCTTTGGAAATGATCCTGCTACATCGCTGCTTAGCTCTCTCTCGACCAGCCACGCTCGGCTCTTATTGGTGTGTTGCTCTGCTAAAAAGGGGGGTGGGAGGCCTGTGGCCGGCGCGGCGTGACCGGCAGGGTGGATGGAGCAGGTAGGAGGGGTTTGCCATCTGGCGGGGTGCGCGCTCAGGTCTGGCTCCCCTTTGGAGAGGTGAATTTACAACCCACGAAGCATTACTGAGCAGGGAGGTATTTCCTATACTGGTTGTGCATTTCATGAAAAGTTGATGCCTGGAAGTTCAAGGATTTCTGGCTTTCTCCTTTTCTTCCTCTCCTTTCTTTTCTGAGGTTCTGTCTTTCCCTGGTGTTGGGGGTGGGGTTAGTGGAGAGCCTATAATCTAGACCTGCCCACGGTATGGCTTCTCTCTCTCACCAGCTTCCCTGCTCTGGTATGGGGTGTGTGTGTGTGCGCGTGTGCGCCCGTGCTTTGTAAGTGTGTAATGGAATAGTTATCTTGGGGTGGGGAGAGTGTTTGGGGGGGGGGTATGGCCTTTTTCTTCACAGGGCTAGGTCAGGCTTGCTGTGGTATGTAGTTTATCAGAGAATGATCACAATGCAGATTATGTGTGATTTACGTTTTCCATTATTTTGCCTTGCTGTGTTCTGTGAAATTCCCATTTTGGTGCAGTTACCTGGGGATGGGTGAAAAGGATCATTGTTTCTTTCCCCCCGGGGGGTTCTCCTCTCCCAGGCTTCGCTCTCCTGCTCCTCTACGCTTTGAGGAGCTTTCCCTTTCATTCTGTACTTCTCCATTTAATTAGCAACCGTAGATGGCTGGCAGTGAGCTTTTAGAAAGGTGCTGAGATACAGACATTCCTAAACAAAGGGCTTTTGAGGTATTGTGGGGGGAAGGCAGCTGCACTTCAGCTTTGGTCTCTCGTTCTGAATTACTTGATTTTTAACAGTGCAATGAAGAAAAATTTATTAAGAGTGTTTTGGGAAATTCAACTGGAGAAAGGAGTCCAATGCATGTCCCTGTTGTTGGTTCTTTGTTTACATATCTAGTGTCCCCATCTACGTAGCATACATCTGGCCTCTAGATGAGTTAACTCGGGTCGTCTTAACTGGTGTCCCGTGTGGAAGTGAAGGATAGAATATACACAGAATTGGGGTGTGTGTGTGTGAATGAGTTCACTCCTGTATGTTACTACAGGGATGTTGGGGCTCTGTGGGGAACAGCACGAGGTGATGAAGACATTTTCTTGACTGGGGGATGGCTACATTGCTGATACTGTGGGGTTCCCCAGCACGTTGTAACACAAAAGAGAAGTCGCATCTGTTGTCTTTTTTCAGCTTCTCCTCCCAGTGAAAAAAATAAGGCAGGGCTGTTTTGATGACTTCACATTTCTCTGGTACTTGCTTTTTATGGGAGGTTTCGCACCGTCAGGTTAGCCTTTGGAAAATCAGAGAATGCCTTCGTAGAATATTAACAAATTGTTGAATTTGCACAGCTTGTTTTGTCCCCCTGAATTAGTCAGCGTAAGGAAACAAATGAAGGATCTTAACAGACTCTTAGGCAGTCCAGCTGATGAAACCAATGGCCAGGGTTGGTTTTCCAAGGCATTCCCCCCCCCCCCAAGACGTTTTAAAATAGGAGTGCACGTCAGTTCACACACTTGGTGTTCTGTGGAATATCACACCTGAAGATATTTTGATGGCTACGTTTGAGTTATACATCTCTTAGCAAAATAGGTGTCCATACCGAGCACATTAAGTTAGTTTGTATTTTCATTGGAAGTTGATGGAAAGCATTGTGTGCTTGGAGTGCACTTAGTTTCCTATCCCATCTCAGATTTCTTTTGCTCTGAATACTGCTGGTGACGAAGCATTGCGGTGGGATGCTGAGACATAGGACCTTGCTGCCAGGTCTCTCCGGCTCGTAGAATGAAAGGGGTTAAATATGGGCTTTGCTTGTGTGAGTGCGTGAATTGTTTATTTTTTGTGTCTTTCCTGCTGAGGTTCCTCTGAGGAGGTAGAGTTCATATTTACTGATGTAAATCAGGTCACCTTAGGGAAACCAAATTTGAAATTGCCATCCGATGAAGGACTTTGGTGTTAGAGAGATTAACAAATTAGCAAACCTTGGGATGCAGGGCCCAGCATCAGATTCGGTTTGGAATCAGAACAGTGGGATTAGTTGCTGCATCTGGCTTGGTTCCTTGGCAGTTTTTTGTTTTGCTTTTTGTTTTTATTTATTTTATATTTTTTGGCAATCTGCGGCACATTTTGGCAGTTTACTTGGGAATGTTACTGTTAACCTCTTGAAGTCTTTTATGACAAGGTCTTAGAAAGTTATCCTTTATTGAAAAGATTTTGGGTAAAATAAATACTGATGCCTGAACGACAGCTTTCTTATTAGATGTGGCACTTTTGGGGTGGTTACAGTGAGGCAGATGGCACAGGAATGAAGGCCAGGCTGACATGGGATAGTACTTTGACACCCTCCCTCTGTGTTTTCTACAAACATGAATACTTGGTTAATGTTTCATATTGGCTGCTCTGCACCTAGGCTTTATGTACTTGTGGTCTCATTTATCCTCAGGAGCCCCCCGCCCTCCCCCTTAAGGGGTGCTGAGATTTACAGATGAGCACTGGAGGCTCAGAGATGTTAGGTGACCTGCATAAGGACACACAGGAAATTACAGAGTCAGGATTTGAACTCCATTCTTTTGATAGCACAGCCCTAGTTTTTAGCATTCTTCCTCTCTTCCAAGTTCTTGGAAGATTTTCATTGCTAGGTTGTTGAGGTTGATTTGTAGTGGAGATAAATGTCAGAAGTTGTAAACAGAAGACTTGTAGTTCCGAATTGACCAGGAGGCTTGCTTAGTGTGGTCTCCACTGTGTTTTAAAGCTTGGGAATTTTTGCAGAAAATGGCAAAAATCTAACCTCATTGGGGCTCCATTCTCACGTGGAGAATGTGATTTGCTAGCATCCCCACTACTCCTTACTGTTTTAGGATTCCTTTTATTCCTACGGGTGGTTTAACCATTGGCATAGGTATATTTTTTCTTTAAGATGCTGTCAACTTTAAGATGCACCATTATTTTATGTACTGCTAAGACAAAAAAAAATTGGTGTCATATTGTGATACACCATTAATTTTATGAAGTATCCTTATTTCAGGATGTTTTAGAATTCCTGACTCTCATTAGAAACCTGGGATAATGGGGCGCCTGGGTGGCTCAGTGGGTTAAGCCTCTGCTTCAGGTTCAGGTCACAGGTCACAATCTCAGGGTTCTGGGATCAAGCCCCACATGGGGCTCTCTGCTCAGCAGGAAGCCTGCTCCCCCCCCCCCCCCGCCGCCCACCGCCTGTACTTGTGATCTCTCTCTCTCTGTCAAATAAATAAATAAATTTTTAAAAAACCAAACCAAACCTGGGATGACCCTGGGCAGTCAGTTTCAGTAGGTTCCTCATTCAGTGCTTTCAGGTCAGTTGCTGGTCAGATTTCTGCCTTTTTGTTTCTGAGAAAAGGGGTCGCATCAGGGAAATGCTCTCCTGGGCATTGGCGGAGAAGAAACAGGGAGCCTACAAGCTAGGCTGCCTGAATAGCCATCTGTAAGTAATTCAGAGTGGTCGTTCATTTTTTAAAAAGTGGTCTGTGTTTTCAAGAGATTCCTTGAAACCCTGCATGCCATGCCATCTTTGCAGCTGGGGTAGACGATCACAAAGATTGCTTTTGGAAATTGGTTAGGATATTGTCTGGACTAAAGATGGAGGTTGAACTGCAGTTCTGCAGAGTGAGAGAGAAGACTTTCCCATTTGTCCCAAGTCCGGATGCGTGAGTCAAGCCCAGCCGTGCTGGCCGGTGTGCTTTCCGCCTGGGACACCAGTGGATCGAGTTACAGCCTCCACCGTGACTGCTGACATGTAAGAAAAACCCTAAAAGGACCTACGTTTTATTGTGACATTTACTTATTTTTTTTTTAAAAGATTTTATTTATTTATTTGTTTGTCAGAGAGAGAGGGAGAGAGAGCAAGCGAGCACAGGCAGACAGAGTGGCAGGCAGAGGGAGAAGCAGGCTCCCCGCTAAGCAAGGAGCCCCATGTGGGACTCGATCCCAGGACGCTGGGATCATGACCTGAGCCGAAGGCAGCCGCTTAACCAACTGAGCCACTCAGGCGTCCCTTATTGTGACATTTAAAAGCAACTTTATAACCGGCAAATATAATGTATTGTCTTAAAGATCTACTCTCATTAGGTTTTTATTTTCTAAAGGGTTGTGCGGCCTTTGTAGAAACTGACATTTTAATTCATATTCCATTTAAGTAGGAAGGCTTTAAATTATCTCGTTCCTGAAAAGCAGTTTCCCTAACTTAAGGAACAAAAATAGTTTTGTTCAAAAAGGACTGTGGCAAAATGGGAATCACCAGGCCATGGTTTCTTTCCCGTAGCAGAACACGGTTGAAAGAGAAGTGGTTGAATGGTGCCTGGGTGTCTCCTCAGTGCAGCGAGAACCCGCATCTCAGGAAACTTCCTTGTAAAGGTTTCATGATATTGAATCGTGAGTATGTTTGTTGTTTATTTGGAAGACCTTTCAGGAAGAAAGCCCTGACGTTAGAGGATGGGGTCACACATCAAGAAACGTGCTCTTTGCTCGTTTACTTGTCACCTGTGTCGTGCGGTTACTTAAACAGCATAGACGTACGGTAGTGTGTGTGACCCGTGAAAGAAAGCAGTTTGTCTTTGACAGATTGAGATCATCTTCAAATTTTTGAGTTAGAAGGTCTATTTGAACAGATGTTATTGGTGTCCTTGAATTCTGGGTCCTAGATGAAGAGCAGTAAAATGAGATTTTACCTTAAGGGTTTTCAGGTGTTTTTGGTGTTGTAGGTCGGTGGAGTGATTTTGGCTTAGTGATCTATTTAATTGGCAATACAGCAAACTATACTTTTGACAAATCTGTATGAAAGAGGATCAAAATAATATATGAGTAATTTCGAAAGTGAGTATTAGAACAGTAGGATTGGGGAAGGCTGTGAGAAGGGCGGCCGGATGTTACTTTCTGTTTTTGTTCTGTTTCTCTTTCAGGTCAGCATATAAACATCTCCCTTTCCGACTATAGGTGGCAATGTTCGTACTGTTTCATGATGCCGCTCTTGGTTGGGAGTTGCCTCTTGCTGGAATATAGAAATGAGAGCAGAATTGAGAGATGAAGATAAAGAAACTAGATTCAGAAACCAATTATTTTCCTACAAACTAAAAAATTATTTAGGTAAAAACACTTAAGGTGATTGTCAACGTGAGCAGTATTAAGAAACATCCTTTATCCAGGCCATACTAAATCTGGACGAGGAACAGGCATTTGGATCTGGGGGAACTCCCCCAAAACATGCACAGAGAAAAGTCCCTTTGAGAACCTCGGTCATGTCCTTTGTTCTTGGGTGCGTAGGGACTTCTAAAAAAAATGCTAGTTCTGTATGGACTGTTCTGGAATTGTTGGCATTGACTTTGAGGAGGAACTAATAATTATCACCACTCCCGAGTATTTGATTGCTGGAGAACTACTTGATTCCTGAGGTAAGACTGTGGCTAGGGTTCAAGCAGAGAGAAAACCAGCAGTGTAAAGATCTGGGACACACATTTCCATGAATACATAGGAGCTCGTTGGAGTTGTAATGATTTGTTCTGAACCTGAGTGGCCTGAATGCAGCTATTACTGTAATACCTTTAGGTGAGGGAAGCTGTGTTCCATGAGTGCATCTGGGGTAACTAGCTTAAATTTGACCCTCTAGTCGACTTTTTGTCCCTGACTCCAGAGTCCTGTATTGATTCAGAACTTGCCAAGTTTAATGGTGAGACTATCTGACGAATTCAGTGTTGGGTGACTTCTTGGCAGGCAGGCATCCACTGAGAGATTTCGTATTTTTATACCTCCTATTCACCAAGAAAAAGGGACCATTGAAAAGTGACTTTGTTTTTTAAAGAAATTTTTTAAAAAAGATTTTATTTATTTGAAAGAGGGAGATAGCACAAGTGGGGGGGGGCAGAGGGAGAGGGAGAAGCAGGCCCCCCACTGAGCCCCAGGGAACCCTGTGTGGACTCGATGGGGGCTTCGATCCTAGGACCCTGAGATCATGACCTGAGCTGAAACCAGGTGTCAGATGCTTAACCTACTGAGCCATCCAGATGCCTGAAAAGTGACTTTTAGTGTAACACGCTGAGATGTGAAATCCAAGATGGAAGGGCTGGTAGGGATCGTGGTCGAATGAAGGGGATGGCCTGGTAGTGGCTGGTCAGGGTCACGTCCCGTCACCTGCGGTGTGTTCGCACTCCCGTGGACGGAGGCTTGCCAGCACACCGGGGTGAAGTTTGGATGGATTGCGTGAGTGGCTCAGGCACATGTCGCCTCCTGTCTGCTGGACGGGGGCCGTGTGTTCTTCTACCTCTGCGAGGGACCCGCTACCTCCAGGGGACCCTGGGGTGCTGCGACAAGGGCAGAGTTGTGCCCGTGGGTCTTGGTCTGGCCTGTTAGCCCGGTTTGCACTTTCCCGCTGCATTCGAGGCCTGGCTCTTCTCATTCTCCGTGGGGGCCGCTGTGGATCCGGATCGTGTTCTGCAGTGCGCCTTCCAGTGCCCGCTGGGAGGCCGGACTTCGCGGCGGGTGAAGCCCTCGCAGCGGGCGAGCATTGCCGTGGGGGGACGTGGCCAGCACCTTGTATCTGGTGGGAAGTCCCACCGAACTGCCTCTGGAACATCTGTTATGAATTAGTGTCTCAGAATGCAGACTTAGTTCAGTGATCTACAGGATTTCAAACGTTCCACGGACGTTTTGGCAACTGTGTTAGAAATCCCCGGAGCGTGCACTCTGGTGGAGACAGGCTTGGGTCAGAGGTGACGGAGAAGATGAAGATCGTCTCTTGATTTTTTTCCTTTTTAAACGAAGATGTTTGTTGAATGGGTTAGTTTTACTTACACCTATATGTCTTGTTTTTTTTAAATAATTGGAAGTTATTTTGATCTGTTGTCCTTCCTCCCCTGCCTTGCACTCCCACCCCCCCCAAAACAAAAGCCTGAGCTGTTTAGAAAATTGGCTTAGTAAGTTCTCAGTGTGTATCTCACAGAATTAAATGCTCCACATACTTACACTCAAATCTGCTGTCTACTTTTAGAACCTGAGTCTGTTGAAAACTCGTGTTCCCCCCACCCCAGGCTCCTTCCCGCCCCCCTCAGTTAATAAGTGATCCATCTTCGGGTGTTAGTCTAGTGCCAACTTCATCTTTGGCAGTTGGGGTTGGAAAGGGGAAGGAGTGTGAGGTTTAAAGAAAAAGCAAAACTGAGAATCCGTTTGCTTCCTTTTATCCTCTTCCAGTTCCTTTTGTGCTTCGTGGCTGGAGTGTGATAATTGGATGCAAGCAGAACGCCAGGCAGGTGGTTTCTAAACTTTGAACCGGCTGCACGTCCTCCCCATTCGTTAGTAACTCTAGAGGATAAATGCATGTGGCCCTTGGCTTAAGCTCTGGAGGGAGCTGAACCCTGTGTTGGTATTGGAGTTCCAGAAGTATGTTGATGCTGACAGTTGAGAAATTGGTATGTGCCATGCCGTCTGCCTTTGGAAGAGATGTCTTCATTTCACTGGCTGTTACTGGTGAAAGAGAACACTTTGAGCTTGGGCTGAGAGCTTTTCCTTTCTTCTCTGAGAAGTGAGGTAGAGAAGAGCATCCTGCTGTCATGGGAGTGGCTGGCCGGAGTGCAGGGGAGGTATTGGGAAGTATTTAATAACGTGGAGAGGTCACTCATCTAACTGGAAAAGTAGGTTACAAAATAGCGGCCGCAGTACAGTCTCGTGGTTGAAAGTATTCATATGGGACACCTGGGTGGCTCAGTTGGTTAAGCGTCCGCCTTTGGCTTAGGTTGTGATCCCAGGGTCCTGGGATCCAGCCCTGCATTGGACTCCCTGCTCAGCTGAGAGCCTGCTTCTCCCTTTCCTCTGCCTGCCACTCTCTGCCTACTTGTGCTCTCTGTCAAATAAATAAAAATTTTAAAAAGGACGTATGCATAGGGAAAAATGACTGGGGATGTATCCCAGGATATCGATGGTGGCTCTCTTTTGAGCAAAGGGATTTCAGCTGATTTTCATGGCCTTTTTATATTTTTTCTTAGATTTTCTACAGGGAAGTTTTTTTTAATACAAAAATAAGTTTCAAAGTGAGATAGAAAGAAACCTCCCAAATGCTTGAAGCACTTCAGGCTCTGGGTAAAAATGAGAGCACGTATTTGATGGTTTGTGTTCAGTTGAACATATGTTCATCGAGGGCCTGCTGTGTGCTCTGTATTTAAGGATGTCAAGGTCAAGGTTGCGCATTGCCACTCTTGCTTTTGAGGAACTCCCTGCCAAGGTGGGAAGCCCAGGGGTAGGTGAAGGGTGGGACATTTTTCAAACAAAGTGACCAGGAAATGAGACTTCTTTTCATTTGTAGCTTGTAGAACAGGTTTGGTTTTCTCCACCATGGACATTTGTATTTTCATACTGGAATTGGTATTTTCATCCTTCTGTGCACTACAGGTGCATAGAAGTAATTTAAATCTTTAGTGGTGTTTTCTGTTCTCTGAAATTTTTGGTGTGCATTATAAAAACCAAGCTGAAATCTGTTTCTCTTCTTGTGTATTTGGGTTTTGCCTGAGTGTCTCGGTGGTGCAGCACTGAATGGTTTTCATGTCGGAATGGTACTAGTGTGCCAGCTACGTCATCTGTGCAAATATCTCGGTATCTGGAAGCTGCTGGGAGCAGGCTTGGCATGTCCATCCAGTATCCATAGGCCCAAGTACGTTTGGTGGTGGTCCCTTCTGGAACAAAAGGGTGCAGTTGACCTATGTCACCTTATGTGTCATCTGACACTTGCCTCTTTGTCCCCCCCCCCCCACCTGACTGCTGCTTTGAATGTTTCCGACATAAGGATGCATCTTAAAGCTGATCTATGTGTTTCATGTGATGGGTGGGGTTCTCATTCTCATACCTCACTCCCTTCTTCCTGTCCCCAGAGTTACAGCCTCTGACCAAACTGTGGTACCTGAGTTGGCCAATCTCAATTTGTGTATTTCGGCAGCCTGTGTGTTCTTGTAGATTACTGATAGTTGTCATGGAGATGAACGTTATCTCTCCCTCCTTTTTGTGTCTGTTAAGTGCCCACCTGGACGGTAAGGACATGTGCCAGTTTAGTGACGTCACTGAGGAATCAAGTTCCATTCTTCACTCTGCTGTCCAAAGTCTAGTCCTTTTCAGGGCCCTGTGGGTCCTAGGGGAGCTGCCAGTGGCAACCAGAGCCGTGTTCTTTTTCCCAACTTGTAGAGCAAAGGGAATGGCTTCCTGTGTCTTTCTTTTAAGAGTAAAGAAATTTCATTCCCAGAGACCCAGGCAATCTCGTGTCCCACTGGCCATGGAAGCTTCCATCTGCTTATTTCTCAACTAGCCCTAAGGGCGAGGGGGGGATGGAATTACCTTTAGTCTTCTAAGGTTCTACCCCTCGAGCTGAGGGGAAGTCCATGATGACCTTACAGCCCACCAGCTGGGTAATTCACCCACCTTTAGAAATGTCCATGGCGCTGTGAGAGCCCATGCTCCTTTTCTCTAGGGAGGCAACCCAAACACTCATTTAAGTATTGCACGGATCTCTGGGTGACACACTGTCTGTCCCTTAACACTTGAAAGGGTTTTTTTTTTTTTTAAATGGTCTAGTGACTTATGGCTGAGTAGGTTTGGTCCCCCAAACGTCTGCCCACAACAGTGCAGAAAGAGTAGGATACGGCAGTAAACTTCCCCCGTGCGAGAAGGGGAAAAATGAGAAAACTGAGCGTGGTGGCCAGCGGTTCAGGACTGGCCTGGAGTCCCTGGCTTGGTCAGCTGTCCTGGCAGCTTCGGGCCCTGCTGGGTTATGCCCAGTGTGAGACCCTCCTGTGGTCCGTGTCCTTTGCAGCTGCCGCCGGCTGGGGCAGGTGCTGGCACGCTGCCGCTTCTTGTGTCCTGCTCAGTGTGAGTGTGGGGCTTTAGGGTTGTGTGTCTGGGGCTTGAACCGCCACGGGCTAGTGTCATCTTCCCTGAATGTTCGGCAGTGTTGTTCCTGGGAGAACTTCGGGTCGGGTTTATTTGCTTCTAGTCAAGTCCTTGGGCTGGTAAGAACACTAGTGACCTTATCTAAAGATTTTTTTTTTTTTTTTTTTAATTTGACAGAGCAAGATCACAAGTAGGCAGAGAGGCCGAGAGAGAGAGAGAGAGAGGAGGAAGCAGGCTCCCCGCCAAGCAGAGAGCCCGATGCGGGACTTGATCCCAGAACCCTGAGATCATGACCTGAGCCGAAGGCAGAGGCCCAACCCCCTGAGCCACCCAGGCGCCCCCACTAGTGACCTTATCTAGATGAAGTCCATGGCTCTGGGAATTTCTGCGTCTTAGTGCCTGGTCTCTGTGCCCTGTTCATTCCCTGTTCCTTCCAATTTGAAAGGAGCCTGGAATGAAGAGACGCACGGGTCGGGTGTGGCGCTTGAACCCACTCTGCCTTTGCTCTGCCGCTTCGGAAAGACCAACTTCTCCAGACTGGGACTGTGGGACCCATAGGACCCTCTGCCTGCCCCCTGACTCAGCCGTTTCAGCTTGATGTATAGCCCTTTGTAGACAAAATCTGTTCTAGTTAGGGCTCCTGACTGCAAGCGACAGTGACCAGTCCCGATGAAGTTAAGCAGAAACGGATTTATTGAAGGCATTTTGGATAGTGCAGAAGTACCTGTCAAGCTGGAGACCCAGGCTTGACTAGTAACAGTCCTGGGCCAAGGAAGGCTTTGCACCCCACATCACGGCCAGAGAACCCTGGCTCCCTGCCACCGAATGTCGCCTGTGACCCCGTTCCTCCTGTCTCCCGATGCTGTGTGGTGGCCCGCCTCCTGCTGGGACTGCGCCAGCTCTCCTCTGCTTACCTGTGTTGGGGGCCTCACAACCATTCAGGCTTAGCGATGCAAGAGAAGGACTCACAAGACCCAGAAATGGTTCTACTCACAGTTACGGTTTCTTACAGTAATAGGATATGGAGCAAAATCCGCAGGGAAAGCTGTGTGCGCTGAGGTCCGGAGGAAGATGGGTGCTGAGCTTCCGGGAGGCCTCTCTGGACAGCCACACGCAGGATGTGCAGAACTCCTCTGGTGGCGGTGGTTGTGACAGCGTGTGTGCGGTGTTGTCCACCGGGGACTCTCCACCGACTCCAGGCCCAGGGATTTTGTCGGTGGGGGTGCGGCGCTCCCCTGTAAGCACCCTGTCTGCACGCCCTACCGTTCCTGCCTCCGGGAAGGAGAGTCGGTGTTCCGTGTGGACCACATGCTTGGCACAGTCCCGGCACAGCGGGGCATACTGCTCATTTAGAGAACATTTTTTTTTTTATCTGTGGAGGGAACCGTTGCCCATTCGAGTTCCCAGACCCCAGCCGAGGGCGTTCTTGAAAGCAGGCCTTTGTAAGGAGAGCGGTCTCGGGCAGCCACACGGCTTCTGTCCTGCAGCCCACCTCTTGGAGGCCTTGGCCAGCCTCTGTCACGGTGCTGCCCGGGGAGTGGTGCGAGGGCTCTGCTCCTCCCTTCTGAAATTCTCGGTTTCTGTCCTGGGAGATGGGCCTGGCCTCCCAGCAGAAGTCGCATTGTGGGGGATCCCCAGACATAGGAATTGTTTTTAGGCGCTGGCCAGCACCGCATCCCCCTCCCCAAAAGAAGACCCCGCTAAGCACGCGTCAGGCCCATTATAAATGTTAAAGGGGCTTGCAGTAGTGAGGCCATGCGGTGTGCGCTGAGCTGTGGACGTCCCTGCATCAGGGAGAGGCTGTGACATGTTTTTGTGTCCTCGATGGGGGCTGAGTCATCCGTGTGACCCCAGTGCTGAAGGTGTGCAGGCACTCTCCAGGGACTTACCTATAATAGGGGGATATGATAGGGATTGAGGTGAGCCCACATGAGGTGTTGCCAGCTACTTGAGGTTTGGAGATAGAATATTCCAGACGGGGGAAGAGCAACCATGAAGGCCGGTGGAGAGAGCTGGAGGAACAGAAGGAAAACCCGAGTGGCTGGAGCTTGGGGGGGTGCCTAGCAGGCAGTGGGGTCAAAGAGGGGCACTGAGGACAGATCGGGAATGGCCTTGACAGCCGCTGGGGAGGGCTGGGGTTTCCTCCGTGTAGAGGGAATCCATTGGAAGGTTTTTGGCAGGGGAGTAGAAGGTCTGACTTGTGACTTGAAGGGACTCTGGAGGAGGGGTTGTTGGGGGCAGGATGAAAGAAGCGAGGCCAGTCAGGGAAGTGGGGTACTGGTCGGTGAGGAGGTGTGGCACGCTGGGATTCCGGTGGGGCTTGGCAGGGGGAGGTGGAATGGATGGACTGGGCATAGGTTGGGGAGGAATTGTCTGTAACTTAACAGTTCCAGAGACAGGACCTAGGGTTTTGGTGTGAGCAGTTAGGTGGAATGTCCCTTCCTAGGAGGAAGACTGGAAAGAACAAGATTGGGGGGGAATTGAGATCAAAAGGTCTGTGTTGAGGGTAAAAGTCATACACCTGCGAGGCATCGGCAAGATCCTACCGGGCAGGCGGATGTGAGTGTCTAGAGCCCAGTGGAGCTCTCCAGGCGGGGATGGGACGTTGGGGCTGTTGGTGGCTAGTTGACACTTGAGACCTGGGACTCTGGAAGGGGAGGGCTTGGGTGGAAGAGCTGGGCAGGCCATGGGCGAGGAGGGTGGCTGCTGGGATGGGATTGGCCAGAGTTCCTGGTCCTGTGTGGCCCGTGGCCAGGAAGCCTGGGGGCGGCTGCGTTGGAATGGGTGGGAATGGCTGCCCTGGGGAGGAGAGCAGACACTTGGGGACTAGAGGCAGCCCTTTGGAGGAATTTTGCTCTGAACACAGGTGGAGACCTGTGGCTGCCGGAAAGCAAGGAATGGGTCCTGGAGGATGTTTTCTGAAGTTAGGAGACCCCAGAGTGTATTTGTGTGTGGAGGGGGAGAAACTGGTGCAGTAAGGGGGTCTGCCTATGCAGAGAGCTTGGTGTGATCACAACTGTGGGGTTCCTGGGCCTGCATTTGGAACCATCTCTGGTTGTGTTGGCATAGCTGACCCTTCAGCTGCCTCAGGCCAAGGAGGTAGAAGCACTGATGGCGTCGGTGCTGACCTTCTCCTGCCCCGCAAAGGCCAGGTGATGGTGGAAGGGGGTCATGAGTATGAGTTGGCCTACAGTGGGAAAGGCGCGGCGCACGGAGTCCGCCCCAGACATGGCGGAGCTGGCCCGGTGGCAGCCAGCGCCACGGGACGCACACCTACTGCATGCCTCATGAGTGAGATCACAACCCAGAATTTAAAGTCTGCACAGAGGAGAATTGAGTTTTTTCACCTTTCAAATGGAATGTCAGGCTTGGGAATTACCATTCTAATTCATGGTGGGTAGCCACACTGGGGTTCCTAGTGTCCTCTCTCCTCTCTCTCCCTTCTCTCTCCCATTGCCCTGACTCTTTGAAATGCTTTTATAGGCTTATATTTTATATCTTTAAAGCACCTTCAGTCTTGTTAGAATAAGGCTGGTGTTGATACCCAAAAAGGTTAATAATTGCAGGAAGGGATGGGAATGCACACTCACGGATAGCTTCATGGATAGAATGAGGTGGGTGGACAAGTCCAAATTCCATGATGTCCCTGTTGAAGGAGCAACTGCTCGGTTTTATTATTGTGATTTTAACTCGCAGGCAACAAGGACCGGGCCCTTCTCTGCCAGGCAGCGTGAATTCTGGAGTTTGCAAAATGGCATTTCAAGCAGGTGCTCTGGTGTGGACAGTGACTGTTCCAACCGTTTCTTTGCCCTTTTAAGAATCTGTGGAATATGAAACCCAAGGTGTGTCAGAGGATCAAAGGCGAGTCGAGTCTTGCCCTTCTGTTGAATGTATTTGCTTTTCTTGGGGGCTTGGGGAGGCCAGAGGTCTGTCTTTTCAGTTAGAATTTTGCTCTTACCTATCCCCGCCCCCCAAATTCTAGGTAATGGCATAGACTAGGAAAAAGATAATCTCTGTGGTATGAACAACTTAGGATTCAAAAAAGACTTTAAAAATGAATCTTTTTGGGGGGGGGGTGCCAGCTGATCTGATGAGATGGTCTGACCTGTGAGTGTTGGGCTTCACTGAACACCTCCTGGGCCTGATGTTGTAGGTGGGGCAGGTAGCCAGGGGCCTGCGATTGCCCGTGGCGGGCTGTGGAGGAGCAGAAACAGTTTTACAGGACGTTGCTTTTCGGTCTGGGGCATGAAGATGGGTGGAAAAGCCAGCTAGAATGTCCAGCTTCACACGCTGAGCTTCTGAGCTGAGTTTTAAGACTTTTTTTTTTTTTTTTTAATTGACAGAGACACAACGAGAGAGGGAACACAAGCAGTGGGAGAGGGAGAAGCATGTTCTCCCTGGAGCAGGGAGCCCAAAGTGGGCCTTGATCCCAGGACCTCGGGACCATAACCCGAGCCGAAGGCAGATGCTTAATGACTGAGCCCCTCAGGCGCCCCCTGAGCTGAGTTTCAGATGCAAATAAGCGAACAGCTAAAATTTGAGCACTTTCTACATGCTCCATGCTGATGCTAAGATCTTACAAAAATGACCTCCCCTAATCATCCCATCAGCTCTTTGAGGCGGGTCCTCCTAGCTCCGTCCTCCGGGGTTGGGGTGAGAAACTGAGGCACGGAGATGTTAATGGACTTGCTCAGAGCATCACAGAGCTAGTAACTGGCAAAACCAGGACTTGAATCTGGGCAGCCTGGGCCCCAGGACCGTGGATGGAACCACCATGCCCTGGGGTCTTGTGTGGTTTTTCCACGGAGGGGGGGCGGAGGGCCCTGATGGCAGGATGGAAAGGCAAAGAGGGAGTGGCTGTGTATGGACAGCCTTTGGACCTGGTTGAGGAACTGGGTCCCCATCCTCTGAGACACTTTGGGAAACTGGTGTCAGTTTGGGCTTTTCTGGTGCTCACTGTGCAGCAAGGGGAGAGTGGATGTGAGGTGAGTGATGGCAGGCGGTCATGCAGCCCGCCTGGTAGAGAGAGAGGGTGGAGATGACTGTGGGAACCAGCAAGGGGGATAAAGGCAGGAGGGGTTTAGGACTCAGGTGGCATTGGATTGATGACTGGTTGATTAGCTGAGAGAAAGGAAGGACTCTAATCACCCACGTTTCCTGTTTCTTTGGGCCACCTGATGGTAGGAAGGCAGAAACCTACATTTATTTTTTTTTAATTACCATTATTTCTTAAAGATTTATTTAGAGAGCGCGTGGGTATGAGTGGAGGGAGGGACAGAGAGAGAGGGAGAATTCTTGAGCATACTCCCCATGGAGCGTAGAGCCTGACGTGGGGCTCAATCCCAGGATCCTGAGATCATGACCTGAGCTGAAGAAACCAAGAGGTGGCCACTGAACTGACTGGGCGCCCCAGGTGCCCTGAAAGTTGCATCTGTTAAATACCTAAATACGAGGGTTCTAAACGGGGGGCACGCCCCTTCCAACATTTGGCAGTGCCTGGAGATATTTTTGGTTGTCACTTGAGAGGTGCTGCTGGCCTCTGGTGGGTTAGAGGGAGCGGATACTGTTAAACATCCTACAAGGCACAGGGCACGCGCCCAAGGAAGAAACACCCGGCCCCGAATGCCAGGAGGGCCAAGGTTGAGCAGTCCTACTCCAGTGTATGCCAGTTTTACATATAGCTCGCTAGCTTACCCCGTGAACCAATCGTGAGACGTTATAAATCCCGTCTTTCACATTTTGCCAGTGAGAAATAGGAGGGGAGCAGGGCCAAAGCCAGGGAGCTAGTGAGTGCCAGAGTCAGAATTTGAACCCATGTCGGAATCTAGACATGCCTTCTCAGTTCGCCCTGCTGCTCTAACTCTTCACAGGACTGCAGAGGAAGAGGCTCCTGGGACCCAGGGGTTCTTTTTCTGTAGCGTTGGCTCCAGACTGGAGGAGGCAGGAAGGAAGATGGTTATTTATACTCAGTTCTGCATAGGATCGAAGAGCTCTGCGTCTTCCGATCCTGAAGGTCTTACAGTGAGGATTTCACAGAAATGTGATCATTTAGATGTTGGCTTCCCCCTGCAGGTCTAAATATGGGAACACATACTATCTTCCTTTAAAAATACTGCTGTTAATTTATGGTAAGATAAAAATGCAGACATTTTAATTTCCAAACCCTGTTTATTCCTTGTGCATATGAACTGTTGCAGGCCCCCTCTTAGTAATTTAATCACTAAGAATCCCTTTGGGAAAGGATAACACGAAGCGGGGAGTTTGGAAGATCCTATAGGACTGCTCGGGATTTAGAGCTAAATGTAAAAATACATTGATTGGCCAGAGGTAAGGAGCCCTTTTGAGAATCCGTTTGCTTTAGGGTGGTCTGGGATGACCCGAAGGCTTTTGCCAGCTCAGGATGCAGTTGCTAATGCCCGGATGGGGCTTCGAATTACCATCCAGCTCCTGGGCAGATTTTGGATGTGTTAGCAGCCTTCCTTGATAGCTCTGAACATGAGAGCTTTGAGATCAAGTTTTCACATTTGAACTCTCCATGATAACCTATTATTGATATTTTCAGGGTTATGTATTTTAAGATCTGGTCTTGGATGGGGATGTGAGGGAGGCTGCCACACTGACATTGGGGTAGGAGCTTATGGGCAGGATTTGTCTGTTTGAAACAACCTTTGTGTTGTATAGTCTCATTTTTTTGCTGGCCACATGGTGTCCTGGCGCTTGGGCTGCTGGGGCCATTTGGTGAGGGTGAAGTCTGTCCTTACCCCGTTGGACCTGTTGTGCTGAAACACATGGGGCTCTTCAGTCCGGCCCACGTTTTGGGGGAGTCCTGTTTGCCGCCCCTGCTAATCTGTGGTCTCTTCTGCGAGAGTTGGTGCTTCGGGGAGACTGGAGGGCGATCCCCTCACGGAGTTCGGCAAACCAACAGCAGAACCGCAAGCTTTATGTTGGGAGAGTTCATGCTTTCATCCTGGCACGGATGCATACAAAGTCAGGGTGAAAATGAGACAAGGAGGACCTAAAACTTCACTGTTTGCTGCCGTCTTGGGGTTAGTGGCTGCTAGCCTATTTTACACCACATGAGTGTTGAACCTGTGTGGTTTCTGCTATTTCACATCCCTTGTTTAGGTTCACAAGCATAACTCAAAAGTAGTAATAGGAAGTTTTGATAAACTGAAGGCATGATCAGTGAAAAGACCTCTTGTAAATATGTGTCAGTATTGAGGTATAACCATCAAAATAACAACGTAACGTTTATTCACTATATGCTGATGTTTCTATAACTCAGTGCTTACCTGATGGGGCTGAGCTGTTTTCTGCCCCAGTGAGGAAGGATTTCCCAGTGAGGAAGACCTTATTCTGTATTGCTTGTTTTGGGAAGAACAATTAATTGCATTTCCTTTTTGGGGGGAGGGCAGATCATAGGCATCATGAAGTAGCCCTCCTTTAGAAGGAGAACATGAGTGAGGACTCCATGTGTTGGTTTAAATTATTTTTTTTTATTATGTATCTTAAAGTATGTCTAAACATAAAAGGAATAGGGGCACCTGGGTGGCTCAGTGGGTTAAACCACTGCCTTCAGCTCAGGTCATGATCTCAGGGTCCTGGGATCGAGTCCCGCATCAGGCTCTCTGCTCAGCAGGGAGCCTGCTTCCTCCTCTCTCTCTGCCTGCCTCTCTGCCTACTTGTGATCTCTCTCTCTGTCAAATAAATAAATAAAATCTTTTAAAAAAAACACAAAAGGAATAAACATGTTTAGAGTGCATGTATCACCATAATGATCACCAAGACCAATGTGCAGATTCATTACAAATTTAATTCCCAGCCTCATTCATTTGAACCATGATTTTAATGTGACAGCTGATGCTGTTTTACTAAAACCACAGCTATTGTATCTGTGCTCAGGAAGTGTACTGGCAACTAGGACAGGTTTTCCTTTCCTGACCTATCACGTGTGGGGACTTGGGGGTCATCATTTAATTCCGTTTTCCTTCTGTTATTCAGACTTTTACTGTCTCATGGGCTAAGCATGAAGGCCTCTTTGACTTCAGGTCTTGTTAGCTGGGGACCCAGCAGAAGTTCTGCTTTCACCTTGACCATGAACACAAGTGCCAGTGGAAGCTCCAGAAATCAGTGGGAGTACTCAGCTCCATGAGATGGCCATATAGGTGATCTAGACTGTGCCTGTATTAGTGTATGAGGATGGTCATGGCTGGAGGCTCCCTGTGCAAGGTGTGGTCCCTGCTCTCCAGTGGGATCCAGCAGGGAGGGGATTCTGATGGTGGGCGGGGGACCCTCTTTGGGAAGCTGATGTATTATTCTGTCTGTTGGCTCTGGCGTTATACAGCTGTGATGGGTCAGAAGCGGGGGGACTCTCACCCGGCCCCAGCAATGTATTGTCAGTTAGCTCTAATACATCTTAAGCTGCTATTAGACCTTTTACAGATCTTGCCTTTATTGTTTTTTTTTTTTTTTTTAAGATTTTATTTTTTTGACAGAGAGACAGTGAGGGAGGGGATACAAGCAGAAGGAGTGGTAGAGGGAGAGGCAGGCTTCCCACTGAGCAGGGAGCCGGATGTGGGGCTCCATCCCAGGACCCTGGGATCATGACCTGAGCTGAAGGCAGACGCTTAACGACTGAGCCACCCAGGCGCCTCAGCCTTTATTGTTAAAGACAGTTTGGCGCTGAAAATTTCCCTGGTAGAATAACACAGTTCAGGGGCGCCTGGGTGGCTTAGTTGGTTGAACATCTGCCTTTAGCTCGGGTCGTGATCCTGGGGTCCAGGGATCGAGTTCTGTGTCAGAATCCCAGCTCTGCAGGGAGTCTGCTTCTCCCTCTGTCTCTGCATCCCCCCATCATGAGTAAATAATAATAAAAGTAACACAGTTCATTCAGTCTCATCTTTCCATTCCTTAGCCCTTTCCCTTTTCCCCCATCGCCATAAATGACCATGCCGATTTTCCAGGTAGTAAATGCTTTCGTTGGATTTTTCTTTTTCATGGCAACCAGAAATCAGTTATTGGCTCTGGAGTTCCCAGCATGGCAGACCTTAGGTCTCTGTGCTCTGCACAGCATGTAGCTGGGGTGTTGGCTATGCAGACTCGCACACGGTTCCTGAATAGCTTTGGTGTTCTTGCCTTAAAAGAATTCCAGCCTCCCTTTGCTTTTAACCAGGGATGATCATAACATAAGGAACATTTTCTTAACAGATCGACTGGATGCCGCCCATCTAAATGAGCATTGCCATTCAAGGTGGGCTTGTGGGAGGGAGGGTAACTGTAGGTCAGTGAATTTCTCCGTAATCCTTATTCTGCAAAACTGCCTTTTCAGCCAGGTTGCTGTCCACATTAGCCTCATTGCCTTACAGTAACACCTCATTAAAATGCTCTTAACTGGATTGAACACTCAGTCACTATGGCTGGCTTTGAAGCTGTTTCTGGAAATTGAATTTATCCCCCGGGAAAGCATACTTGCCCACCGCTCAGGGTGTTGGATGTAACTGGATATGGGATCTGATGGCCACTCCTCCAGTCGAGGTCTGAGAAGGTGTCGAATGAGGACTTTCTGTTGAAGTAAGTGTTGAGAGTCCCAGAGTGGCTAGAATGGCATGCCAGAGTTAACTCGTGCTGGAGTCAGAAAGAATTGGCCA
Organism: Mellivora capensis; assembly: GCA_004024625.1. NCBI lineage: Eukaryota > Metazoa > Chordata > Mammalia > Carnivora > Mustelidae > Mellivora > Mellivora capensis. The sequence continues at coordinate 74,386 of PISX010001771.1, forward strand.
TATTCTTCAAGATATGTATCTTGTAGAGTTAGTATCAGGAAATAAACTTCAGGGGCTCCTGGGTGGTTCAGTCATTAAACATCTGCCTTCGGCTCAGGTCGTGATTGGGATCAAGCCCCTCATCAGCCCCTCATTGGGCTCCCTGCCCAGCGGGAAGCCTTCTTCTCTCTCTCCCCACTCCCCCTTCTTGTGTTCCCTTTCGATGTGTTTTTCTCTGTCAAATAAATCAATAAAATCTTAAAAAAAAAACCTTCATATAAATATTTAACAAAAGTAAAAGCAGAAACTACTGAATTATCTTACAGTAGAAATACAGACCCATCCCCCTTCTGCCCCCCGCCCCCCCCATCACTTAAGTTGTGTGTTTCCTGTTAACTCTCATGGTATTTTTGGAAGCCTCTTTGTAAATCCTGTTGTGAAGCCTCTGTTTTCATAAAAGTGAGTTGGTTTGGGGTTACTTGGGGAATTGATTTCTGGACACTAGGAGATTCAGTCACTGGCTGAGCCAGCACTTTCTCCTCCAATGCTACCCGCTCGTTTGGGGATTGGGTTGAATTCTGTGAGTTTCTAAACTTAGATTTCTCCTGCACGCCCACAGTGGATTCAGAATTTGTCATCTTTCAGTGATCCTTGATATGCTCACAATGTAAGCATTTTAAGGGCATTCTTTTTTTTTAAATTTTATTTATTTATTTGACAGACGGAGATCACAAGTAGACAGAGAAGCAGGCAGAGAGAGAGGAGGAAGCAGGCTCCCCGCTGAATAGAGAGAGACCCTCATGCGGGGCTCGATCCCAGGACCCTGGGATCACGACCTGAGACGAAGGCAGAGGCTTTAACCCACTGAGCCACCCAGGCGCCCCTAGGGCCTTTCTTTTAAAGTGAACTGAAATGCGTTTGCGGTTTCCTCCAAGAAAGAGCGGCAGCGGAATGAGGTAAGATTGGGCAGCACCAAGCGGAGCTCCGTGGAGGCCCGTTGGTGCGGATACTCGCCGTGCTGGCTTAGGGTTTGGAGCAAGCAGCTCTCGTCCTGGCGTAAAACAGGTCTGGATGAAAGTCCAGATTCACCAGTCACGCTTGCATATGTTCGGCTCTGATTTTGAGGGTGTCGGTGTGCATCGGGTGCCACGGTGACCTCGGGCCATGAAGAGCGACCATAAAGGGAAGTGATAGGAAATCCTGGTGTCACTGGAGCTCTGATGGGGCCTTTTAGTGAAGAAATTGAGCTTAAGCTAGAAGTAGGAGGAGAAGCTTTGTGAACACTTGGCAGTACTTTCTTCAGGGCTCTTGTGACTGCCTGCAGAGACTGTCCTTTCTGATGTGTCATTTGCATCCCAGTGGAGCTCTGGAATGGAAGCTGGAGAGAGAAACAGAAGCAGGTGTGCTGCAGATGGGAGGTGAAGGGAGGCGCCCTGGGAAGCTGGCACTTCTCAGCCAGGCTGGGAGCTCAAGGATTCTAGAGGACAGCTGGTGGCAGCAGCAGGGGGCGTGCAGGTGGTCAAGGTGGGGCATTGGACTCCCAGGGGTGTGTGTGGAACTTCCTTGAAGGGCAGGGTAGGATCGCACTGTTCAGCCACAGGGCTGCACAGTTTTACACACAAAGAATAGAAGTGTCCCCCCTCGCTGTTCTCCATCCTGATTTGTTTGTAGGCTCAACAGAGAGAAAGAGGATTGTCACTCATGCAATGGAGGAGCTAGATGAGGAAACGAGTAAATAGGATTCTGGTAAGTGACAACGGAGATGAATGAGAACAAGCTCTCTTACTGTCTTGTGTTAGGGGGTGGGCGCGCCTTAGCATTGCTGCATGGAAGACCAAAAGGAAACCTACCTACAAGGGAAAATGTCCACTCCCCACTTACACTTTCTCTTTTTTCCCCATTCATCCAAGAAAGGTAGACACTTAAGAGAGGTCAGTGAGGTGGATGGCTGGGGACCAGGTTTGGCCCTAAAGCGATGGGAGGGCCTGGTTGGTAGGAGACAGACTGGGGCCTCTGAGGGCCCTGAATCATTCATTTTCCTTTTGAAAAGTTTGTGTTCCTCTATAGCTCCTTGTTACCTACCCTTCTCTTGAAATGGTTTATCAGGTATTAGGACGATCTCATTAAGGCCTTATGCAGCCAGTGTTAATGGCTTGATGAGCACTGTGAAGGCTTCATTTCCACAACTTTTCAACAGTCGCTGAGCTCTGGCAATGTTGGAGCTGTACGAGGGCTGTCTTGCCAGGAACCGACTCTCAGAAGTTGAAACCGACGTAAATTTAGCAGTGTGGGAAAATTATTGTTAAAAGCACTCTAGACTCTAATCATTTTTCTCTTTCCTAAGCTGAGTGTAAGGAAGTGGTTGATGCTAGGGATTCCCCAGGAACAAAGTTTGCCTGGATTAGAGGGCAGTGCTTATAAACTGTTCACATCTTTTTTTTTTTTTTTTTTAAGATTTTATTTATTTATTTGACAGAGTGTTCACATCTTTTTTATCCATACTTCTAAAGTAGCTGTCTCTGCGAACTCGAGGACGAAGTGTTAATGTTGGAATGCCAGGTGACACTGTAATACTGAGTTTTATTTTTAAAAGATTTTATTTATTTTATTTGACAGACAGAGATCACAAGCAGGCAGAGGCAGGCAGAGAAAGAGGAAGGGAAGCAGGCTCCCTGCTGAGCAGAGAGCCTGATGTGGGGCTCGATCCCAGGACCCTGGGATCATGACATGAGCAGAAGACAGAGGCCTTAACCCACTGAGCCACCCAGGTGCCCCATCGTAATACTGAGTTTTAAATGATGGTATATACCCCACTAAAATTTCATGCAAGAATAGAGAAGGGCTCTAGAACTCCCGAATGGGCAGAGTAAGGGCCTCTGGACATGTATGCCACAACTGCATTGAGAGCAACGGCAAAAGCTAGAGATACCTGCTTTTCCAGAGCTTCGCTAAAGACTTGCAACAATTTGAGGAAAACTTGTTTAGGAAAAACAATGAGGTCTCTCAATAGGAATAGTGAACCTCAGTGGGAACAGGGGTGTTTTAACTTGTGTTAATCCCTCCCCACAGCTGCATTGTGACCATGAAAGCTGACAGCCTTGCAGATATGGTAGTTGTGAAAACCAACAGTCTGGGAGTCCCTAGATGGGGCAGAACAGAATTTTGGAGCTCTCTAGAATGCCTGCTCCGGCAGGAAATGTCAGTATCTGACTTGCCTGGCAGCTTGCTTAAAAAGCTCCATTTTTCCGACTTCTCTTTATTTGACCTGACTGGGTTCACTTTGTGTAAGGGGCTGTACTCACTGAGCATTTGTTGGAAACAGTCGGATGCAACTGTTTAGTCACAGTGCCCTGAGGATGGTCTAGCTAGTTAGGACCAACCAGTAACTGACAAAATATCCTAAAAGAAAAACCTGAGAATGAAACGTCCATCAAGGGCTTTGGGAAAAGTCCAACCCATTTCTGGGAATTTACAAGGCTTTGCACATGTGCAGGAAGGACCTAAGAAGACTCTTAAGTTCTCACCTCCGGCTGACCTTGATGCCCCGTACAAGCAGAAGCGAAGATTAAGGCAGAGTTTACACTGTCCGACAGAGCACTGAAGGCGCACCCCAGCGTATACATAGAAGCCCTTGGTAAAGGCTGGAAAAGTTACTGGTTCAGAGTCATGCTGTCATTGGCAAACCACTGAGTAAATTAAGCAGAGCCTTCAGGGGCTGTGTATGACAAAAATAGAGAGTTAGTGATTTTCCTGGACTGTTTATGTAAACAAGAACACTAACAAACTTGGGGATCCATAATAATGCTGGGAGGTGATTTCCAGAACTGAAATATTATAGTTTTTAAAGTGTTCAGTTTTTGGGGCGCCTGGGTGGCTCAGTGGGTTAAAGCCTCTGCCTTCGGCTCAGGTCGTGATCTCAGAGTCCTGGGATTGAGCCCCACATCAGGCTCTCTGCTCAGCGGGGAGCCTGCTTCCCCCTCCTCTCTCTGCCTGCCTCTCTGCCTACTTGTGATCTCTATCAAATAAATAAATAAAATCTTAAAAAAAAATAAAGTGTTCAGTTTTCAACAGAAAATTATGAGATATCCAGAAAGGAAAGGAAAACACGGCTAGCCCATACAAGGGGAAAGGAGGAAGCCTGGGTTTTGGATCATCTACGCAAAATTTAAATCAGCTAGGTTGGATATGTTTAAAGGACTACAGGAAATCATGTCTGAAGAATTAAAGGAAAAAATGGAGCCATTTGTCACCAAGTAGTGAATGTAAGGAAACGTATGGATTAATAAACAACAACAAAAAAAGAAATAAAAATTCTGGAGTTGAAAAGTACAGTAACTGAAAAGAAAAATTCACTAGAGGGACTTAGTCTCAGATTTGAGCTGGCCCAGGAATGAATCCGTGAATTTGAAAGCAGGTTAATTGAGATTTTCCAGTATGGGGAACAAGAAGAAAAGAACAGAAACACGAACAGAACCATAGATACAGACCTGTGGGGCATTGATAAGTATACCTGTGTTCGTGGACTGGAAGACTTACATTGTTAACCCGGCAGTAGTCCCCAAGTTGATGTACAGAATCAGTGAAGTCCCTATAAAACACCATCTGGCTTTTTTGTAGAAACTGACGAGCTTGATCCTAAGATTCACATGGAAATGCAAGGGTCTCAGAAGAGCCAACACAGTCTTGAAAAAGAAGAACACAGTTGGAATCAAGTTCTCGATTTAAAGAACTTACTACAAAAGCTACAGTCTTAAGCCATATTGATCAGTGGAATAGTTGAAAGTCTCGAAATAAATCCTTAGGTTTATGCTCTGTTGTTTTCCACAAAGAGAGAGGACATGCAAGAATAAGCAAAATGTGTTTTATCTATGCAACAAAATGTTACTCTGTCATTAAAAGAGGTCTGGTAAATGGTACAACATGGGTGAATGCTGAAAATACTATATGAGGTGGAAGAAGCCAGGCATAAAAGGCCACACATTAATTTGAGTTGTGTTTCTTTTTCTTTTTCTTTTTGAGACGGGGAGAGAGAATCCTAAGCAGGCTGCATGCTCGGTGCAGAACCCGATGCAGGGCTCAGTCCTAGGGCCCTGAGAGCATGAAGACCTGAGCTGAAATCAGGAGTTGGACACTTAACTGACTGAGCCACCCAGATGCGCCCACACACTGATCTAAACTGATCAGGGTGGGCAGATCCATGTGGACAGCAGGTGCTTAGTGTCTATGGGAGTCTGGTAGCAGGAAGGAATTGAGTGTTTCTGTAAAGGGTATAAAGTTTCTCTGGGGATGATGCGAATGTTTTGGGATTATCTAAGGGGCCAGGTGCCCGGCTTTGTGACTAAGTTAAAAATCAGTGATGTGTATCTTTCAAGGGTGAACGTTGAGTTAAATCTCAAGGTTATGTAAGAAAAAGGGCACATCCACGTGCAACTGAGGTGTTAGGAAAACTGTTAGGCTTCCCTCTCTGGCTTGTGCACACTCTAGGCATTTTGATCCTTGTGCAGAATTCTTTAAATTGCATTTTGTTTTCCCTGTCCTCCCTGCTGCCACTGGCAGGGTCTGCTTTCGTGTCCCTGGATCAAGGCGGGGCAGCATGGGGGTGGGCTTTTGTTCCTCAGTTGAGCGACTTAGGGGCCAGGGGCCACTGACTGGGCCACCTGGACCTAATACATGAGGCTGAGCTTCCTTCAGTGTTGGACATAGAGCCCTGTTCCTCCCCTGTTCCTCCCTGTTCTCCGCACCCCTTGTCTTTCTGCTCTTACCCTCCCTGAATCATGTGAAGTAAAAAATCAGCACAGTGAGGTAAAAAGCTGTAGGCATGATCTTAGGTAACTTGAGGCTATCAAAAAGCTTCTGTCTGGTGGATCCCGTGGGACCCCAGTGCTGAGCAAACGTTTGCAAAGGAAGCAAGGATAATTTGATTTGAAATTTTATTTGAGACGGAGCCATGAAGAGGGGGAGGGACAGAGAGAGCGCGCCAAAGAAGCAGGGAACCCAACATGAGGCTTGATCCCAGGACCGTGAGATGGGACCTGAGCCACCCAGGTGCCCCAGATCATTCATTTCTTCTGAAGAGTAAAACAGATTCTTGTCCTTGGCCAGTTACCCTCAGGGAAGAAATGGTGCTGCCTGTTAAAGCAGAAGGATGAAGCCCAAATGACAGGGACCTAGAAGAGAGTATGCAAAGACCCCCAGCGGTTGGCTGGAAACATTTCAGTACCTGGCACATGGGGGGCTCAGAGAGGATGCTGGGAAATAGGAAAGTGGGAAGGGGGGGGAAGGGAGATGTCTCTGTTGGTGAAGAGTTGGATGGACAGATAGTTGTTAGGACAGGAGAAAAAACCTGCATGTCTTTCCCACACGTTCTGCGCGCTCTGTTCGGCCTGCATCTGATCCAACACGTCATTTAAAGCTGATCAGTTTCCTTAACGATTTTCTTTCTGGATGATCTATGTATTTGATGTAAGCAGGGTGTCGTGGTCTCCCAGCATTACTGTTTCTTTCTTTATGTGTGTTAACATTTGCTTTCTGTACTTAGATGCTGTGCTGGGAGCGTACACATCTCTGGTTGGCTTGACCTCTTGGTCATTACGTAATGACTTTTCTTGTCTCAAATACTTTCTTTTATGGACTCCTCTTCTCCATTGCCTTCTTGGGAGGGCGACTGCTTTGTTTGCACAGGTCCCATTGATCCAACAGTCTCAGGACCCTGGAACATCCTAGTAGCAGGGATTTCCTATAGTAGACAGTGAAAAGGAGGTAAAAAAGGATTGGGACTCCAGGAAGTGGTTTTAAGAACTTTTTTCCTCCGATAGCGGATCATGGACTTGGTTACTGCACGGAGTAATCATGAGGTGGGCACAGAGTGCTGTGGGAAAGAACCGGTGCTGTTACCAAGAGAAACTGAAGATGGTGTGTTTTGGGACGAGGCCAGACTGGCATGGTGTTAGTAATCTGAGTTGTATAAACTGCAGTGGGGGAGGTGGAGTTAGTGGCTCGTGGCCTACGTAAAGCAAACCCTTCTTTCTAAAACTGAGCACAGCTCAGGATTAAAGCACCAGCTGCCTGGGAAGAGCTCCGCCTCAGGGCTGGGGCTATTACCCAGAAAAACCGAACAAAATTAGGAAGTGTGGTCGATTTTGCTTTGCTTCCTATTAGAATATTCTATTAGAATAGAAGTTGCAGGGCAAGAGGGAGAAGGGCCAGCAGACTTTTAAAACTCCTATTTGAGGTTTGGATCCATTTTTGTCGATTTCTTTAGTTACCTTGGCTTACTGGGGAATGAACGGAGTGAGAGATTGGATGGGGTGAGTCTCCTTCACCAGAGAGGAGTTGGACACGCTTTTCTAGCCGTGGTTTTTCAGATCCTGCAGATGGTCAGAAGTGCTTCTGCATGCTATGCTCTCCCCCACCAACATTTTATTATGAAAAATCGCAAATCCGCAGAGAAGCTGGAGGAATGTCCACCCGTATACCTACTTTCCAGATTCTATGATGAGTGTTCTACTCCGGAAAGCGCCTCCTGGTTACTTCCATCCTCCGCCTTCACTGAACATGCGATTCTGGATTACTGCCCTTTTCTTAGCCATGGAGCTCTATTTTTGGCTTCCTTGGGATCTTTTGCTTGAAACACAGGTTCTTGGGGTGCCTGGGTGGCTCAGTCGGTGAAGTGTCTGCCTTCGGCTCAGGTCATGATCCCAGGGTCCTGGGATGGAGCCCTGCGTTGGGCTCCCTGCTCACTGGAGAGCCTGCTTCTCCCTCTGCCCCTCCCCTCCTCATTCTTTCTCTCTCTCTCATAAATAAATAAGTAAATAAAGTCTTAAAAAAAAAAATCCCACTGGTTGTCAACTGGGAATGTTCTGGTTGTCCTGCCTGGTGGGGGGAAGGGGCCGCTGGCATCTAGTGGGCAGAGGCTGGGGTTGCTGTAGGATGTTCTCTGCTGCACACAGCAGCCCCCGTAGTGAGGACTTAACATGGACCGAAATGTTAGCAGTGCTGAGATTGAGAAGCTTTTTTTTTCTTTTGGTGTGAAGAGTAGCTAAACCAAGAGATGGATTTAAGGTTGGGTGGGACCATTAGAGATGGTATTGTAATCAGGTTCTACCTGTTGTCCAAAGAACACAGATTTCTGCTCCAGAAAGTTCCTCATTTAAAATCTGATTTCCCAAAGCGGATTAAAAGGTCCGTTATCTCAAACTTTGAGTGAATTTGCCTGAAAAAGTAATGTTTTCTGTGGCCTTTAAGTTTCCTTTAATCTGAAACTATTATAAGCAGAGAAAAGTGTTTCCGGGTTGCAGTAATCAGCATCAAATGAACAGGGCCTGTCATGGGCAGAACAGGGCAGAAGTCATGAAGGTGGGTGAAGGGAGACGGGGTGGGGGGCGTCTCAGTAGTTAGGGGCTTGAGAAGTTGGTGGGGCTGTTCTTCACAAAGTCCAGTTTGACTCCACAATGTCTCTTGATTAAGATGCATTTCTAGAATTGCTCTGGCTTCTTATCTGTACTCTCCTAGCCTTCCAGGAAAACAAAATGTAAAGTAAAAAAGAGGGGTTAAAAAAGTGTGGGAGAGGGGCGCCTGGGCGGCTCTGGGTAAAGCTTCTGCCTTCGGCTCAGGTCATAATCTCAGGGTCCTGGGATCGAGCCCCACATCGGGCTCTCTGCTTGGCGGGGAGCCTGCTTCTTCCTCTCTCTCTGCCTGCCTCTCCGCCTACTTGTGATCTCTCTCTGTCAAATAAATAGAATCTTTAAAAAATAAAAATAAAAAAGTGTGGGAGAGATGTTTTCTTGAGGCAGTCAGGTGGGAGAGGGGGGGCTTGCTCTGGCCCCAAGGAAGAGCAGGAAGCTGAGGGTGAATAAGCAAGATGGGGTCCGACGATGTTCCTTCGTGCTCAGTTTCCAGGCCGGAGACGATGTGGCAGGAGCAGAAAGCTGGCTGGATTGGATTGGGTCAAACCTGGCTTTGTCTCTGGATGGGTCAGTTCATTTCACCACTAAACATCCACTTTGAGGAAAAAGAACACTGTCTGTGGCTGTTGCAAGATTAACGAGCTTCTAATGTGCAAGTTGGTAAAGTGCGTCCAGCAGTCCCCAGTGCTAGAAGGCGCACCGGTGGCCGGTGGAGGAAGCCGCTGGGGCTCTATGTGATCCGGGCACAAACACTCCCGTACCTGCCTCTAAGGTATGTATGAGGTGTACCCGGGTCACTGCCCACCAGTAATAGCCTCCTGGGTGTGTTGCAGGGAGTGCTCGTGAACTTAACTCCTGGTAGTTTTGGCTCAGCTCTGGAGTTTAATTATTTTTTATTTTCATTTTTTAAAATATTTTATTTGAGAGAAAGTGAGAGAGCAGAGGGAGAGGGCTTGATCCTTGACCTGAGCCACCCAGGTGCCCCTCTGGGGTTTAATTAGAGGGGGTCCTTGGGCAGGTTAATCTCTCTTCTTAATTTTCTTCATTTTTTCATCTCTGAAATGGTGGTGCGTGGATAATCCTAAAGATCATTTATGTCTAGCTTGCTGTGGTGTGGAGCTTTCTGGAAGGATAGGCTTCTGGGAATGGAATGGCGGTAATGATCAGTGATAATAAATGGCCAAGCTTTCTCTTCCACTTAACACAGCACTTCCTGTGTTCCAGGCCCTTCCCACAGGGCTTTAAAAGTAATCCTTTTTAATATCCTGTACTTTACCCTCCATTACATCGATGAGGAAACTGAGGCTCAGAAGCTTGTGACTTGTGCCTGGTGGTCCCTAGGAAGGGGGCCGACCTTGGTGAGGTACACGGTCTGCTTCGGGGATCTTTCCACTTGGCAGCCTCCTCTCCCTGAGGTCCTGGAGGAGGCCGGGGAGTTGGGGGCCTTGTGAGCTTCGGGGATGAGGGTTGATGGTGTGTGTGTGTGTGTGTGTGTGTGTGTGTGTGTACAATTTCAGAAGCCTTTTGCTGTGGGTGGGGTGATAGAAGTTATTTTGTTTTAAGCTGGTTGAGGTGTGAGTGTGTAAGCACTGAGCGAATGTGTCAGTGGAAAGGGGTTGGGAATGGGGCTGTGAGGTGGTCCCTAAAAGTGCTCCCTTTAAATGGGGGGGGGGCACCTGGACACATGGCTCCAGCGCATACACAGTTGTTGCAGATGAGCAGCGGTTCACTGGGGTTTCTGAGTTCTGGTAAAAGCTTTAGGTCTGACATACAACCTTTGAGGGTTTTGGTTCTTGCAGTGTTGGGTTTAGCTGAAGCTTGTGGTTTTTGACCTGGAGAGTAAAGTAGGATTCCTTCTGTGAGATACCCCAGTTCTGCTAGAGACATTTCTGGTCTAGAAAGGTATGAGAAGCTATATATTCATTAGCTTGAGCCGCCTCATGGAGAGTTTGTGGAGGAAAACCGTTGTGGGGAAGGCTTGCCTCACTCCAGGGAGAGGAGCCAGATGAAGGGAGGCGGCGGGATGGCCTTCATTCCTGTACCTCCTGCTCCTTTGGAAAGCGGACCCACATGTTGATAGGAGGGGCCTTGTTTGGCTGCTCTAAATAGAGAGGATTTTTTGGTTTTGTTTTTAGCCATCAAATATAAGCAAGCAAGAAAGAAGAAAGCAGCCCTATAGTATCTGTTAGAGTGAGTATGGGAGCTTGGGGGGGGGGGCGGCCCCCGGCCAGCCACCTTGTGTGAGGTGAGACAGAAAGTTCTGGTAAGTTCTGGTGGCTGGCCACCGTCTTCCAGGAGGAGAGAGCAGCAGTCTTACAGAGCAGTTGGTCAAGCTTTTAAGAAAAAAAGAAACCAAAAATACAAAACAGAAAACTCTGCTGTAGGTGGGGAGAGGAGGGGGTTAGGGTGGGTGAGTGGGGAAGACCCTGTCAGATGCCGGAATGCGAGCACCCAGACTCCCAGGCGTCCTAACGCCAGGAATAGCAGTGTCTGAACTTGTACAGCTGCTGTATGTTCCCATTACCATGACGTTGTTTTTCGCTGCTTTCAGACAATAAAAGCGGGTTGTGGTTTCAGTTATGTGGGGAGTTAAAAAGACAGTTGGGGACTAGCTTTGGAAACTCATTTGTGTTCAGGGAAATGGATTCCGAGTTTCAGATAACTGAAAGCTCACAAGCAAAATTTTGGAACACAGTGAGTGTTCTTAAGCAGGGGATTTATTGCTATTTGTATAAAAGGACTTTCGAACACATGTGGAAGGTCTGAAGGCTGGAATGAACCATCGCAGCAAAATAAAATCCAGAAATAAACCATCCTGTCTTCCCCTGGCCTGATGTGAACTTCAAGCTTTTGTTTATTTTCATTTTCCCCCTTCCTGCTTCCTTTTTTTTTTCCCCCCAAGATTTTATTTATTTATTTATTTGACAGAGATCACAAGTAGGCAGAGAGGCAGGCAGAGAGAGAGGGGGAAGCAGGCTCCCTGCGGAGCAGAGAGCCCGATGTGGTGCTCGATCCCAGGACCCTGAGATCATGACCTGAGCCGAAGGCAGAGGACTAACCCACCGAGCCACCCAGGCGCCCCTCCCCCTTCCTACTTCTGAACTGTGTGGTACAGGTTGAATCCTTGTACCTGCCTCAGAGTATTTACCTCAGTTATTAGAGGAACAATTAAGAGTTGGCTGAGTCTGTTTTACTTACTGCTTTTTCCAGGCCATTTTCCCTAACAAATGTGTTTTCAGTAGAATTTGGATTGCCTGTTTCCCCAGTGACCTCCCCCTTAGGTGTCGCTGTCTAAGTCGGCGGTAACTGTCTAATCTAATAATCTCTCCTTGTGCTTGACAGGCCGTTTCTATTTTAAGAGTGAAGTGATGCATGTCTTTCATGTTAGAAAGGAATGGCCCAGAAAATGATTGAGACCCAGGACTAAAAAATGTAGCTCGAAATCTCAGCTGTTTGTTTACCTGGACTTTGAAAAATGTTTTTAGCTTTTGTATGGGGAAATGGACTGTGTCCATAATTCATTGGTTTCCTTCCTTATCTTGGTATTGTATATTCCATTTTTCCTTCTTGCTCCTGTACATTCTGCTTTACATTTTGTCCTATTTGCTGTGTTACTCGGTGACCTGTCATTCAGGAGACATGACTTTTCCAGGAGTTGGTGGTGCTGATTGATCTTTGAAGAGACGAGAGACGCGAGACACCAGACACCCTATAAAACCCGCAGTGGTGGTTTTGTGGAGGGGCCCCGGTTGTGACCCAGAAGAGCTTTTACCATCTCAGCAGAAACAATAAATTATGTGTCCCAGGGGGGTAAATGGTCTAGTTGTTCACGTTTTAGGATTGGTCAGTGAATTCATGCACTTACTAAACACACAGTGTTTGTTTGGCGTAGGGTGTGCAAAAGATGTGGAAAATACAGTGACTTAAGTTGTGACAATTTCTGCCTTTAAGGAGCATACCTTAAGTGTCTTTGGACCTTTTTACTGTGATTGTTATAATAGACAGAGAAGTGTATAAAACAAGAATTCCCAACTGGGATGTACCACAGTGACCCCATGTGTCCACAGCCGCGCCTTCTGCCACAGTCCCATCCCCTTGACCTCTTGACCCCTGAGCGCCCAGATTGAGATAGAAACTCCAGTTCTAAGCAGTCTGATGTTTTTAAGGGGTATGTTCTCATAGCTGGAAAAAATGTGAGAGGAAAAAAAACCAAACCCAACCCAGAGCCAATGGATGTTACAATTTTTCAGTGCTTCTAGTAGTTTACAGATTGAAATGCCTCTGTTGATGCATTTTTTTTACATTACCTTTTTATCAAATCAGTGTTTCCTTGAAAACGTCAGTAAACATTATTGTAAGTGATCGTTGCATCATATGGATTGTTCTCTCACTTGTCTGTTACAGACTCTTGGACTTGGGTTGTTTCTGGTATTTTCCATGTTACCAAACAGGCTATGGGAAGCATTTTTATTCATCATGTTCTTTCTTTTCAGATGTCCATGATCCATTTCTCTTAATGAGCCAAAGAGCAAAAATGAAAAATATTCATTTTTAGGAGGAACTTAAATTTGAAGCTTGGCCCTTTAACAACAATCCGGGAGTTACAGGCACTTGATGGCGTTATAGGTGAGGTTGGGTGGGTGGGTTCCGGAGCCATCGACCAAGAAAGAATTCTTAACCTGTCTTTGGTGCAAAATGGTTGCTTATTAAAGCATGGGGGCAGGCCCCTTGGGCAGAAGGAGCTGCTGCCAGGGGTTTGGGAATGGTGGTGATTACATACAGCGGGATTGGGGGAGGTAGGGAAGGGAGGTTTCAAAAGAACTTTCATATGCTAAAGAAGACCTACGGAGAAACGAGAAATGGGAGGCCTTGCCATTGTCAAGTTAAGGTCCTTTTTCTGCTCTAGCCAGGCATTGACATTAAGATAGTTGGGAGATTCTTGGAAGACTGTCCACACTTGTCCCACCCAGGTGGGGGGGGGGGGTTGTGGGGTGTCAGCTTCTGCTTTGTTCTCAGCTTGGCTTCTGTTCCCTCATCATCCTGACCCCCCTCCTCCCTGGTTGAAAAGCTGCATATAACTTTTGACTGCCCCAAAACTTAACTACTGATAGTCCACATTTGACCAGAAGCCTTCCTGATAACATAGGTGATTAATATGTATCTTATACGTTACATGTATTCAATACTGTATTGGTACAGTGAAGTAAGCTAGGGAAAAAAGAAAATAAATTTATAGCACTGTATTGAAAAAAATCCCCGTATAAGTGGATGCATGTAGTTCAAACCAGTGTCCAGTGGTTGAGTGTAGAAAGTAAGTGGCACGGGGGGCAGGGACCTGGGTGGTGCAGTTGGGTAAGCTTCTGATCTAATGGGTCGTGAGATCAAGCCCAGCTTTGGGCTATGCGCTCAACATGAGTCTGGTTGAGTCTCTCTCTCTCTCTCTCTGCCCCTCCCCACCACGTGCTCATTCTTTTTCTCAAATCTTAAACACACACACACACACACACACACACACAATAGATGAAGACTTTTAAGGGTCGTTAAGGCATCTATTTTATTAACTGAATATGTAGATCTAGCATGGTGCCTTAATGTAGTAGATGCTCAGCAAATTTTTTTTTTAAATTTATTTATTTGTCAGAGAGAAAGAGAGCAAGCACAGGCAGACAGAGTGGCAGGCAGAGGCAGAGGGAGAAGCAGGCTTCCTGCCGAGCAAGGAGCCCGATGTGGGACTCGATCCCAGGACGCTGGGATCATGACCTGAGCCGAAGGCAGCCGCTTAACCAACTGAGCCACCCAGGCGTCCCTCAGCAAATGTTTATTGACGAGTGAACTTAAGACAGCGGTCATAAAGAAGGCGATTGCATGGTTGTATATACCGGAAGTGCTGCTGGTGATAGTGGGATACTGGCTAATGCTTCTTAAGTAACAGTTTGACACTGGATATTGGGTAAGTAATTTATATGTTGTCTTCTGGGGTCGGGGAGTTAAGGGAGCCTATTTCTAATGTTCACATTCTAGGGAGGAAGCAAGACTTAAAAAAATTAGGTGGGCTTAAATAATGGAAACAACCCAAATGTCCATCAGCTGTTGACTTAGATGAACAAAACGTGGTATATCCATTCCATAAAGTATTATTTAGCAACGAAAAGGAATGAAGTTCTGACAGTTGTTACAGCGTGGATAGACCTTGAAACCGTTGTGCTAACTGACAGAAACCCAGTCACGAAAGGCCACATGTTGTATGATTTTATTCTATGCAGTGTCTGGAATAGGTGAATCCATAGAGACAGAACAGAGATTAGTGGTTGTTTAGGGGAGGGGAAGAGGAGAATGGGTGCAGTTTTTATTTCAGAGGAGGAAATGGCCTAAAATTATCATGGTTAGGTAACTTCAAATACACTGAAAACCATTGCATTGTAAAACTTTAAGTGGATGAATTGTACGGTATGTGAGGTATGTTTAAATTATGGCATATTTTTTTTTTTTTTTTTTTTTTTTTTTTTTTAAAGATTTTATTTATTTATTTGACAGAGATTACAAGTAGGCAAGAGAGGCAGGCAGGGAGAGAGAAAGAGGAGGAAGCAGGCTCTCCGCGGAGCAGAGAGCCCGACGTGGGGCTCGATCCCAGGACCCTGGGATCATGACCCGAGCCGAAAGCAGAGGCTTTAACCCACTGAGCCACCGAGGCGCCCCAATTATGGCATATTTTTAAATTAAAAAAAAATCAGGTGAACTTTAGCATTATAGAAGGATGGTGGCGGTGGGATGCGTGGGTGGGATGGCTCAGTTAGTTAAGCAACTGCCTTTAGCTCAGGTGTCCTGCATCGGCCTCTTTGCTTGAAGGGGAGCCTGCTTTTCTTTCTGCCTGCTGCTCCCCCTGCTTGTGTGTGTGCTCACTCACTCTCTTCGGACAAATAAAATCTTAAAAAAAAAAACACAACAAAAAACAAGGGGAGGTGAGGGTGGTTGCTAGTTTGCTAGAGCTCCCGTAACAAAATATCATGAACTGGTTGGCTTCAACATCAGAAATTATTGTCTCACATCTCCATATGCAAGAAGTCCAAGGTCAAGGGGCTGGCAGGTTTGTTTTCTCCTTGGCTTGCAAAAGATCTCACGTGGCCTTTGTTTTGTGTGTGTGCATCCCTAGTGTCTCATTGTGTGGCCGAATTTCCTTCTTATCTAAGAATGCCTTTTGGGGCCACCCCGATGGCCCCATTTTCATTTAACCACCTTTTTTTAAAAAAAAAAAATTAGGGGCACCCGGGTGGCTCAGCTGTTAAGCGTCTGCCTTCAGTCCGGTCATGATCCCAGGGTCCTGGGATCGGGCCCCACATCGGGCTCCCTGCTTGGCAGGAAGCCTGCTTCTCCCTCTCACACTCCCCTTGCTTGTGTTCCCTCTCTCATTGTATATCTCTCGGTCTAATAAATAAATAAAATCTTTAAAAAAAAAAAATTAAAGATTTTTATTTATTTATTTGACAGAGATCACAAGTAGGCAGAGAGGCACGCAGAGAGAGGGGAAGGGAAGCAGGCTCCTGCGGGGCTGGATCCCAGGACCCCGGGATCACAACCTAACCCACCGAGCCACCCAGGTGACCCTCATTTAATCACCTTTTTAAAGGCTCTCCCTCCAAATACAGTTACATTCTGAGGTACTGGGCATCAGAATTCCAGCCATATGTATTTTGGGGGGACACGGTTCAGCCCATTACAGTGGTTTCCAGGTTGAGATGAGGAACCTGTGTGAGTGTAGATGCAGGGAAAAGAGGTATGGGCCAGTGACCTGGCAGATCTTCCTAGGGCCAAGGGATTGACAGCAGTGGCAGGGACGCATAGACCTGTGGAGTTGGGCCAGTTTGGGGGGCCGGGTGCTACAGTGAGCAGTGTGGGCTTGGGTCTTCAGGCAGTGGGGGGCCAGCAGGGGGATGATAAACTGAGAATGACATAGTAAAAACATACTAGAGAAAAATCAGTGTTGCTCTGCTGCACAGAGAAGAGGCTGGAAGGAGGGAGATACATAGTACAAGACTACGAGGCAAACATAGGAAAGGTATAAGAATTGAAGCCCTTGTAAAGGCAAGATTCAGAACCGAGGAGTCTGAGTTGACTTCAGTGTTTTGAAACTGGACATTTACAGAGTAATGTGAATTAGGGAAATGTAGGCAAATGAAAATACAGGTCCCGTTGCTGATAAGTAAGTAAAGTGTTATTTACTCATACGGTGTACATAGCTTTCTTCCAAGCTAAACCTTTGCAATAAGTTATTTACATTTTCTGTTGAAAAAAGTCTTTTATTTTACACTAACTTCAGATTCTCCTAAGAGTTTTCCAGAAGCCTAACCCTAGGAGTGGGATGGAGTCCAGTGTATTTGTTGAATCACTTGCATTGGTTAATGTGGTTTAGTTTAGCAGATTTTACAAGCTGGTTAACAAGGGATGGTTAGGATTCGCACTATTTTTTATCTTACCTTGTTTATAACCATCAGAGCTGGGGGGTATATACTCCTGGGTTTGGGTAAATTTTGCTTATAGGTAATTGTGGAGTTCCAGCTGTTGAATTTCATGCATATTTCATTTTGACTTTTAATCCTTTAAAACCCTAAAAGTGCATCGAGCACTGTAGAACGTTTATCTTCCAGATGCTTGTCAGAGTACAGAGCTTTGAATGGACGGCTCTCCAGCTAATTTAGAGTTCCCTAAGCTGTAGAACAGTGTGTAATAGATCCTGCTTGTTTTGTCAGAAGGGAGAATATGAGATAAGATTTTCAAATTTCAATCTGCAGAAAGAAACATTGGAAGCATTCCCAAGAAACCTGGCAATAGTGGTTTCCTGTGGTGTTTTGTGTGTGGGCGGGATGGGTGGGGGCTGACGGCGTGGAGGTCAGGGTGAGAGGGATGTTTTTACAGTGTATCATCTAATATATATTTTGTGAACTATATGAATAATTTAAGAAAACAATTTCATTACCTACAAATGTTATGGAAAAACTCGAGTCCTTGGTTTTTAGTTTTCAGAATATTGTTTGTTTTGGACATATACAGGACAAGGTCACCCACCTGATGTTTTAAGTATAAGCAGACTATCTACAAATTAGCTTATTGACTTTACTCATCTCTCTCTCTCTCTCTCTTTTTTTAAAGATTTTGCTTAATTTGACAGACCAAGATAGCACAAGCAGAGGGAGCAGGAGAGGGAGAAGCGGGCTCCCCATGGAGCTGGAAGCCAGATGTAGGGCTTGATCCAGGACCTTGGGATCAGGATGTGAGCTGAAGGCAGTTGTTTAACCATCTGAGCTACCCATGTGCCCTGAGTTTACTCACTTCTAATCAAAAAGTCACTTTTGAGTCCAAGGGAATTAGAAGAATAACCTTCATTCTGTGTTTTAGGGAAAAAGTATATTAATACATAATACTAAGAACTTAAAAATTTATGGGCGCTTGGGTGGCTCAGTTGGTTAAGTGGCTGCCTTTGGCTCAGGTCATGATCCCAGAGTCGCGGGACCGAGTCTCGCATCGGGCTTCCTGCTTGGCAGGGAGTCTGCTTCTCCCACTGACCTCTCTCCTCTCATATTCTCTCTCTCTCATTCTCTCTGTCTTGCTCAAATAAATAAATAAAGATCTTAAAAAAATCTTAAAAAAAATTTTTAGCATCAGGAAACCATTATGTCCCACAACATCCTTCCTTTTCTATAAAAGCCTCTGTTCATAGCTGAGTAGAATTCTAAGCTTCTTGCCAGTGGAATTTTATTCTGTACCATCTCTCTGCCTTTCAGTTCAAGCGGCTGTTTCTGCAAGTATAATTCCTTTAAAAATGTTGTGGATACCCTATGAATCTTATTGGAGTTCACTTTAGTAGACCAAAGCCACACCCACAGATCTGCTGGAGAGAGAACCTGTTGTCTACATTGGGTTACTGTTGAGTGTTAGGGGACAACTCCCTTACTTCTCAGAAGCCACCTTGTTTGCTTTGGTGGCGCTCTCAGGGATGTGTGGGGGTTTGTTTTTTGTTTTGTTTTTGAGTACTTAAAAAGACTATAGATGGCACATTCAACACTCTGCATGGATACCTCCTGTTTCATTAGATATATTTTTGACTTTTTGCATGACCATAGGCTACAGTGTTGCTAAATTTTCTGTCACTTAGTAACCAGGATTCCTTTTATCAGCTTCTGAACTTTGCTTCTCTTGACACCATCCCTCACAGGTTCCTGAAAAACCCTGAGGGCTGCGCTTCTGGCTTTTGTAACACTGTTGTTCTTCCAGCCTCCTGCCACTGCCATGGCCACGTTCCAAAGCTACTGTCACGAGTTGGGTTAGAACAGCAGCACTGTAGTTGCTGTTGCCAGAATCTGTATTACTTATTTATTGTTGCAGGATGAGTTAGTCCGAAACTCAGTGGCTCTCAACCGTGGACATCATCCGTTCATAGGCGGTGCAGCTCAGGGGACTCTGAGAGCGCTCAGGTGGAGGGCATGCTGGCTCAGGGTCTCTGGGGGCTGTGGCTCGGAGGTGACCACAGCGGGAGTCATCTGGAGGCTTGAGTGGGGCTGGCGTTTCTGCTTCCACCGCTGCCTGGACTCTGGGATCACGACCCGAGCCAAAGGCAGAGGCTTTAACCCACTGAGCCACCCAGGCGCCCCCCAGATATTCTTAAATGCAATGTGTATTTCTTGAACTCCACACACTTGCTGGACTGTGTTGCTGGGACTGTGGATACACAGTGTGCAAAGCAGGTGAGGCCCCGCTGTCGTCTGGCTCACAGTCCAGTAGGAGGGAATACAGCCTCCATTGCTCTAGGAGGATTCGGCCTCTGGAGGAAGCCCAGTTCATATCATGCTTTCTTATCCTTTCAGGTTTTATAGCCTAATTTTCTAGTTTGGGCCTAGAAAACAATGATGGGAGAAAATGTAAGTAATAGGATTTGCTGATTTTGGAGAAGGCTCTGGGAAGTAGCCAGTTGGGTGGTGGATGAGATGGTGTGATGTTTATAATGACACTTTGCAGGTCTCAAATTTGAATGGTTTGAAATATGTTTCAAGCAGGTAATGGGAGACTATCCATTGAGAATAAGAGCTCCCACTGAGAGTTACTAGCCTTGGAAGAAGACAGGAAGATCTGTGGGGTTTGTGCTTTCTTTCTGGTCAGTGACCCCGTTCTTGCTCTTAGGATCACCTGCTGTTCCTCTTCCTCCTCCAAGACTCTTATCCTTGGTGGTCATCGGCCACGGCTCTGAAGGCGGCTAGGTTGAAACTATGTGACTAGTTGAGGGGCCCTGCAGAAATACTGCTTTAAGTATACATGACAGTGGGCATGGGGGACCCAGAAGTCCTGGTCACTGGGTCATGAAGGCTGTTGAGTACAGCTGGTGCCACCTCTTCCTTTTCTTTGTCACATGTACGCCTGTGAACTTTGGTTGGTTCCTTCCATTTTCGTGGGGGAATAAACCTTTCCCACGATGGTGATATTATCCAGATGGCACCCATGACTCACTGCGTTCACGATTTCCAACCTTGTTTCTTGTTGTTTCTGCAGAATCTTTTCTATAGAGCTATGTTGCTGAAAAAACAAAACAAAATAAAAAACCAACCACCTAAAGGGCACTGATCCTAGACTCTCACAGCTCAGATGAAAGCCTAAAGATCTTGCCGCCCCAGATCTGGGCAGGTGGCCTCACCCGCAAGTGATTATCTTGGCGACGAGGTTGATGCTTGCCTTTCCCTGCCGACTGGGAACTTGCTGCCTCTTGAAACACCTTATTCTGTCCTTGGAGGGCAGCCCAGACGAAAAAGGTCTTCCTTATTTTTCGACGTTCTGAGCTGAATGAGTCCCCTCCCCCCATTGAAGCCCAAGTTCTCAGTTCCTCTGAATGTGACTATATTTGGAGATAGGGGTGATTAAGTTAAAAGGAGGCCATTAGGGTGGGTCCTAATCCAATCAGACTGGTAAATCCTTAAAGGAAGAGACTGTAAGAAGGTTCACAGAGGTAAGGTCCCGGAGAGGATAGTCAAGAAGATGACTTTGTGCAGGCCCAAGAGAACCATCTCAGAAGAAATCACATCTGCACACACTTCTTGGATTTCTAGCCTCTAGAACAATGAGAAATGAATTCCTGTGGTTTGGGTCACCCAGTCTGTGGTATTTTGTTATGGTAGCCCTAGGAGACTGATACCAGGACAGATTGGTCTCTGAAACCTTTATACATTAATCTTCAGTCATCGTATGAGCCAAAAAAGAACCAGGTTGAGCCTTTTCCGGGCTTCCTGCTCCCCATTCAGTTCTCCCCGCTGGAACTTGGGCCCTTTGCCGTCCTCACTGCTCTCCACCGACAGGCTACCAGTTTGTGTGGATCTTCAAGTGTGATGGTCAGTACTTGGCACAGCGAGGGAAGGTTCTAGAGCCTCTCAGTGCAGCAGGGTAGAGGGAAGGTTCTAGAGCCTCTCTGTGCACAGGGTAGATGGAGCTTAGGCCTTGAATTTTGGAGTTCATTTATACTTCTTTGCTCTCCATTTGCTCATTCATAAATTGAAGATGAAGTGAAGTGAGAGAGAGAGAGAGAAAGAGAGAGAGTGTGTGTATGTGTGTGTGTGTGTCCCTGTCCGTCCGTCCATCTTGATGGGGACCGGTGTGCAGTCAGTGCCCAGTAGAGAGGGACAGACAGCGAGCAGCTGTTCTGCTCATTGGGTCACTCTGTACCAGGTCCTCTTGCTCAGGGCTTGACAGGGATTTACAATTTAATCTTCACTGCGGCGGGAATTTCCGCTGGTGGACTAGCCCCGTCTTATAAAATGAGGCATCTGAGGCATCGGAGTCTCAGGTTATGTCGCTTGCCCACGGTCGCGCAGCTAATCAAAGGAGGAGCCGGGTTTCCATCTGACTGGAGGCCCCCAGGATCTGCTTCCCTAACAGCCACGCTGTGTTCTACGAACAGACGGTGACATGAGACTTTGTCTTCACGTAAATGAGCGCGGAATATCGTCACGCGTGTTGCTGAAGATCACAGAAGCGCCTTTGGCAACCACGTAGGACTGTGGGCTTATTGCACTCTGGGGAGACTCAGGCCCCCATGTGCCCCAGGACCTGTACTGCTCCCCCACTGCCCCCCTGCCCCTGTGTCGTACCCCTGTGTGTTGGCTCCAAGTACGGGCTGTCGTATTTGTCAGTGAAGTGCCCTCCCTGGAACTTGGTTGTGTCCTTCTGTGTGTTAGGTGCTTTCTATTGCTCTGTGTCTGTCCCACGTTAGAGATGTGAGTAAAAGGGGGTGATGGCATGGGACAGGGGTCCGGGCAGGCTCTGTGACTTGCCACCAGCATCCTCTTCCCAAGTGAGATCTTAATCTGGAGATTAGCTGGAGGGTGTTGGCCACATAGGAGAGCAAAATGTGGGTGCACCAAGGGGAGGTTTTGCGGTCTGATGGACGATAGGACTGCCTTTCCGAGATGGGTCACGTCTCAGTGTGGAGAGTTGGCCGGCTCGGAGTGGGGGGGTGGGGGGAGATCGTGTGTAGAACACAGCAAAAGACTGTGGAGCATCTCCTGTTTGGGGTTAGGAGGCAGAGCTGGGTCTCATGGGCCCCCATAAACCTAGGCCCCGAAGGGCGCAGTGGTGCTCTACTGTCAGATCAAGGCTGAAGCAGACGCTGTGCTGACCTCAGAGCCTGACGCAGAGATCATGACCTGAGCCAAAACCAGCTGAGCCCCCCAGGCACCCCTAAAAGCAATAGCCCTTCAGATACGTGCAGTACAGGTTGCCAGAATTTCCATCTTTGTGGAATTTAAGAGTTCAGATAAAAACAAACAAATCCCCCAAACCCAAAAAGTCATCATCTCCCTTGTACCAAAGGAAAAAGATCTGTTTCCTCTTTTGAATGGTGTTTCAGAAACATGTTCAGATTTGTTTTTTGGGTTTTTTAAAGATTTATTTCAGAGGAGAGAATCTGAGCAGGAGGGACGGGGGGAGGGAGAGAATCTTGAGGAGATTCTGCACCGAGTGTGGAGCCTTACGTGGGGCTCAGTCCCAGGACCCTGAGATGACTGAGCTGGGATCAAGATTGGACATTTAACTGACTGAGCCACCCAGGGTCCCCCATTCAGACTTGGTTTT
The DNA here is from genome assembly GCA_004024625.1 of Mellivora capensis. Classification (NCBI taxonomy): domain Eukaryota; kingdom Metazoa; phylum Chordata; class Mammalia; order Carnivora; family Mustelidae; genus Mellivora; species Mellivora capensis. Next base: position 96,873 of record PISX010001771.1, read on the forward strand.
AAGGTACAAAGCGTGTGTGGGGGAGTCATACTACCAATGTCACTTAGGCAAAAGGGTTTCTGTGCAGTGGAGATGGAAATAGTTCCCTTTATAGATTGTAAGCTTTTGGGAACATGGGTTTTGCTGAATATAGTGATTTAATTTTTTGATAGTGTCTAGCATGGTGTTTTCATGTAGGAGTTTGTCAACAAGTATTTATTCCATGAAGGTCTTGAGAAACAGCAAGATGTTCGGGGAGAAATGTCTAAGATGTTGAACACTTACTCTTACTCTGTTTTCCCATCTGTTACTGGAATTGGTTAGTGAGAACGTCCTAATTATCGTTGTCCCTTAGACTAACTAGTATTGTAGCTTAGCCAGTTTTTCTTGAAGAGTAGGAATAGCAAGTAGTTATCTCCAGGCCGGGGTCGGGGGACCCCTACCACCCCACCCATAAAGAAGGGGGCCGGTGGCCGTGCTCAAGCCACTGTGCTGTGTGCTTACTCATTTCTCAGGTCGGGTAGTTCACCTGAAATGTTATCCCCTGAAGCGGTGGCCTTACCCTCCTTGGGACTGTGCTTCTTGTTGTCCCATGACGCAGAGGTCAAGCCTGTGTAACTCACGCTGGAGGGGAATTCTGTCTGCTCTCAAAACGTCATAAACATTTTAACAGTTCGGAAATTAAATCTTGTAGATGAGGGGTATATAAGATACATAACCTAAACTAGGTCATAATTAGAGAAATCCAGTGGTAATAATAAATTGTTATAAAGGAGGGCCATTCTTTCAAAGCTGCTGCATGCCCCCCACCTCAGGACCCACAGCCCCAACCCAGGGGGCTTCCAGAGCTGTTGAGGTGGGATCGGGGCCCGGTTTCCTGGAGCCTGACTCCGT